>CM042336.1:7825915-8293415 GCA_023566125.1 Zingel zingel | reverse complement strand
TAACGTAGGAGGAACATGTTATTTATTTCAATGAAATTCAAATAAATGGAAATAAGTTGTGTGCCGGAACAACGTACATCTCTAGTTTAATCAGGGCTTATTTATGTAATTGAACTTTATTTACTTTTTCTTATATATTATTTGTAGAATTCTTTTTGCATCTACACCTTTTTGAAGATTTCCATGTACATTTTGACAATGACTGAATCTAATATAGAAAATCGATATCTCTGTGGGACTGTCTCCATTATAAGTGGATAAAAATATGTATTTCAATTTAACAAACTAATTGTGAGCAAATGCACTAAATCACACGTACTGTACTAAACATCCTTAATTACATATTTTTGTCCATAGGCATTAGTGCATGAAAACCAAATGACAAAATTATTAAATGAATGATTTAAAATGTATCATCTATCTTAATTCTCCTAAAGCAAGAAATCCTGCCAATGCATGCCAGGACAGCGCAGAATGTGATGAAGATGAGCGAGAGTGTAGCAGCTCTGATGGGAGGAATGGATGGAGGGTGATCTAAATACCCTCAACTGGTCTGAGAGAGAGATTTCTGAGAGTAATAACTCCTGACACACCCAGGAGGACAAGAAGGTGACGGGAGACGAGGGAGGTGAGGAAGACGAGGGCGAGGAAAGGAAGATGAGGTCGTGCAGGGAAGCGAGGAGACTGATTGCCTGTGACAAGCTGTTGGTGATATGATGGGGACAGGAGACTTTGGAGATGACCCCAGTGGACACAGGGAGGAGGAGGAGGAGGAGGGAGGAGGGAGGGAAGAAGATAAGACTCATAGAAAGAGGGGGAAAGTGGTAGAACAGAGAGAAAGTAGAGGAGTTAAAAACAGAAAGTAAGGAAAGAGTTTAAATGACATGATAGATGGCAGAGAGGTAAAATACTCTAATGTCTCCATTATGGGAGAGTGGAGCAGTAATGGATACAAAGAAGAGGGAGCCAAATTGAACCAGGAGAGCCTCCATATATGTGATTTTGCAAATGCAAGTTATTTTTTTTTAACATCATAATCAACAGGTCACAAATATCCCAGGGGGCAATTTTAGTTAAAACAGTGAACTGTATCACGACAAATCCTCTCAAATCCATTAGCCATGTTACAGGTGCCACTATTTCTGTGAATCTCTATTTCACAGGAACAAAGTGAACAAAGAGATCACAGCTGCTTTGTCCTTGGATCAGAAATGTCCCCATGCAATCTTGGTTGCTAAACACTGGAAATGCGGAATATTTCCTTGCACTTGAGGGGGGACTGGATATCACCAAATCAAGGTAGAAATAATCACAGAACATCTGTGAAATCCTGACGAGAGACAGAGATAAGAATGGCATGCCTCAACTCTTTCTCACCTCACTTTAGGAGGACAGCGAGAGAGAGAGAAAAAAAAAGGAGTGGGGAGGAGTGTATAGAAAAATTTGGGATGAGATAAGAGGAGAAAGGAGGAAGACAGCGAGAGAGAGAAAGAGGGAGACGAGGGAGAGAATGGATGAGTAATTGAGACAATGATCAGCCGTGATGGAGGGGATGTGAAGCACCAAAGGACGGAGGAGAGGAAGGGCGTCGCTCCGCCACCCTCGATCGACAGGAAGACAGGAGGGAGAGGCGGAGGAAGTGGAAAAACTTAATTAATGAAATAATACCGCAGTCAACCTCAATCAGACTGCACAGTGCCGAGGCTCTGCACACAAGGAGGCAGGCAGCCAGTCCGGCCGGGGGAGGGGGGGGGGAATGTGTACCCAGTCCATAGAAACGATCACAGATTGGATGGGAGTCTTTCTCTGTGTCACTCTTGTTATTACCAAGGTCAGTGCCGGGCCAAACCTCCTCTCTGCCTCCATCCTCGCTGCTGAAGTTGGCCCACAGTTACATTAAAGTGGAAGACGACTCCCCTGGAATTGGAGCTGCACAATATATCGTGTTTTTTTTTTGTTTTTTTTTATCGTCATCGTGACCAACTTGCGCAAGAAACACACGCCGAAACGCTGCGACATCGCGAAAGAGATTTTTGGTGTTGGTTGAAAGAAAATATCAGTAGAAAACTGCACTTTAAAATGTAATTTAAAACTGTCATTTTTGTTTTTGTGTGGTGCCTATTATATTCAATTCAATGTTCAATTTGTTCAATAAAAGTGTTGGGAATGATTTCCTTTCATTTGTTTTAAATTCAACAAGCAATTTGTTGTATTTTAGCAGAACACTGGAAGCAGCAGAAAGACAGAACTCGGTACACTATTTTCCACCAGGTGGAATCGGTCCATCCGTTTGCGCTGCGTATCTGTTTATTTATCGCAAGTAATATCGTTATCGCATATTTTCCTCATATCGTGCCGCCCTAACTGGAATCATATCTCACATCTTTCATTCATTCAGGGACTTAAACTCTACTGTTGGACATGCGTTCAGCTCTATATTGACTGTCAGCCGCTGCAGTGGACTATGCAAAACGACTTAATTTGCATGAAGAAGCAGCCCAGGCCTTAATGTTTGCCATCCCACTTTATCCCTCCCCCTCCTGTGGTGTGTTTTGCAGCCCTGGTTATGAGAATCCACACATGATGAGTGACAGCCGGCCTCCCGCAGCAAAACACTTGCTCCTATGTGAGTGATGTGAATTTGTGTACATGTTGATTTTGGTATTTCCATCACATCCTTCTTTCTACTTTGGAACACGACTCACATTTCGCTTTGCTCAAAAGTCACAAGAAGTGCTGTTTTATTGCCTGATTTCAAGTATTTCTTTTTAAAATGTTTTTTTGCAGAGGAACATCATGTATACTTTCCAGGTTTTCATGCAATATGTTGTTTTAAGAAGTGGAAACAGGGATTTCTGGGGCACTGCTCCAAGGCCGTATTATCAACCAGTCAAAGTGGGCAGCTACCCCAGGGCCCCGCAACTGCAATACCCCAATTGTTAAAAATAGTTTAAGAACATCCACAATAAATGACAGTATCAAATGAAAAGATAAGTGGCTATAACTGGGTCATTGTCACTTAATCCTCAGGTCCTGTCTTGTTGAGGGTCCATGTGGTCAAGGGTCTAAGTTTTAGAGGTAGGGGTGCACACATCAAGTCAAAGTATCAGGCTTAAGCTGGTTTGGGATTTTTAAAATAATGGTAGTCTAACAAAAAGTTAGAACTAAGGGCCCCAGGCATGATTAATGTCACTTGAAAAGTAATTAAGCTGTAGGTTTTTCATGTTAGGAGAGATTATGGTGGAGCTCTCCTGCGGTTGTGTTTAAATACTGTATGTGTGGCCGAGCTATTGCAACAGTCCAAGCTCACTACTGTACCACACACACACACACACTCAAATTACACACACATGCCTCGAGCGTGAAGTGGAGACATCTTTTCTGATGACAGCTAGATTACAGGGAGCAAAACTGAAAAAGAGCAGATTAAACACCAAAACTGAGTGAAGAAACAAGCAAACAAGGGCCAGGGAGGAACAAAGCTCGCTTGCTCCTGCTGTGCAGTCTCACGTTCCACGAGCACCGCAGCACCCCCGCTAGCCTCTGGTGTGTGATGGCGTGTTAGCCGCGCCATGAGTGTGTCAGGCTAACGAACGCGATAATCACGAATGCAAATGAAAACTGAAAGACACTAACGGAAGTGGGTGTTTTTGTCTTGCCCCGGGTACACTGGTGCCTGCTAAGGCTGGAGTGGTTTGAGTGTGTACGTCTCTGTGTGCGTTTGTGTCAGTGTGTGTGCAAAGAGTTCCCATCTGTGCAAATCAACCTAAAACCAATGTGTTGCTTCGCAGCAGCTTTTAAAATCCCCCGTTTAGTTCCACTTGTTTGGCTTTTGGACCACATTCTCCAAAAACAACCACGAAACTAAGTTTGTCACTTGGGTGTGTGTGTGTGTGTGTGTGTGTGTGTGTGTTTGTGTGGGTGCAGAGGGTACTTGGGGTGGGATTTACAGTTGCTTTCCTGTTTAAATTTGTAGTCCTCGCTCTCCAGAGGCTCTATGTGCACCATGTGTGTCATCTTGATGATGAAGAGCATATAACCTGATCCTCTCTCTCTTGAGGCAAAGCTTAAGGATTCATTCTCTCCCTCTCCTTCTCCCCACGTCCTAGCTTCCCCCCGCCACCCAAAAAAACCCCAAAAACTGGATCTCGGCATCGAAATTTCCTGTAACTAAAACGTCTTCATAAATCTCCTATGGTGCTTTTATAACCTGGCTATGACACATTAACGAAGCTATCACAAGCCATTACCTTGTGGCGGCGGCAAGGAGGGGGAAAAGGCATTAAGTTGTGTACTGAAACAGAACAGGCCTTATTTTAGCTCCCCCTCGAAAAAAACACACCAGCCGAGTATTAGTTTCACATTCCACCTCCAAATACACAGCACACTACATTACATCCAACATAGCATGAGGTTTTCCAAACTTTTCTTTCTGCAAAGCGTGCAAGTTTCTTGTTCTATTGTTGCAAACAAAGGCCCACTGTTGACTGTGTTGTGGTAGCACTTGATCCACAAATGGGAGCGGCTACAAACAAGGACAGCACAAAAAAAGACGTCTGCATGTTTGGCGCCTCTGTTGCGCGATGTCATAAAGGCATGTATGCGTTTTGAAGATGGGACAAGAATGATAATGTTCGTCACACGAGGTAATGCGAGAATGGGAGGAGATTTGTGCTGATAAAAATCGTTGAAATGTTGGCTTGTTCAACAAAAAAAGCATCTTTCCTCTTATACCAACATATGTTGGAGTGTGTTGTGCTTTGAGTGGAAAGAGCACAAATATATGGCACTTAAGGACTATGGTTACCGTTTAAAAAATGGACTTTTTGATCATACAAGAAGACATTTAATCTAACCCATACAATACTGAAAGATTCAGATAAATCTAATTATTTTACCACCAAAAGTGCCAAAACAAATTAAAGCCACATTTCTCATTTCTTCTGGCAACCAAACTGGCTGATTCCTGATGGGAACTCTTCATTTTTATTTGTAGTCTGTAATAATGTGATTTAAGTATGACATTTATACTTGTATACTATAACCTTGTATACAAATAAACTTACTAATGTGATGTGTGCCATTTTTAGCCTCGTTTCTTGCCCAGGTTTGTGTGAGAGAGAAGCAGAAGCGATGGGACCTGGACAGGTCAACACTGGGAGCCAAGTCATGGTCACAGGTTGAACTCACATGATGTGTCACATGCTGACCAAATAAAACACACACACACACACACACACACACACACACACACACACACACACACACACACACACACACACACACACACACACACACACACACACACACACACAGAAAGAATATCATGCATGCCCCCAATTTCACACATGCCTCCACAGTGGACACCATTACCTCGAAACCCTGGACCTATCATAGCGGAGCTAGCACACACACAATCCACAGGGAAAATGATCTCAGTGTCTTTGCTTGCGTGCGGTTTGTCTCTCCTCTGTTCCCAATGACATTTTAATTCTCAGCAGTTATGCGCTTTCCATCCATCCTGTTCCCCCCCCCCCGCATTTCTATTCGCCCTCTCTCTCTCTCTCCTATTCCCCTCCCTCTGTCTCTCCTTCCAATGTCTGTGCGCTTGGAGGGTGGGCGACTCAGAATCACATCGTATTAACCTCCAGCACCAAAACACACACACACACACACACACACACGCAACAAACTGGGCCACAGTACAGAAGAGAGTTACAAAAAAGGAGGACTAGGAGTGTTGGAAGTCATCAGTAGGCATAAAACACAGAGGCAGATTTCTTCCCATTCATTCTCACGTTAATTAAAAGATGAGAAACAAATCGTGGACGAGCAAACATAAAAAGTCTGACTGCCCGATTCCGAAAATAATCCTCGGCGGATAAATGTGATCGCCAGAGCATAGACATACATAATGGACCAAAAGAAAGGCCGGCACAAAGCGAAGGAGAAAAAAAATCAAAAGGAAAAGAAAAGAGGGAGCCATTAAAAAGAGGCCTAGTGACTGGGTGGATGAGCCTTGTGTAACGACAGTAAAGTGCTAGCCATGTAGGACAGTCAAGACCAATGTTCCCTACAACTGGGTCAATGTTTCCTTCCTGGGGCAGCGAGGGCATTCTGTGTGTCTGTCTGTGTGTTTGTGTGTGCTTGATTTACTATATTCGTGGGGTCCAAAAACCAGGGAATCCAGTATACTTGTGGGGTCTGCACAGCCTTGTGGGGCCCAAAATGCTGGACCCCACAAGGTTAAAGGTCTGTTTGAGGGTTAAGACTTGGTTTTAGGATTAGGGTTAGAATTAGGTTATGGTTAGGGTGAGGGTAAGGGTTAAGGTTAGGCATTTAGTTGTGATGGTTAAGGTTAGGGTAAGGGGCTAGGGAATGCATTATGTCAATGACGGGTCCCCACAAAGATAGTGAAACAAACATGTGTGTGTTTGGGGGCTTGCGTGAGATTCTTTTCGTGTGTGTGTGGTGAGTATCTATCTGTAACTTTCACAAACCTGCCAGAAACTGCTATCCCTGCAATCCCTGTCAAGTGCACCTCGGAGTGGACCCCCATGCATATTGAATGAATACTTCAATGACTACTTATCAATACTTAATGAATAGTTATCAGTGCATCCCTGAGTGACTTCTACAGCACAGATTTTTTTCTTCTTCTTCTAAAGGCTTTTAAGATGTTTAGATGTGGCTCGGTGCTATGTAACGCAGCCCAACACTGGCGGGGCAGAAAAGAGGAGGCTGATCGGCCTTGGGAGTTCATGGTCGCGTTTGAATGTCTGAATGTGAGATTTTCCAGTGCCAGCTGAGGTGATCTGCTGCAGTCGCACAGAATGAGTAGTAACACTTGAAGCTATCGCAAGGAATCTGGCTGCCTGCTGACCCTGATGTGTGCTTGTGTCCTTGTCTGGTGGCATGTGTCCGTCTTAGGGTTTTTTGTGTGCTTGTGGGTAGCTGTTCTGCATTATATCAGCTACTAAATTGGAGGCCTGGAGAAATGGGTCAGCTCCAGCCTCGTCGTTCCCTCTCGCTGTCTCTCCTGCTCTTTTATCATGTTTTTTTTTTTTTTTTCCTTTTTCCCAGCCTCTTTTATTCCCAAGTCGCTCCCAGAATAAAAACGAAACACCTCCGGTTGTCCACTCCTCCCGCGGCTGCCTGGATCTGGGTTAAACCAGTGAAGTCCATCACTCACTTCCCTCTTTCCCTCCTACTCCTCTTTCTTTTCCAATTACGGTGAAACACTTGCAGTCTCCTGACATTAAGATTGAAGAACAGTCTTATGATTAACAATGATGATGTTGATGAATGTAATATCTGCCATGTCACAGTGAATTTCCACCATACTTGGTGTCTTCGTTCTCCCTAGCTCAGGGCTTGGCTCATGGTGACTGGAGCTAAGTGTTTTGTCAGGGTGGCCACACACACACGCACACGCACACACACACACACACACACACACACACACACACACACACACACACACACCTGTTGCAAAAACAGGGGGAGGGGGGTGAGACACGACACAGGAAACAGGATATCATGACTAACAGTACTGAAGAGATTTCTCCCTCTCTCTTTCTTACATTATTGCTCCCATCATTCATCCTGTTGTCTTGTTTTTGGGCCAGTAAGTTGCCCTCAAAACCTGTGTGAGTGCTCAATCACTAAACAAAAGCCCTCAGTCTCACATTAGCCTGATTTACTGTCTCAATTTAAGCATGAATTCTGTGCAGCGAAGAGGAAAACAGGCGACAACTTCACCTAACTCCTGTCACTTTGTCATACTTTCATCACAGGGGAGGAGGGGAGAAAATAAAAGCAGCAGTCTGTTGCAACAATCACTCTCACTTCCAGTAGCTTTCCCTCCTCTCAAACATTTCCCTCTGCCTCTCCTTTCAATTACTGCCTTTATGTTTCCAGTCTTCCTACTGTCCCCCTCTTTGTAGTGGCTTCCTCTCAGGCAGAGCCTAACTGTGACATTGTCTGTCATTGCAGGATTACAGCATTGGCACCTCGCCACGAACATGCCGAAGACGCGGAAGAGGCGACCCTTCGCTGCATGCGTTCTGCTCTACCACGGGGTTCAAACCCTTCAACGAGAAAAACAACTCAGGAAACACTGTATGTATCTGAAGAGAAAACTTCCCTCTGGGACACTGAGCTGTCAGATTCAACTTAAAATAAGTGACTTTGAATCAACTTTGTAGCTGATGGTGACTTTTAGACAATGGAGATACTGATGAAGAATTGGCATGATACTGTTTAAGGAACGATGAGAATACAGTTTGACCCTCATGGTTATTTTTTGAGTCATTTATTGGCTGATATTATGTATCTATCTATTTCTTTTCAAATCAAAACAAATCCCTTGAAATGCTGTGCCTTATAAAACACTTGGAACTGCATTATGTCCATTCAACACTGGCTAATCTCTATTTTTAATAACATCAATCACACACAAAATATAAAGAAAACCTAAAATAGCCCCATTATTTTTGAAACATCACAGGCCAAGTAATTGTGAGATTATATAAAACCTCTCTGAAGGACAGGCGGTCGAATAACGCCGGGCCTATTTCTTGCTTTTGGGTTTGATATCTGGGTTATGCTTCTTTTTGGTGAAATAGAAATTGGGAAACAGGGAGGGGAGAGAAGTTGCTCGACTGAAGGACATCTGGTGAAACAAGAAGCTAGGAACGATGCAAAAAAGAAAAGAAAAAAAAGAGGGAAGTGGGTCAACGGTCTGAAGGGAGGAACGTAACAGCGATCTGTGACATGTAGCAGGAGAGAAAGAAAGCGAAAGCAAGTGGGAAGATGGCGGCGGGGAGAGGGGAGGGGTTTCTAAATTAAGAAGAAGGGAAGCAGAAGGGTGTGAAGGAGGAGGAGGAGGAGTGAGGGTGAAAATGTGAGAAAAGATGGGAAAAGACAGAGTCAATGGGAGGCAGGAGCTGCTGGAGAAAATGCCCTCGAGATGACTGTCACTCCTTTTTGGGTGATATTAACGGCAAATGTCAAAGACCCCAGAACTTACAGGAGGTTAGGTCTCCTAAAAACACACACACACACACACACACACACACACACACACACACACACACACACACACAGATTTCCCCCTTCAGACAATGACTTTTTGAAAGGAGGCAATGAAGGAGTGGGCCTGCAGAAGAGCTGTACATCTTAAAGACTGTAATTACACATAACTGTCAGTCTAATTAAGGCTTTTAATGAACTCCATGAGAGCTCAGAAAGGACAAAAACCTCCATCCGCTGGAACGTGTGCGTGATTGTTTGTGTGTGTGTGTGTGTGTGTGATAAATGATGCGCTCGAGGAAGAACGTGTGCATAAACGGCATCACAATCAAACATTTTAATGAGTCTGAGTGCAGCTTTGAGGTCCACCGTCTAATAAACATGCATACCTGGGTCTCTCATCCTCTATTGCAACACACACACACACACACACACACACACACACACACACACACACACACACACACACACACACACACACACACACAAATGTATTCCTGTCGCACTCTCTATGGTGATAAAGTGTTAAAGCCCTGCCCACTGTTGCGTGTGAATGGACCTATAGGAAAGACCTTTGAAACAATTGGATTTGCCATTAAGGAAAACCTTACTTAAGTCTGTATCTAATCTTTATTATACATCATTAAGCTTGGCTGCTAAAACTATTGGCTGCACTCTGCTGTTGGCTGGCCAGGTATAGGAAAATAGATTGCACTCAAAGGCTAGAAAAATGTTAGCTCTTAATCTAGTGGCAAATACAGAATCAACTCTTGTTTGATTTTGGGTGGGCGAGCTAAATCATGTATACTGATGGCAAAGGGCACAGTCTCTGTCGTGTAGTTTGTAAAGAATCAATTCCCCCAAATTACAAATACAACAAAAACATAGTTTTTGTTACTTACTTCTGATGGTATAAAAAAGATATTTGTAAAGCTCAACACATGTTAACACTACTATTATCATTCTTTAACTCTCACTTTACAATTACCATTTCTTTTGATGGCAGGGGCCACGGCCACCACCATTCATTTAAGGACCCAAACTCACATATCAAGAAACACTGGAGACATGGAAAACACGTCTCTCTTCTCTTTCTCCCTTAACTTTCCTTCTTTCATTGCCTTTCTTTAACCAGTGGCTATGTCACTGACTGTAGACATTGTGTACACACACACACACACACACACACACACACACACACACACACACACACACACACACACACACACACACACACACACACACACACACACACTTTAAACCTGGCTCACTTTTAGTGTTTAAATGCAGCAGCCAAGACACAATCCTGACGAGCACGGAGGTCCTTCTAATGCATCAACACAGATTCAATTGAATGGGCCAGTGTGTGTGTATACTTGCCTTAAATGTCCTTGAACCATGACTGTAATAATTGAATACAGAGTCATGCATTTGTATGTGTGCTCTTTTTTTTGTAATGTATGCTTTAGCCTATACGGGCATTGTAAGACAGAAATGTTTGACTAATCTTTACCAGTACAGCCCCCCGTCATCTGCCCCCCCCACCCCCCCATTATTCTTGTTTTCTAAAGAGGAAAGCAGGAGAAACACACACACACACACACACACACACACACACACACACACACACACACACACACACACACACACACACACACACACACACACACACACACACACACACACACACACAAAGAACATGGGAGCCAGCCAGCCGAAATAATACATCTCGACATCTGTGCTTGCGTACTGCTCCAGGGAGAGATTGGCGAGGGAAGGTGGAAAGAAGAAGGGTGAGATATGAAGGGGAAGATGATGGGCAGCAGAAAGCATAGGGAAATTATATACTGTGTGTGTGTGTGTGTGCATGTATACTGAATGTGTGTGTTAGTGTGCATTTCTATACTTGTGCAACAGTGAGAGAAAGAGAGTGATGACAGTTGTGTTTGTTTAGCTCCTCTGTGATTAAAGCAGCCTGCTAGAAGCGATGTGCTTAACTGTATGGCAGTCTGTTTTTTATCATCTGTGTGTGTGTGTGTGTGTGTGTGTGTGTGTGTGTGTGCGTGTGCACATGCATGCTCATGCTTGTCTCTGCTTTTCAGAAATGTAGGTGTATTTGCACTCTGCATGCTGTATATCTTTAGTTTTGAAGGGTGTTTATGTGTGTGTCTTAAATCCTATTTGCACGTCATGAGTGCATCTTCGGGGTTGACGCATGTGAGCGCATGTGTTCCTGTCTGTCTGTCTGCGCCTCCTCCCCAAAATGTGTGTTTTAACGTCTAATCTCCTGATCTCATTTGCTTAAGGGAAATCTTCCACGGCTGTCTTGTGCGAGCGGGACTGGAAAACGTGTGCGTGCGGCTGTGTGTGTGTGTGCGTGTGTGTGTGTGTGTGTGAGTGTGTGTGTGTGTGTGTGTGTGTGTGTGTGTGTGTGTGTGTGTGTGTGTGTGTGTTTGTGTGTGTGTGTGTGTTCATTAGGACAATGTTTCTCTTGTTGCTGTCCTGAGGTTTAGTTGCATTCTTGTCTGTTTGGTGTAGACTTTATTTCATCTGACAATTGAAACATATCTGTCTGTCTCTTTCTGTCACCTCAGCTTTCAAGTTCAACGAGCTTTATAACCTGATAAGATCATTCTCACACCGCCAAAGTAAAGTACACAACACCGAGTCTGTCAAGGTAGATAAAAAACAAGTGTGTAACAGAAACCTGTGTTGTAACTGTAAATTGTACTTAAGTTCTGCACAACATTCCTACATGTCACAAATACTCTCTCGGTATGTGCTTGTTTAAAAACTCTGAACCAACTTGACAATAAGCAACACAACCAATTCAAGGAGGGACTGACCATTAAAAGATAAGGTAACAGGTTTGATCCATGTGTCCAATTAAAGTCTCCATAAAGGACAAAAAGCAACAGCTAACTGCGTGAATGACAATATGATGCTTCTCTAATGCAGTCCCGGCATTATGGGCGGGCTTTAGGAGTCAGCTATGCCCGCCCTGGATGGACAAGCCCTTTTTTTTTTTTAATTGATGACTGACGAACCTGTCACCAATCCCACCTTTTGTTTTGTACAACATTTTTTATCCATAGGCTACCATAATAAAAAAAATATATCGTTTTGAATGTACATAAATCATGAATAAAAATAAATGGGTTAAAACGGAAATTGTGCGGCAGCTATCGGGAATTTGGTTGAGAATAGGTAGCTTAATGTAAACTAAAGATCTAAAGAGAATTAGGCTGTGGAAATACGACATTTCCTTAACGTTAATCAACGACTACCAAAGTTGGTGGAAGAAAGTGACAAAGACGGCGAAAGTTAAGGGTGTAACGTTAGTTCTGAAGAACAAGAGGTTGTCACTGCCGAAGCTAGCATTAGCCACCACATCGGTGCTGCTAGACGACACTGTAACATTCTTACAGACCATCGTCTCAGCATGCTTCATCGACAAAAGACCAATTTAATTAAGTTCTATTCAGGGAGGAGTTGAAAGACAGCCTTTTGAGAAGATTTCACTCTGCAGCAAAGCGTCGCCTGCCGCACTACTAACAGTGAGCTTGTATTTTATGCTGGCTCCCTGTAGCTCCATGTTAGAACCGAGGCTGAGCGACAGTAAAACAAACACCCTCAAAAACGGGAGGTAATAAAGATGTAATAAAGATGTAACGTTAATACTCAAGATTAAGATGCTTAATGATTGCCAAGGCCTGCATTATTATCCCTATTTTTATTTTGTATCGCAATGTTGTCCATGATTTAGGCGCTGATTAACACAATTATCACTTTTTTTATACGCTGTAGAGGCCTATGCTTATGGTGGTTGTGCGCAATAGTTGTCTATGCTTTATCTGTTTCGATATGAAATGTGTTATGTTAATACCGTTAGACGTGTATGAATTCAAAGTTCACTTTGGGGGTAATTGAGCCTAATGTTGTACCAGTGGTATAACATTATACCAACGCTCCTCTTTTTATTTTCTGTATAAGCCGGTTCTGTGCAACGGTTGGCTAGTTGTCCATGACTTACCTGTTTCAATACCAGATCAAATCTGTTATACGTGTAGACCTGTATGAATTCATTCAATGCTCAGTTGGAAGTTTGTGCCCCCCCCCCAAAAAAAAACAATGGCATGCCTGTCCATGAATTTGTGTCTGGCACTGGGTCTGCTCTAATGCGCTTTTATTTTGATGAAAAATACTCACTGTCTTACCCAAGGGCACTTCAACAGGGTCGATGCTTTTATCTATTTCTACACAATCTCATTCAGATGCCGTTTTGTTTGTTAAAAATATTAAAAAGCACTTGACCAGAGCTTGTTATTTAGTATCTTAGGGTGTTTAAACATAATATTCTCTTCCACCATGTTTTGATGGTTAAACATAAACATAATGTGCTGATCTGGAAACCTATAGCAAAACTTTCACTTTCTGATTTCATCTTTTGATTCTTTTGCATGTGAAATTTGCAATAGGATAGCAATAGGAATGCATGTATCTCTTCACTGCTCACTTTTTTGTGCTGTCATGGAGTTACAGCGGGGAACCAAAAGAGGATAGAGAACAACTAAATGAGTGTGCCGTGCAGAGAGAAAAAGAGAGCTGGAGACAGAGTGACAGACATGCAGAATGACAAAAAATAGAGACCAAGACAGAGATGCAGAGGAGAGAAAGAGAGTTTGCCACCTGAGTGAAACTTTTAACAGGGTCAAGTATGAGGTTCTACAGCTCAGACGAATTCATAATTTAAACGTGCCATTCACACACCCAGCTCCCGTAGGATCACAAGCCCACTACTCTTACCTCCAAGGACTGCTAGCAGTTCTTTTAAAGGCCTAGTTCAAAATAAAAAATAAAACTGCCAAAACATGGCAGATGGGAGACATTTTCCCCTCACAAACTGACTGTCAAAATCTCACATAACAAGAACTGATTTGGTGCTGCAAGGATTGATATAAGTGTGATGTACTCTCGACAGCCGGGGAGCAAAAAGAGTGCACTTCAACGTCAATGTCTTCAATGAGGGGTACTTAACTAAAAATATCAGTTTCACAGAAGTACTCAGTGATAGAAAAAAGGTAGCACAAATCCCAGCAAATAGGCAGAATCATGTTAGCATCTCATATAACGCACCAGCCCTAAATAAACTGTGACTAATTTGTCACTCAGTGTCATATTTGTGGGCTGAGCAACCTTTTTCTTCCCGAGTGCCGCCGCCAAAACTTCTTCGATTACTTTATCAGTAATCCGTTTAAAGAAGCATGCTCCAAGTGCTGTAAATCTGTCCCTCTGCTCTAATCTTCCATTCATCATACATTACCTAATCACACTCCAAAAATAACAAACCTGAAATTACTAACTCTCTTCTTTCTGTACAACAAGAGCTGAGCCAAATGCAAGCTATCAAAAGGTTTATGGCGTGAGCACAAATCACTAAAGACTAACAAACTACCCATTTCGCCTTGTTATATTGTAAAATAAAAGAAAAGGACTTTATTTTTAATTAAAGCTTCAAATAATTTGAAATGGACATGCAATAATGTAATAGTGCTTTCTTGGCAAGGTCAGGCTTGTAAAAACAGTTCTTAAATCTTCGAAGGGACAAAACAGGATAAATAAAGGTTAAACCAATAAAACAGACGGGGGCCTTTTCCATTAAACCTTGTCTTTCCTCCCAGCCGGCCGGCTTCCAGAGGCAATGACAGCAGAGCGGTTGCTACAGATGAGGTAAGATGCTATTTGCCACAACAGGGCCCTCTTCTCTCTCGCAGCGCCACCAAGAGAGCAACCGAGCAAGGCTGGAGGTGCCAATGAATTAGTTCACTGTTTTCACTCATTATACCCAACTGACTGCCTCACTTTTTCTGTCTTTATTTACACCCTTTTCTTCATCTCCGACTTCTATGGCACCACACACACACAGCCAACAAAGACCCCGCTCATAATGAGGGCATAGCGGTGTCTGAGTGTGTGTTATTCTTTGTGTAGTTAGTGTGTGTGTGTGTGTGTGTGTGTGTGTGTGTGTGTGTGTAGGGAGGGGGATTATGGCAGTTCCAAAGCTGTGAATAGGGGCCAGGCTGGGCCTTGGCCCTTGCTGAATTAATTACTCTAATTAGCTTCTTAATTGCATAAATTAAACCAGTGGTTAGGGCCTGGATCTAAAGCTGGAGCCGGGGGTGGGTACGGGCGGACAAAAGGGTAACACACACACACACACACACACACACACACACACAGAAGTGGCAAACCAGCTCCACCTTCCACCATCCACTTGATATAGTCTGAAGTGGAGGAACGGGACCAAGCTCTCCCCTCCCATGATGAGGGTATTCAATTATCCAACCCCCCGCCTTCTTCATCAATATATAATAAGCGTACATAGCAGCGGCAGATGTGTGGTACTAATATGGACGATAAGCCCCCCCCCCAGAGGGAACAGTAAGGATTAATATAATACCCACAGGGACTACTTGAAGCAGTCTTCATCTGAAACTCTTTACTGTATCACTTACTCAGTGCTGCGATCCCTGTGACATTCAAGATGCCGAACCCCGCCGCTGATTTGCGACCATCGAGCCTCGCCCCGTCTGGCCCCGCACAGACTTAGAGGGACCATTACAACATCAGAACAATTAGTTCCACCACTCCTTCCACTTCCTAGCTTTTTTGGCTCATACGTTTTGTGCATTCTAAACGATTATCAAAACCATTGACTCTTGAGAGCGGACAACATGCATCAAATTAAGCTTTTTTGGCTTGAGTTGACCCTAGAGTAAAAATGAGCCAGACTGAGAAAGAAAGAAAGAAAGAGATCATCTAGCCAATAAAGGTGGTGTGTGTGTGTGTGTGTGTGTGTGTGTGTGTGTGTGTGTGTGTGTGTGTGTGTGTGGAGGGGAAGGACTTGGGCTCTGTCAGCAAGAGGCGGGGGAGAAAAATTGCAGAAAATGCCTTGTTGTATTTGTGAAATGCACCCAAAGTATATCACAACAATGACGATTAGTGGAGAACAAGTAAACAGCCAGCCCGCTAATGAATCTCTCTTCTCTCTAAACAAGAGGAGTACACGTGCACACACGCACACAAGCGTGCACGTGCACAAGAGCAGAGTAATAATGATGTTCTTTGTGCAGTTTTTGGGGGAAATTAGGGCTGCTTAAACGGTGGTTGAAAGGGATTTGCAACTGATTGTTTGTCCTTGTGTCTTTGAGCCGTGGGCCCTCTTGCTCCACTGAGTGTCAACACTGTCTTCTTCTACTGTCTCCTCCCAGCACATATAAATCCTCTTTCATCAGTCTGTTCACAGACAACCCTTCCTCTGCTTCCCTCTCTTCTTCTACATGCTCAAATTATTCTAGCTCGTCCGTTTCCCTGTAATTTACTCGCCCTCTCTCTCTCTCTCTCTCTTACTTTTCCTCCTCCTCTTCATCTCCCATCTTCTTCTACTGTGCAGCTGCCGGGTCCAATCCAACTCTAAGAACGCCATAATCTCCCTCACACATGGCAAAGATCACGCCTGTTACTTAAAAAAACACCAGCACTGTGCGTGTGATTGCTTTCTCTTGAGTTCAACACTGTGGAAAATATTATAATAATTTTCTTTCTGAAAGTTAGCGGAGAAGAATGGTATCAATGTTGTGTCTGTGAGTCATGATGCTAGCTGTTTGCCCCTGATTTCCAGGCGTTATGCTAAGCTAGGCTAAACACTGCCTTCTCATCTCACTTTTGAAAAGAAAGCAAGTACAGAGACATCGTATAAATAAGACAGCTAACATTGCTTTTTATTTTTTTGGACATAGCCAGGCTCACTATGCCCTTACTCCAGCCATTTGTTTATTCCACTCTTATTATTTCCTAAAATGTTGAACCACTCCATTCTATTAAATGAAAAGGGGAGGACAGATGGTTTATCAAGAAATGTTTCCACACAAAGTTTGTCTGCGTGTGTAAGCAAACACACACACACACACACACACACACACACACAATGTCTGTGTGCAGGGTTTCACATCTGTCTGTGTGAATGTTGATCAGGGGTCATGTTTGCCTGAACCTGGACACTAAATCAAGGCTATATTAGCAGGCTAATGCGTTCTACTGATGGCAGAGGTCAGCCGAGAGGTGTGCTTGTTTTCACCCCTCCCCCCTCCCCCCATGTCTGACTGCCGAGTAACACATCCTTCTGCAAAAGGTTCACCAACAGAAGGCAGCAACACAATGATGCCTTTGTCTGTCAAGAAAAAAGTTGTATATCTATGTTTGTGTGTGTGTGTGTGTGTGTGTGTGTGTGTGTGTGTGTGTGTGTGTGTGTGTGTGTGTGTGTGTGTGAGAGAAGGACAGACAGTGTAGGAAGGTTAAATGAATCATACAATGTTAACCAGGCCCAATCCAATTAGGGAGGGATTCTTCTTGTCTGACCTTTAGCAGGAGACATATTCACACTCACTCACGCAATCAGCCTACACTCCACCAACACAACTACACACACAAACTCTCACAAACTACACGCTCAGCCTTCCACACAAACATGACACTCACGCAAGCACACACCAACACTCACACACAACCAATCTTACGGACAGTAGCGCGGCTCTGATTGCTGACCTAAATCGGCCAGGCGATCTGTCACTTTCTCTTACTCACACTGAGCACACATCTTTTTTTTCATCTTTTTCCTCCCCTTTCCCTTCTCCCTCTCTCTTCTTTTTTTCTTGCCCAAATATCCCTCGCTCTCTCCCAGTGTCACTTTACATCAGCTCACTCCCGTGCCTCTTCTGTGGTTTCAGGGCTGCTATGTATGCACATTATTTTTCTCATACTGTCTGTCTGAATACACCTGTCTGAAAAGCTCAGTTTTAGCGCCTGTCTCTTTAAACCACCCTCCTGAAAAAGCCCAGTCTGGGTGCCCGGATAGCTCAGTTGGTAGAGCGGGCGCCCATATATAGAGGTTTACTCCTCGATGCAGCGGGCCCGGGTTTGACTCCGACCTGCGGCCCTTTGCTGCATGTCATTCCCCCTCTCTCTCCCCTTTCATTTATTTCTTCAGCTGTCCTGTCAATAAATGCCTAAAAATGCTCAAAAAATAATAATAATAATAATAATAATAATAAAAAAAAGAAAAGCCCAGTCTGCTCTGATTGGTCAGTGTTCCCAGGTCTTTCACATCTCTGCCCCGTCATTGCAGCCGGAGAATGACTGTAGCGACACTTTCTACCTTTATATAGTATAGTATAGTTGTGACATTACAACCTTACGGAAGTCCTGACGGCACGTTTAAAGCCACAGTTTCTGAATACGGGCTGTGGGCATTTCTCTATAGATTGGTCGGTTTGATACTTTTTTATTTATACCTCAACCTGCTTTATAATTCATACAAAAGACATTAAAAATAAGAAACCTGACATTTTTACCATGCCTGTGCACGCTGTAAATTTGAAATTTTGATAGTAAACTCCAAAGAGATACCTTTCAGAAGTGAGAGTTCCGTGACTATTTTATTTTGGGTATTTTTGAGCTAGTGCACAAAAAGGTGGCACTTTTTAAAGGGTTTACAAAGCATTACACAACATTTAATTAATGAGAGAAAAGTGTTTAATACTATATGTTTAAATGATGCATGACTACTTACCAACAAATATTCAAGTGTATCTCTTCATCTGTGACAGAAGTAAAGCATGATGTATGGTGCTACACAAGCGTTTAGAATTCAGTGGGATTATTTGGAATAAAAGAACCCCTATCCTTGCTCTAAGCCTCTCACTGTGGTCAGCTCATTTCTGCCTCCTTCACCCTTTCTCCTCCCTCCTTCCTGCCCCTTCCTCTTCTCTCCCCTGTGTCTCTGGTTGCTTTAGAACCTGGCAGGAGGCACAAATCTGAGGGCTTAAACTTGATCAAATATTCAGCAGATATAGATTTCTCACAGTCCCTGGATTCTCCACCTCTTCCACCCAGCTACTTTCCACCTCTCCCTCTACCCGTCCTTTCCTTGAATCACCGCTCACCGCAGTTGCAAACAAAGTTGTGTGCCGCTCACAAACACACAAACACACACACACACTCTCGCACAGACAGCCACGCAGAGTGGCGAAGAGATGCAGCTCATTTAGGCTGCAGTGCAGCGTTTCTCTCCGCTTCCTCTCCTCCATTGTCTCTTCTCTCTCCTCTATTTCACTCTCCGTTTCACTAATGTTTCCCATCTTTCTCCCTCTCTTCATCACACTTTCTCTCCCTCTTTCTGCTTTCCTTCCCTCCCTCCTCTCCCCCATCTGGATTCTGTGTCATTTATTTCAGCTTAACCCTGATAAATAAACCAGTGAGTACCTCTGCATTATTGAACACTTCGACATTGCTGTCTGCAAGTACTGCGCCGGCCCCGTCCTGTCCAACAATTAGACCACATGCACGTGTGTACACACACACACACACACACACACACACACACACACACACACACACACACACACACACACACACACACACACACACACACACACACACACACACACACACACACACACACACACACAGCCCCACCCTGTCCCAAGTTGCACAACATCAACCAAAACCTAAAGAGCCAAACATTCCTATAAATATACACATATATGACGGAGGGATGGACAAGAAAAATAAACAGAGAGACAGAGAAGAGGACAACAATACCAAGAGAGCAAATAAAGAGACTGAGACACCACGGTATGCAAACACACACACGCACCAACACACTGTTAACTTTTCCTCATAAATTGACCCAAAGACCCACACATTCCAACATGCACAAACACACAGACTTTTTTGTCTAGGTGTGTGCAGGCCCCAGTCAGCTCTTCTATTATTCATATTAGTGCTGGGTTGTTTATCTCTGCTATTGTGTGACATCAAGCACCAGGCTCTCCGCAAAGCCCAGGGGTCCCTGCTCCCTAAACACACCGCTGGGAGTCATTCATGTACACACACAAACACAAACCTACCTTCACGTCCATCCTGCACATGCATACGTGCACATGCAAGCCGCATAGCCACACACAATTTCATACCTCTACCCATACATATACACTCACGCACATACACACTGCCATCTGTCTGAGTACGCAACAACAACACTGCAGTCCCACGGCAACTGACCCATTCACTGCAACCAATCTTGTATGTGTGTCTTTTGGGTGTGTGTGTACGTGTGTGTGTGTGTGTATGTGTGCGAGTTATTTTCAGACTTTTTTGTGTATTTACAACCACAAGCCTGCATGTATGCCAATGTGTGTGTGAGTGCATATATTTATGAGAAAGCCTGTGTATGGCGATGTGAGCATGCATATTTTAGTGTGAGCACCAAGGAAGATTAGTGACTTGTGTGTGTATGTGTGTATGTGTGTGAGACAGAGAGAGATCGCAGAGAGAGAGAGAGAGAGAGAGAGAGGTCACTCACATATGAGGTCATATGTATGTTGACTGTGAGCCTGCAATCATTCACTGCCATTGATGTGTGTTTAAACATATATGCGCGTGTGTGTGTGTGTGTGTGTGTGTGTGTGTGTGTGTGTGTGTGTGCGTGTGCGTGTGTGTGTGTCCCATTCCCCTGACAGCAGCAGCGGTGATTGAAAGTGGCCGCGTTGTTTCAGTGTCACCCTGCAGATGAGAAGCCGGGTCTGTGTGTCGACTGACATTCACATCCCATTCCCATCAGCCACACACACAACGACAGACCTGTCTCTGTCTGTTGCCATCTTCTTCTATCTATCTATCTATCTTACTTTTTTTCTTCTCCCCCCCCCCCCTTCCTTTCATCCTTGCAAATACATCTTTTAACTGTTTCTTACTCTTTCCCCCCATCCTTCCCATCTCTCCTCCTTGTTGTGACTCAGCCTCTCTACCTCTTTCCAGCCTTCACTTCCATCACTCAATCTCCAAAAGGAAAAGACAGTGGTTGGACTGCTAGCAAGGCCTTTCACTTGTAATGTCATGTTTTATCCTGTTTTAGGACACGATGGAATTCAGCATGAGCGCAGCTTTGGACGATAAACTGAACATGATTAAAAAATATATATAAAAAAGTGGGTTCAAGCACAATTTAATAACACTATAATCCATAATACAAGTTGTCATCAGGTTTTATAGGGACTACTACGTCAGACAAAAACAGTTGAGGTCTGTGGATTATCCAGAGTAACGAGGACATTGTGATTTCTTTTAGTATCCAAAAGAAATTCTCAAAACCTGAGAAAAATAAACTAAAACTATCTGCATGGCTTGCTACCACAGGGTTAGAAATGATCTTTTTTTGTACGTTAGGTGAACTGACCCTTTAAAAATCTGCTGATCCTGGACCAGTTTTAACAACAGCTCTTCTATCCTCCCCATGTTTAGAGATGCTTTCCTCCCGCAGTTCTCATTAAGAAAACACGTCATCAAGACCGCACTCTGATTGTGAAAGTATGTGTATGTATATATGTGTGTGTGTGTGTGTGTGTGTGTGTGTGTGTGTGTGTGTGTGTGTGTGTGTGTGTGTGTGTGTGTGTGTGTGTGTGTGTGTGTGTGTGTGTGTGTGTGTGTGTGTGCGTGCGTGCATGCATGCAAGGAGTGTGTTTCACAAGGCCCTGGCGCCTGCTTTCAAAGGATTCATTAAAAGCAGTGAAAGGCTTGATCTGCGGTTTGGGTTGATGTACTGAGCATGTCTGTGTATGTGTGTGTGTGTGTGTGTGTGTGTGTGTGTGTGTGTGTGTGTGTGTGTGTGTGTGTGTGTGTGTGTGCGTGTGTGTGTGTGCGTGTGTGTGTGTGTGGTGGAATTTGAATAGTGAAAGGAAGAAGGAGAGAAGAGAAACTAAAACGGTGGAGAGACTGAGGGGGAGACAGACAAAATGGAGGGAGAGAGACGGGGGAAGAGAGAGTGTGTGACAGAGAAATGGGTTTACATAAACTCTGACCTCGTGTTATGAATGAAAACATCAATCAATGAGTATAACTAATCAATTTCCTCACTCTCTCTCTCCTCGCCACAGGATACAGAAGTAAAGAATTACATTATGGGATTCAAGTAATCTGATTACATAACAGGGGCATCTGTGATGCATTAGTGACAGCAAAACACAAAAAGGAAACTTTGGTTTTGTTTGTTTTTCCAGAGTGCTTGCAAGATTTTCTCAAAACACAAATATTATCTTCTCTACAAGTGATCTACAGTATTATACCACTTGTTGATGATGTCAACACAGATTATGATGTAGGAATGAAATCCTAAAGTGTTTTTAGTATCAGTCACCATGCATCACAGTGACAAACTGATTACCCAGTGGACTTTAAGCAAGTTACTGGTAATCTGTAAGGGTGAGGCTATTTGCACCCCTGGTACAATTAGTTAGTACAATTATAATGAATGCTATTCCTACCCCGCCAGTGCATACAGCAATGTGTTCTATTAATACCCGTCTGGTACAAATATCAATGTATGCTATTTGCACCCCTGTGCATTTACAGTACTTTGGCATATATTTACACACAGTTATCCATACTACTCATGTATTACACCTTTTTGGAATATTATATATATATATATATATATATATATATATATATATATATATATATATATATAGGGGAATATTGATGAATATTCATTAGGGAACTCATCACTGATTGGCTCGCCCTGACATTCTGACCCTAACCATAACCAATCCCACTCCTCTTGCCTAAACCTAACCAACCCAACCAGAGCAGGCAACGAGTACTAGCCATTCAGGGATGAGTCCCCTAATGAATATTCATGACTCTTCCCCTACCACCCTGCAAAAAAAATGCAAATGCAATGCATGCAAATTACCTAATCCAAATGAAAAAAACAAGATCACCTTACCAGGGAATCAAACTTCAGAAAGCTCAGTGTTCTAACCACCCACCTAGCAGTTCTTACAGAATGTTGTACAACTGTTTACCACTTGGTGTCTTCAAGCCTTGGTTGCTAGGCAACCATACTGTATACAAAAAATAGGTACTAACTAACAAACTAACGGTTGTATGCTTTCACTGAAGACAGAAAGCGCAACTGTAGTATCCATTTCCCGCTAGAAATTCAATTGTTATAAACTTTAGAGACAAAATTTTCCTAATACGCCAGTTTGTGCTGTCATGGAAGATGAACGTCCGCCATGATTTCAGTGCACGCGACCAACGTGTTTTTGGTGTTACGTCACAGGGTGCGAATAGCTCAGCTGTGTGGCCGAGGCTATTCGTACCGGGGGTGCAAATAGACACTCCGAATCTGTAATGGGTTTAACTTTGAAATTAACCTCCACTGCCCTGTTTCCTCCAGCTGCTCCACCACCATCCAAATGCTCCACATCCCCACACATACATTTTCCGTTTGGGTGCGTGCGTGCGTGCGTGTGTGTGCGTGCCTGCCTGCATGGTCTGAAGTGTGCAAATTAAAACACGCTATGCTATAGGTTAATTAAAATACAATTTCCCTGAGGCAAACACACATGGGCAAACATACATTTACTGTAATTCAGGGACAAGCCAATCCACAGTGTGTTCTGTATGCTTGGAATCCTCCCTATAAAGGGAAGGTGCTAACTGCACACAAGCTACCGCAGATATGTGGCTCTAAATGAGCAGTAGGATTATTAATTATCTCACAGCCTCATTGGGTACACAGAAGCCCTGATGAGAGACTGAATACAATTCCTCATTACGAGCACACACTGCCCACTACACACAAGCTATCTGGTGACGTTATCAATACGTTATCAGCACCAAATGCTCTCCATGATCAGATACTCCCCTGTCTCCTCACCTGTCAGATTCCCTCCCTCTTCAAATGTGTGAGGACACTTGCGTGTGTGTGTGTGTGTGTGTGTGTGTGTGTGTGTGTGTGTGTGTGTGTGTGTGCGTGTGTGTGAGACCTTGCATTGCAGCCGTCATTGATTGGGCTGGAGCTGTCAATCGATCAGTCTGGTCTGTGTGTGGAGATAAAGGTGTTTCTATCTCTCGACACTCCAGTTGCCGCGTGGGAGTACAGAAGAGACGAGACGAGAGGTGTGCAAAATAGAAAAGAGACTTTGGGACACATTTGGCTCTTTGCTTGCATATTTCCGCGCCTGTGAAAGGGTTTTATGACTGTTATTTACTTTACTGCAATGTAATAAAATTCAAGTTTAAGAGAGATATTGAAAAAAAACTTGTTTACTAAGTTCTCCAGTGTGCGCTGGCTTTGTGCTCGATGAGCTGTCAGCTGTGTTACTTTGAATAGCTTGCTGAAAGCAGAACAAAGCTGGTATTTGCGGATTAACGGTCAAAAGATTTAATGCAACAGATTTCAACAGAGGACCCCCATGACAATACTTACACAATCTCTGGATGATATATCAAACTAGGTATATATACTGTATTTCTAAACTCAAATATTTAAAACTTCAATGTAAGAAGAGATGTGGACAGTGCAGCACTGCTGCAAGTCAATAAAAGTGAGATGTTTTGTGAAAAATTATCCACTGAGTGCAAAGTGGACTTTTAAAGATACAGTATTTAATGGTAGACCAATATCATTAAATGTACTGTAGAGAAAGATGCATGCTATAGTACACCACACAGCACTTGAAGCAAGTATTCACCCATTAGGATAATTTCACAACAAAATATACAAAATCCCAATCTCTGTGCACATAAATGGATTTTAAATGAAGAGATAGTTTCAGTCTATCAGTTTTTTGGGTCCTGTGTTTCTTGCAGCCATATTTGATGTGGCTGTTCAACATCTGTCAGTCATTGAATAGCTTTCAGCAGGTATCAGGTTGCATTTTCCTCCCTAGTAATCATGCCAAAATTCCTGTATCATTGGTTCCTTGGGTGCACAAGGAGCACACCGACACACACACACACCGACACACACACACACACACACACACACACACACACACACACACACACACACACACACACACACAATCTCTCCTCCTCATATCTAATCTAAGAGAAATACTTGTAAGTTGATAATGATGCAGAAGAAATATGCCCAGTGCCTTACCTCTTTTCATAAACACACCGAGTATGAGGACTGATAGTGGAAAAAAAACCCGAGCACACCTGAAACCGGCAAACAAATATAGAACACAATGAGGCATGAGGGACTTCACAGACTTCGAGAGAGCTTATATTCTCTTTGTCTCTTTCCGTCTCTCCATCTCTGTCTGTCTTTCCATCTCTGTCCCAGCTTCCTGCTCCTCCTGGCTCCACTCGCTCCATCGTTTTTAGAGTTGTTCTTTTTTTTCTACCCGCAGATGAAAAGAAGTGAAAAGAGCATTTGCACACCTGAGTGAATAGAGCTTGCAAGTGCGTGGGAGGAGAGCTATGGGAATCAAACAGGGTCTCTCTCTCTCTCTCTCTTTATCTATCCTGCTCACTCTCTCACTCCTGGGGTGTTTTTACAGTGTTTGTTTTGGAAACTTGTGGGTATGCGAAAGTGTGTGTATACAAGCACATGAGTGTGTGTGTGTGTTTGCGTGCATCGCTCCAATTGTGAGCGTTGAATTGCTCTTGGCTCTTGGTCTGTATTTAAAAACAACCCACAGGTATCGGTTGAGGCGACCTTAACTTGCAGATTGTTCCGTCCGATACAAACACTTGGCCTGGCTTGCCTTGATGACCTCATCAGGTCTTCACACAAACCTTCTGAATAAACCAAAACAAACTTGCTTTGCTATTTGCGGTCACTGCAAGCCTGGCAGTAACAATAAACAGAGACGAGGCCAGCACAGCAGCCCGGCAGGACAAAGGCAATGACCGCACACGCACACACAGAAGCACACACACACACACACACACACACACACACACACACACACACACACACACACACACACACACACACACACACACACACACACACTCTCTCTTAGAAACGACACTAGCACAACTTTAGCCATACTTCACTAAACACAGAATCCCACACAAGAGGCAAAGAAGGACAAATCCAGGGACACACTGCAGAAAATGAAGAGAATAGAAAGTAGTTTTTTCTTTTGATAAAAAAGTGTGTTTTTATATCACCAAGGGGAACCTAGTCAAATGAATTGAAGTTAATCATAGCCTACACTTACAGCGAGGTTTGATTTGTAAAAAACAATACCCTGAAATATCCTAAAAAAAAAACAGGTCACAACATCTGGTAATTTTTTGCAGTGTAAGTCCTGTACTGTATCCACCCATGGACTGGATTACACACACACACACACACACACACAATTCTAAAACCTAATTACTCTAAACACACCCACCCAATCATCACCGGCATCACTGGAATAAACAAACTCATTCAGGCACAATCAGAAATCAGCCATGCAATCATAACAACCCCCCCCTACACACACGGGCATAAACACACACACACACACACACACACACACACACACACACACACACACACACACACACACACACACACACACACACACACACACACACACACACACACACACACACACACACAATCCCCTAATCTCGAGTGTACGTCTTCCTGGACTCACCGATGATGTAGTAGTCGTGCATGCTCTTGAACTCATGGCCCCAGAGATTGGGCGAGAACTCCTGGAACTTGATGGTGAAGCGGCGTTCACGGGTGGGCTCGTCGCAGGTCAGCACAATGTTGGGGGGGCCGGTCACCTCGCAGCGGTCCGCTTGTTCCCGCAACGACACCAGGTAGAGCTTGTAATACTCATACTCTGGCGTGGACCTGGCGGTGTCCAGCGGAGGGCAGATGAGGTCCAGCCGGTCCCCGATCTGAGGGTACAGAACGTAGCCCTTATCGTCCCTGAACCTGGAGGAAGAGAGAAAGAAAGAAATGAGACAAAGAATGATTAATTAAAGTATTTTGCTTGATGCAATATACACCAGTTCAGAGCCAGCTGTCCTTGCTGCTGAATGAGCAACAGATGGGTCCTTTACCTCTCTTAATTCTCCTACTTCTTTCTTATTTGCTCTCCTTCACTGGGAACAGGTGTTTTTACAGAGGAACCTGCTGTGCATTCAAGTGCACAAATTTCTTTTCTTTTTAACACCCAATTTCACGCAACCCCCTGTTGACCCCATAAGGTGGTGGAGAAAATATAACCACCACTTGACTATCCACATAGGGAAAATAACCAGCCAAAGATAATTCAGTTATTAGAAAAACATTCATTTATGCTTCTTTCCTACCTACCACAACTACTCCACAGAAATAACCTTCAGTTAAGCATAATGTGTAGTCTCAAAATGTATAAGACTTTGATCACACAGAAATATCTCTGAAATAGTTCAATGTATGCAAAAGCACATTTCAGGCACTCACAAGTGGAGGAACAGTATTAATATAGCCATTCACATAAAAGCCTGGAGCTTACTTGAGATTACCCAGCAGTTTTCCTTGGATTAGGGTGGCATCTAAATCGAGGTTGCAGCTGTCTCCGTGGTCCTGCTCTGCGCCCTGCTATGACCTGCTATGCCCTGCTATACATGCTACACCCTGCTACGCTCTGCAGTGCCCTGCTATGCCCTGCTACGCTCTGCTTTGCCCGGCTATACATGCTACACCCTGCTACGCTCTGCAGTGCCCTGCTACACCCTGTAAGACCCTGCTATGCCCTGCTACACACTGCAGTGCCCTGCTATGCCCTGCTACGTCCTGCTATGCCCTGCTATGCTCTGCAGTGCCCTGCTAGGTCCTGCTATGCCCTGCAGTGCCATGCTACACCCTGTAAGACCCTGCTATGCCCTGCTACACTCTGCAGTGCCCTGCTACGTCCTGCTACGCCCTGCTACGTCCTGCTACACCCTGTAACGCCCTGCAGTACCCCCAACCGGCACCATCAGACACCGCCTACCAAGAGCCTGGGTCTGTCCGATGTTCCTTCCTAAAAGGGAGTTTTTCCTCGCCACTGTCGCATTAAATGTTTGCTCTTGGGGGAATTAGTGGAATTGTTGGGACTTTATAAATTATAGAGTGTGGTCTAGACCTACTCTATCTGTAAAGTGTCTTGAGATAACTCTTGTTATGATTTGATACTATAAATAAAACTGAACTGAATTACATAGAATTCAAAACACAACTTTGACAAAAAAAGACTTGCAATATGTGCATGGGAAATGAAAGTGAATTATCGTAAACAAAAAAACGCAACACAAACTTTTTACTTTTTTCTTTCTGGCAGAACTCATTTTCTTTTTTCAGCCCTTACATTTGGAGGAAGAGGAAGAAACAGGCAGACATTTATCACCGCATATCAGCAGAACAAAGCTGCCAATGCCAAACCTCAGGTACGTACAGTTAATTAGTTTGCTAATTAGCTGTTTTGTCTGTCATCCACGTACCTGATATAAATGATGTGCAGTCAGTTTGTTTATAACCTAACTGACAATTTGACACCTGTTATCTGCGTGAAACCTGCAGCCTGAAGCGATGCTAATGCAACAGTTTGAATAAATTCAACAAAAAGAATGGTTTATTATTAACATCATTAGAATTTAACCGTGGCTTTCAGTGAACAGCTTTGATGTAACATGGTCTTAATGTTGTTAAATGGCTTTCCTATGGTAAACACTGCAGCAGGTTTTGAGGAAATATTTCACACAAGAATTGAAATGAATTCTGCATATCAGCAAAAACCCAAATTGGTCCAAACCCAGTGAGAAGCCAACATGTAAAGTGGGTTTTTTTGCAGTCTGGAGGGCTGGTGGGCTCACTGTGGCTGCACAGCTTTCAGAGGTCTTTCCAGAGCCGAGAACATGAAACACAGCAGTCAGAGGGGCATAAGCTCAATCAAAGACACAAACTCTGTCATCCCCATCTCAGCACAGGGCCATCTCTGACTGATAAGGCCAAATACTTTGAGTTGTCAACTTAGCTCCTGAGGCCTACGATGACTTTAACGCTCCATGAGAGCATGCATGGTTAACAGTGGGAAAACAGAAAGTAGCCTATGCACACTCACAGTCGCTTTATCTCGGGTTAATATAAATGTCACTGCTGGCAGAAAGGAAGAAAAGTGTTTATAGTAGGAAAAAATAAAAGAGGAGGAGGATTTTTGCTGGATTTTCTCAAACTTTAAGCATTCTCACAGAATGTTAAGTGACACTTTGATGCTTAAGTGGGAGGAAGCAAATGCCTGTAATGTTAAGAAGCCCATTTTACCTCTGACTCAGACGCTGCTTCTGTTTCCAACAATTCCACACAAAACACTTGGGAGTCACAGCACTCAAACCTGCTTAGTTATTCTCTCTGTTCTGCTGTTAGACAACTGTTTGACCATTAAAAAATAAACATTGCAAGATCACAAAGCATGAACACAGACAATTATGTTGTGTAACCGTAGAAAGTTAGAAAGCCTAAATAAATCCTTCTAACGTCAACAAATTAGCAACAAATTACACTTTGATTTGTCCAAATAAACTAAATCGGGAACTATTTTCTTTCAGGCTTTCCCTTGAAAGCTGACACAAATGCATGCTAAACAACAATTTACAATAGTAGGTAGTAACATTGACATATATATAATGGACCAACAGATCCCGTTGCTCTGGACGGAGACCAGTGAAGTGTATTAGAAGCACTTTTCTGGTGATGGCTGAGCGTTACTGCGCAGCCTTCAACTGAGAGAGACGACGTAAATGTGACGTGAGCAAGCTGTCTGAAAGTTGTAAGTCTTCTGGTATCTGTGCCAAGAGAAATCTTAATCATTCCCAATCTTGCAGAGACGGAGAGCATTAGCCTTTTTTTACAAAAACGTCTTTTATGGAGCCATAACGTGAGGTATAAGGTAATGGAGCCTTTTATACATTGGCGTGTTTCTTTAGAAATAAACAATGGACAAATAGAGTCTTTAAACGCTTCAGATGTAAAGTTATTCGCTGTCAAAGTGGCGCCAAAATGAATGGCAGTCAATGGTTTGTTAACGGGAGGTGATAACTTGGTAGCATCAAAATGGCGCCATTGGAGCTACGCGGTCCGAGGAGAAGCTTACCCCCTTGGGTAGTAACGAAAGGGGCCTTTTGCTAATTTAAAGGGTACTCCACAAATTTAATATTGCACTTCCATAAAGTTAAGGGACTTGCAAGAGACATATTTTTCTACATAACAGTCAGAATTGAAGTAAAAGAGGCTGAGATATCTGGACTTCCCTGGTGTGGGTTATAGGCTCCAAAAACACTTGATACTACATTTCCCATAATGCAACTTTAAAGCATTTTGTTAGACCCTCACTGCCTGCTAAATGCCCACATATGTAAAACTCCACTGCCCCAGTTTTAACACAGACTTTCCATTCAAAATATTGAGGTCTCCAAGCCCAAACTGAGATAGCTGATGACATCAGCGGGGTTATTTTAGAAAACTCCCTCCAGAGCCACAAAAGACATACACCTGTTTGCACGGGCTGTGTAGCACTAACCATGAGAAGTAGACTGAACTGAAGTTTTTACAGGTATTTGGACACAGACCAACATTATCATCCATAGAGCCCCATCCTGACAACACTGTACTTGTTTTCTAAAAGCAACGTAATATGATAAAGAACAATATCAGGTTATACAGGACACATGGCTTTTTTGAGTCTCCTTTGTTGCATTTTCTGACCACAGCCTCCCCATCTCTACAGGCTATACATCCACCTTTTAGCACTGCAATCTAGCAGCTTTAAACCCGCTGTAAATTGAGATGTAAGCTTTATCTGTTGGTGTGTTCGGCTGCCGGCGTACACCGGAGGGGAAACTGAGAAAGCAGACTGAACGACGGAGGAGCTTTAGCTGAGGCGGATCCAGAGGCCTGCTGGGAAGCTACTGTTCCACTTCTCATTACCCAGGTCAGTCGGGGTTATCAGCCAATACAGTCAGCTTCACTCAACACACACACACACACACACACACACACACACACACACACACACATTTCACCTTCCTGTCGGCTTCAGACAGGCGAGCACATGCACTCACACCATTTATAGAGTATACACTGTAAACATGGGAGGTGATTCCTGAGGCGTCTGCAGCAAAGCCTAAACAGAAAAATCTATTCAACACACACACACACACACACACACACACACACACACACACACACACACACACACACACACACACACACACACACACACACACACACACACAAACAAAAGGTTTGCCCAAACACATCCACCCACATAGGTTTAGTTTTTCCCTGAACATGAACACTGGAACACTGAAACAAACACACACACACAGACACAGACACAGACACACACACACACACACACACACACACACACACACACACACACACACACACACACACACTTATAAAAACAAACACCTTTTGCTTCCTGCATGACGCATTCAGTGTATCTGATGGTACCCTGAGTCACAGTCAAGCTGCATTGCAGAATAGCAAAGCAAACACACACACACACACACACACACACACACACACACACACACACAGGATGGGATGAGTGTTAAGGTAAAATGCCATCGGGCAGGTGCAATGCTCAAAAAAGAAAGAAAGAAAGAAAGAAAGAAAGAAAGGGGAGAAATCAGTGAAGTGAGAGAGAGGGAGTGGAGTGGAAAAAATATTGAACATGTCAGGCAAGGTATGTAGCAACAAAGAAATATGGTGAACAAGCAGAAAGGAAACAGAGACAAAACACTCCACAGAAGGAAAAGACCATAAAATATTACGGTGAAAGAAGAGGAGAAAAAAGAGAAATGAGAAGGATGGAGAGAGAAAGAAGGAAACTGACAGTGAATTCCAGCACATACACATACATATCTGCGGCAGAACTAAATTTTCTGATAGGCTCCATGTTCAGGGTGTCAGATTTCCTGAGTTAACCCAGGTTAACCTCACACACCTAGTGTGTGTGAGTGAATTATAGTGTGTGTGTGTGTGTGTGTGTGTGTGTGTGTGTGTGTGTGTGTGTGTGTGTGTGTGTGTGTGTGTGTGTGTATAAACAGGATAGGGTAGGGACACCTTGTAGCAATCTAATCATGTGGTAGAGTAAGAAAAAAATAGCATGCATTTATCTCAGAATTCACAGTTTCCCTCTCCTCTGTGTGACGCCCTCAGTGTCAACAAACCTGGAGTGCATTCAAACAGCAAGTACGGGGATATACAATCACTTCTCAGTTTTTTTTTCTGAAAATGGACGCATTAAATCCACCTTATGAGCCTTGTGAATCTCAGAGTCAGAGATACTGCAATGTTGTGAAACACACTTGCAGTGGAGAAGTGCCGAAGAGAGGAAGGGAAGTGAGGTGAACTTATAAACAACTTTATAGAGTTCGCCTGCGCCCACATCTAAATAAATCATTCCATTCAGTCACAGCTCTGAGCAACATTACGTTTTCCCTTTAACCTTTTCTTTTGGCGTGTGGTTCAGTGGGTAGAGCAGGCGGACTTATACAAAGAGATTTATGCCTCGACACTGAGGTCCAGGGTTCGAGTCCGACCTGTGACGATTTCCTGCATATTTTCCCCCTCTCTCTCCCCTTTCTCACCTAGCTGTCCTGTACATTAAAGGCAGAAAAGAAAGGCAGTTAGACTGTCCTATCCTCTCTCACTCTCCCTCATCTCTTTTTGGCTGTCCACTCTCCCTCTCTCCCCTTCCTTTTTCTCAGCCGTTAACAATAGAGCCATTCATGTGGCCACACTTTGAAACATGGCGTGGGGGGTTGGAGGGGGCCAGAGGTGACACCGAGGGGGGAAGAGGAGAATGAGGAGGAGGAGGAAGAAGAAGAGATGGAGGGAGGGGGAGGGGGGAACTTTCCTCTCTTTTCTTCTCCACAGCTCTTTTATGAGGGCAGAAACATCATTTTCTCAACCCAAGCGTCGCCCCACCGCGACCCCCGAGCTGTGCTGAGAAGACTCAAGTGTCAGTCTCCCTGACCTCCCCCCCCGACCTCTTACACCTCCTGCTCCCCCCCCCCCCCCCCCACTCTCTCCCATTCAGTCAATGCAGTTGTTACATATACACTTTTTAAATTGTAGAGATGGTTTGTTATCGATATTCAGTTTAAAATAGAATTTAAAAAGATACACAAAAAGGGATTTAAAAGCCAGCGTCGTGAACATTGTGTGTGCTTTCTCTGCCAGCTTCATGTGTGTGTGTGTGTTTCTGTCTTTTGCTCTTGTCCATCTGCATGTTGTCTGCAGTTGTACCTGCTCTGGGCGGCGCATCGCACGGCTCGAACATTTCCCAGATTCCACAGCAGCAACCTGAGCTGTGTCCGGACCAAAGCCGGGCACACAGGTGCAGCCGGTGGAGGGAGACAAGAGAGGGTGTGTGTGTGTGTGTGTGTGTGTGTGTGTGTGTGTGTGTGTGTGTCAGTGTGTTTGCCAGTGTATGTCTGTGCGAACATGAGAATATGAAGAGATGGCGGGGTAAGGGAGGGCAGACGATTGTGAGCACCGAGTAGAAAAACCCCCCCCCCCAAAAAAAGAGATGGAGAGAATGAGGCGGGGGACAAAAGAGAGAGGTGGGATTCAAAGTGATAAAGCATCACAACAAACACATGGGACACAAGGACAAAGAGAGAGCAAGAAGCTAGACAGATTGCAATAGAATAATGTGGGGAAAAATGCACTCTACTGCACAAAAAAGATGAAAAAACAAAGGGAGAGGGAAGGACACTGAAGTGGGCAGAGAGCACAGAATTAACTAAAATGAAATCAGCGTGGTGGATTTACTCGAAACTCCACATCAACTTTGACCCCCTCCATCCTCTGTGGGGGTTTTGTCCTTGAGCTAAACCACAACCCGGTGTGAGCGGGAAGCCGAGGAGAGACAGCAAAGTACCGATCTATTAGGGAATAATAAACGATGGCGGTATTCAGTTCTGTGGCGAGGGAGATTTATGGCAGGCCCTGCGCATAAAGCTGTCTGCACTAATCTCATGGTATACATAGCGTAATCTCACACACACACACACACACAGGGGCCCTGAGTGCTCCCCCCCCCCCTTTTAATGTACACATGCTGTCAGACGCACGGCAGGGGAGCATGCATAAAGAGTAGCAAACCGATCGGCTACGGGAGGAATACATACTCAACAGGACAAGTGCGCACACACACACACACACACACACACACACACACACACACACACACACACACACACACACACACACACACACACACACACACACACAGCTGCAACACCTGCAGGCCATCTAGTAGCTGTCTAAAGTAAATCCGCTGGGTCTCATTTGCAGGAGTGGTGCTTTCCAAAGAATGCCACAATGAGCAAACGCACACAGCGGAAAACGTCCATTTTAAACATGTCATTTAAGCCCACGTGAAATCTTTAAAGCTCTGAGAATTTGGCGCCATAATTAACTTTATTCCAACGCACTTCGTTTGCATTAATACATTTCCTTTCAAACAAGTGTAAAAACGGCTCCTCTAGTATGAAGAAAATGATTCAAGAGATTTGGAAATGTAAAATTATCTCACTCTACTGACAGACTGTTTTACCTACTTGAAGAAAAATATTATTCCAAGCCTGAGCGCTGGATTAAATCACTTGCTACGATTTTTTTTTTTACGGAGCACCCACACAGAGAGGGGACTGCAGTGGCTATCATTTTCCACCGTTCTGCTGTAGCAATCAGTACCCCTATATGCTGTGCAGCCCAGAAACACCAGCCATATATAATGTAAAACATATGGTCAGGAAGTATATAAACCATAAATTCACCTAATGCACAATCAGTCTTTGACATAGTATTTTATAGGAACAGCAGCTCCATCAAATTGACCTGTTGCGCTTCTACCTGCTGCTCCATCTCATAGTTTACAATAAAAGATTCAGGAGCTTTTAAATTTGACTCATGTTGTGTTCTTTTATCTTGACCTCATCTTTGATCGCTTCTGTAATCAAAAAGGTTTTCCACTGCTGGTACATGGTACTTGAAGCCCATTTTGCTGGTTGAACTTGAGACCTTGCATCAAAAAATGCTATTATCTGTAGCTGTAGCATCAGTTTGTGAGGTCCACCTTTGAAAGATTACTGAATACGTTGTTCATGTTTTTACAGAATAATTTAATCATATATTAGTCTGAGAGGATTAAATTGTTCATTGGAAATTCATAAAGTTCCTTAGATCCCCACTGCTGTATGTAACACTCAAGGACATTTTTCTAATTCCTGTATTATCTTTGAAACCATATTTGTCATCTTAAGCCGTTCTTGGAATGAATAATCAATGATCATAATTTAGTTATTTGAAATTCAGCATCATGCAGACACTGCAGCTTCCATCAGTGCACACGGGCCAGACAGACAGTTTTAAAATATCCATAATCATTATTACTGTCTTCATTAAAGAACCATATACCCTGGAGAAGAGCTGCTCAAAGTGGTCTTTGACTGTGTGTATAGAGCTGGAGAGGGATAGAGATACATTTGTACGAAATAGAGGGAGACAGAAAGGGGATAGGGAGAGACAGAGAGGGAGAAAGGGAGAGCTATAATGTAAATTGATGAGAGTTTGAGTCTCTCTAGAAGGCATGGCCCAGATACCTCCCAACGTTTCTATTATGGATGAAATTGTGGAGTGGATGTGAGTTCAACGGGGAGAAGAAGAGGGAGAAACAAAGTTAAAAGCTGGGGTTCCTCCCAAGCACTTTTATTTTGTAAATCATCTGTTTGGTAGAAAAAGATGGACGTAAACAGCACATTTTAAACAAAACAGGCTTATCTTTTTCAACCCAACTGGTAGGTCAGTCATCTCAAATGTATGCTGTGCAGCCAAACTTTTCAAACACACACAACTGCATTTCAAAATTCTCGTTGAGACCCAATATGTTGGCCCACAAACTCGAGCTTCTCCCACCCTCATTTCCAGCCACAGCAGGAAGCGGTTTCCAGCGTAAAAGGAGAACACAGCAAACATGATGATGAAAATTGATGCTAACATGACTACAGTTGCCTCAAAGTAGTCAAAAAAATCAAACAGGGCAGCTTTAAATCTACATACAGTATATAGAAATAACAGAACTTTATGTTGAAGGGTTCAATTGAAAAAAAGAGGAGACAAGGAGAGATAAGCCAACTATGAAGAGCAGCGTGAACAAGGAGAGAGGAGCATAAGGTTGATGTAAAGTCAGTGAGCTCTGGAAAGCCCTCAGGAATGTTAGTGGTGAGGATTGACAACGGTGGTAATAGTTTCCATATGGTGTGAGAGGGAAGGAAAGAGAGAGAGAGAGAGAGAGAGAGAGAGAGAGAGAGAGAGAGAGAGAGAGAGAGAGATGAGAAGAAAAGAGGTGGTGAGAGAAAGGTAGAAAGACACTGATGGCGCTTTGGAGGGAGAGGAGGGGGAGAGATGGGAGGCGGTAGTCAGCAGGTAGGGATGCAGAGCCTTGTTTGAATAGTTAGTCGGCATCATGGGACTTTGAAGGTAACTGTGTCCTTGTCATCTCTCACACACACACACACACACACACACACACACACACACACTCCTGTCCAGAGGCGGTCCAGAATGCTGCAGCGTCTGTGTCACATCCAGTACATATCACATACCCAGTGTAACCACAGAGACGGGCTGGATGCTTTGGCATTTACAAAGAACACACACACACACACACACACACACACACACACACACACACACACACACACACACACACACACACACACACACACACATTCTCCCCCTTGTTGCTGCGCTCCTGCTGTGTTCAATACATCCCATATAATACAATGCAGCAGATGAGCGTAGCACATTAAGTTGAAACTTGTAGCTGCACCACGTAGAGAAAACTAGAACTAACAAACTGTTTGTACAACTGTGGAGAAAGACTTCTTTTGCTCTTTGAACAAGGCTGAACAATGCATCCTTATTCAGGTCAACAGAAACTTTTCTCCAGCAAACATCTCCCTCTCTATCTCTTTTTCCTCATCTCTTTCTCATTTGCATCCTGTTTTTTTCTTTTTCATGTTTCTGCTCCTGCATCTCCAGCTCAGAACTTGTGTTCGTGCATGCTTCTTTTGAGTCCTCCAAAACATTCACCAGAATCCAGTTCCACGCACTGCTCTACGTATGTTTGATGGCGTGTCTCACCGAGTCTCCCCCTTCCTCTCTACTTCTCATTTCTCCACCTCTCTTTACCTCTTTCCTCAGTCCCATCCCAATCCTTTCTCTCCAGCCACCCATATGTCACCTCACATGTTGGCAGCCTTGCTTTGATTTGAGTTTCTGTAAACACTTACAGAAATGGAATAATGCAACAACAACAAAAAAACAAGCAGATAAAACTATTAGCCAGAAAAATGTGTTAAGAACAAATGGTTCAATAATTGCACGATAATTTACACTTTAAAATCCACAGTATGGTAGGGTACCCTTGGGGCATTTTAGGAACATGCTTTTAAATCTCAGTGTTTTAAATGCAATTGCTTTAGAGGAGCGGTGTTTTAATATTTATTCTGATATTATTATGTTCTGCTTTGTATTATATTTTGTATAACACTTTGCTACTTTTACTGCATGTTACGGTTCCTCAGTATCTTGGGAGTACTTTTGACATACACGTCTGTGAGAATTTAAAGAAAGGATGTCACTGCCCTGTGAAAACCATATAAGTTTTCAGCTTTGTGAAATGTGTTTTTCATGAAATGTTTTATTTAGTTTGAGAAGTCACCAGACTTTCAGTTAATCACATACAATTTAAAAGAGATTGTTATTTGACAGCAATGGTATATTATTCTCTCAATCATTATTGATTAATTGGTTGATTTTTCTAATCTTTTAGTCAATAAAACGTCAGAAAATAGTGATAAATGTCCATCCAAATTCCCCAGAGCCCAATGTAGCGTCTTCCAATGGCTAATTTTGTCTGACCAACAGTCCAAAACCCAAGATATTATTTTATAGTCAATATTCTAGGCATTACATTTAAAATAGTAAGCAAGGAAACTTAACATGTTATAGGCTGGAACAAACAAATCCTTGTCACTTTTCCTTTCGCTAATCAATTATCCAAATAGTCTGTTATGTTCCTCCTGTCTGAAGCTGTTGAACTGTGGATATTTAGTCATTTCTCAACAGTGACAGGTAGTGTTGGCAGTATGCATGCTTCTGTCTGAAAATGAACATGATGACATGCACTAACCAGCAGCCATAAAGCCACAGTGGAGATATTTTGTGTCCTAACTGAAGGAATTGTTCCACCATGAAACCCAACCATTCCTGGGGGGGGATCATACAAAACATAAAATCATACTTTTAACGTCCCTCCTCTTGGCTACAGTATCCCCCATCTCTTTCTGTTTCTGTTCTCACTCCTAAACCGTCTCTAAGCACCATTTCCTCCTGCTCCTGTGTCTCTTTCCCTCTCACACCTCCTCCTCTCCTCCTCTTTCCCCATTTTCAGCATGTACTCGGGATGATTTGCAGCAGTCTGGATTGGGCCCATTAAGGTGGTCTAGTGGAGGTGTGCGGTGATAGAGCACCGCCGGTCCTGACAAGTCTGTGTGTGTGTCTGTGTGTGTGTGCAATGCACATGTGTGTGTAAGAGAGAGATTGAGAGGGCCCCCCAGTTCACAAATGGATACACCTACGCATGTGAACCCCTCAACAGAGGCTGAAGGAGACCCTTGAGACAAACGTACACAAACACGCTACAGACCCCCAATAATTCTCAGTTGAGTCTTTAGTGTTTTTAAGTATATAGCTCACGATGACATATTTGTGCACACATACACAGATAGTGGCAGCTGGTGTTAATGCCTGGTGTGGGAAAAGTCTTTGAGCTTCAACTCATTCACAACCACCTCGCTAATTTAATTAGGTCACCCAGGGCTCCTGAGGACTGAAGGTTATAATGCATGCAGTGGCGCTCATTCTTTATGCGTCTCTCACACACACACACACACACACACACACACACACACACACACACACACACACACACACACACACACACACACACACACACACACACACACACACAGAGAGAAAAGGACCATCCAAGAGCTGTCCCTCTGGGAGTGAAGGAGTGAGGTGAGATGCTGACCTGCCACAGTGTGGGTCACCTACATCTCCAAAGCTCCTTGTATGTGTGCGTACATCTCTGTATGATTCCACATGTGTTCATGCATGTAGGCGTTCTCGGGAGGGCCCCCTCTCCCCATCTGTGACCCTGGAGGGCCAGTTGTGTGTGTGTGTGTGTGTGTGTGTGTGTGTGTGTGTGTGTGTGTGTGTGTAGGCTCAACTTTGCTCCAGAGAGGCCACAGAGTGCAGGGAGTATGAAACTTTAGCTAAAAGCGACTCAGTCAGGCCACGGTGTCAGAAGAGAAGTGTAATTCATAGGGGGCCCCTAGGGGCCACCAAGTATGCAGGGCTCATGGGACAGATCTTACCAAGCTACTGAGTGTGTGAGCGAAAGGGCACGCAAGTAGTATATCCATGTTTATTTGTGTGTGAACCTTACCTTAAAAGATAAGGCTGGTGTTATTCTATACTTTTCTTAATGTCAACAAATCCCATAAAAATACTAAATGTGTTAGTCTGTCTCTCCAACTCTTCCCCTGTCAACTCAGCTCCAAGTTCCTACTGAAGACATTCACAAATATATATATATTTTTTTAAAAGGCTAAATAATTTCCTAGAACAGCTGGGCACTGTCATTTTTGGCAAACGTTACTCAAACAGGACTAAATAGCGCATTTGTTAAGGACTATTTTCAAGTGCTGATTAACAGCATTTGGTGCTACTTTTTTTGTGGTAGCAAGATGGTATATGTAGAATTATCTCAAAGTAAAATACCGTGTCCATGTCATCATAATGAAGGAACATATCCCCCAGCTCATCAGCAGTACTCATTAATGACGATGAGTTGTAGGGCGCAGATGAAGAAGATATCAGGATTTGGATACACAACAATTATTGTTTGTAGAATCAATGTATTGTTGCGTTATGGGGATTCCTTGATAAAAAAATATATATGGCAATTGAGCATATTTCCCAAAATGTTGAACTACTCCTTTAAGTGACAACATTTTTGTATGTTGGTATGTATTTTTGTATCCTCCTTAAGTTTATGGATAAAACAAGAAATACAGTACCTATATGTTTAGGTTAAGGATGAGGTTAGTTTATGGTAAATAGGGAATTATTATACTCCAAAGAAGGTTTTCATAAAGATATAAATCCAAGGATATGTGTGTGTTTGCTGTGTGTATCCCAACAGAGGGCTTGTGTATCTGCAGCAGTGCTTAATCCACCATTGGAAATAGGAACCTGGCTTCCATTCGGTTTCCCCACAGGCTCCAAGCAGTGCTACCCAACTCTCAGACTCTCAGCTACTCCGACTCCAGTGGAACGCATCTTGAAGCGATTTAGGGCTCAAACCCTCTGCTGCTCCCTCTCTCCCCCCCTCCTCCTCTTTGGCTCTCCAACACCCGTCCCCCCACACCCTCACGCCTCCTCCCGTTCTCGGTTGAAGGAAGCTTTAAGGGCTTAGGGGAAAGCGCTGGAGCAGCAGTCCCGGCTCGACCCAGGGGTTGTCCAGCCCCGCGGTAAAATCAACAGTTAGCCCGCTGCAAGAGCAGGGAGTTTACGCAGTCAAGGAGGGAGGGATGCGTCCATGAAAGTAGGACAGAAAGGGTCTAGGGCTAGCTGATGGCTGCCTTACTTGCAAACAGACACACATACGTGCAATCTCTCACACACACACACACACACACACACACACACACACACACACACACACACACACACACACACACACACACACACACACACACACACACACACACACACACACACACACACACACACACACACACACACACACCCTTGAGGTCATCAAAAATCCTATTCGCTCCCGTCAGGATATTGAAGTGCTGATTGTTTTGCCAGAATGTGTGTGTGTGTGTGTGTGTGTGTGTGTGTGTGTGTGTGTGTGTGTGTGTGCTTGAGTACGTCCGTGCACATACCTTGCCACTTCTCTCCCATTTAATTTCCTAAAGAGTGGCTTTTTCAAAAGTCGCCCGGGTATTTTCAAGGGGCCTGTCTAATTCATGCAGGTGAGTTTTAAAGTTCCATTCACTGTTTACCTGCGGGGCCTGAAGAACACACAACAGAGGTGTTGAAATAGCACACCCTCCCCTCCCTCCTCTCCCTCCTTCTCCCTCACTTTTATCACAACTTCTATCCTTTTGTCCTTCACTTTCCTCCTGTCCCTCCACACCTGCCTCCTCCCGCTGCACTACTTCTCTTCCATCTTTTCCTTATCCCTCCTTCTCTTTGCAGCTCCTTTGCTCCCCACCTCCCTCCTCTCTTTTTTACCTCATCCAATCCCTCATCCTCTCTCTCTCTCTCTGTATCTCTGCCTCTCATAGTGTTTGAAGCAGAGTGTTTGTCTCTAGGGCTGGATGATTGACAGCTGAGAGAGAGCCAGGCAGCTCTCTGGTGACAGATAAGGACTTTGGCTCTATTACTCACTGGGTCCCACAGACACACACACAAACACACACACATATAAACTCTCACCCATCCTCCCACATGCACACGGATTTACTTACTTGCACACACACACACACACACACACACACACACACACACACACACACACACACACACACACACACACACACACACACACACACACACACACACACCAGGTCCCATGCTGCTCTCGCAGTTCGGCAGGGAGCAGACAAACCTATTTGCATTAGGAAGCAGCGTGTAAAATAAATAAAGAATCGTCGGATGAATCGAGGAATAAATAGACAGGAGGCACGGCTGGGGATGAGTATGACTGATTTGTAGGGTGTGTGTGTGTGTGTGTGCTCTTTTTTTCAACCCCTGGGCTCCCGAGTGGGGAGAGCGGCAGTGCAGCAGAAGAAACACCCTGCACACCCTGTTGAACACACACAAACATAAACACACACACAGTCAAATATACATGAAAAGATTCTACAAAGCCCAAATAATTATGGTAATGAAAAATGAAAGGGTCTAAAAATACTGTTTTATTTCTCCCTTTGTTTGGGGGAACTCCAGAGAGACCACTGGCTGACAATAAAAGAGGTAAAGACTGAGACGAAGAAAGAGAAGTAGTTTTTCCTCCTATCTGTTTTCCCATGAACATCTCCCGCCACAGCTACCCAAATCTCTGGATTGAAACACTCGTTTCCTCAAAGGTAGAAATTGGATTGAGTGCAACTGGTTTAAATTGGGTGCATGTTTATGTTCTTGGCAAAAAAAGAAACCTTGGTGACTAGTTGATTGACAGCTAAAAGTGAGAGGGAGATGGCGAGAAAGAGAGCCAGCAGGCGCGTAAACAGGTGCAACATCAGATATACGGAGAGGAAAAACGAAACAAGAGCAAACTTGCTTTTTAAAAAAAAAAGTTTGTGCAAGAGTAAAGAAATAGGCGTCAGATTTTTGGGGGGAAACAGACATGCAGAAGGAGGAAGAGAGAGTGATGAAGAGTATAGGATGGATGGATGAAAGACCGTGACGTGTCATGCTGGGTTACAGGTGTGTGTGTGTGTCAGGGAGTCGTAGGGGAGAAAACGAAGGGAGAGATGAAAAAAAAAAAGAGGAGTGAGGAATAATTAGGCCGACCCCCAGCAGAGGAGCATGGTAGGTGAGAGGACAGATGGAGGGAAAGCGACGGGGGAAAGATTGATCGGTGGCAGGGAGATGAAGAAGCTAAGGGTTGAAGGCAAGGATGCGGTGACATAGCAGGGGGAAAGGGAGGAAGAAAAGGAGAAGGCTAAGGCATGACTGAAGAGATGGCAGGCTCAGCGTGAGAGAACGAGTGAAGAAAGGAGAGGAGGGCAGCCTGCAGGACAGAGGTTTAAAAGTGAGAGGAGGAGGAGAAGGTGACAGAGATAGACGCAGAGCATGAAAATGGCCTTTGTCATCTCTTCTCAAACACAGAGACAAAGGGAGCGGGAGCTGCTTCTTCTAGCATCTCTTAGATGACAATAGCTATTTGTCTCCTCATCAGAGAGCGCAGAGAGGAGAGCGACGACAGTACAAAACACAGTGTTCTTCATGGCGCTTCTCATCTCCGTCCTCCTCACACGAGCTTCTCCCCCCCCCCCCCCCTGTATCTCTCTGCCCAAACACCCTGTAGATTCTCTGTATAAGGGCTGTGCAATTAAATCGGCATTATAATCATGATTACCATTTCGGCTCCTAACGATTACAAAAACAGAATAATCGTGAAAACCACTGAAAAATCATTTTGCACATTGGGTTTTGCAAGTTATTTTGTCTTATGTAATTTCACAGTTCAGGGTGTTGTCATTGTTGATTTGTTGAATAAATGCAGCATATTTCCAAAAGACAACGAGTAATCGTGTTAAATAACCGTGATTTCAATTGAGCAAAAATAATGGTGATTATGATTTTTTTTTTTTTTCACCATCGAGCAGCCCTACTCTGTATGCCATGGATCTAAATCTGGGGGGGAGGTTTGGGGTCAGAGGTTCATGCTTGAGTGCTGATGGTGCATCCTGCCAGACAAAGCAGATTAACACACACACACACACACACACACACACACACACACACACACACACACACACACACACACACACACACACACACACACACACACACACACACACACACACACACACACACACACACAGGGCAAGCAGTGGTATGTCACCCCCAACCCTCCCCCCCTCCCAGCTTTTTCCCAAGCCTCGGTCTCATTGGGTGAGATAGTATCATATGTTGCAGGTTGCACCAATGAGAGGTCAAGGCCTCGATTGTGTGTGCGGTCAGCGGTCAAACCACCCTGTACCACGGGTGCCGATGTCACCACCGAGTTAGTATTCATAGCCAACAAACTGCGGATAAACACTGCGGGCGTCATCTGGTTTTTGGTTTGTTCTGTGCATTCTTCCTCATCTCAGGTTGGCCATTTAGTGGCAAGGTTATTCTAGTTTTGAATTTTCAAATTAGTTTTTCTTTTTTTTAAGTTAGTTTTGACCTTTCAATTAGATTTCAGTTTAGTTTTAGTAAGTTTTCAAAGTGTTTTAATTCAGATTTAGTTTTACAGAAATACTTAGTTTCTTTTATATTTAGTTGTAGTTTTAGTCTGTTTTGTTAGGGCCAGGTATTATCTCTCAGAAGTATGTAGCTATGGAAACAAATATACATGGTTGGAGAACTGTATTGAAATGGCCATGATGTTTAAAGTGCTCACATTATGCTTTTTGTCTTTTTCCCTTTCCTTTATTGTGTTATATATCTTTTTTGTGCATGTTATAGGTTTACAAAGTGAAAAAGCCCAAAGTCCCCCCCACCAAAGGGACTTACCATCTCCAACAGAAAACACTGTTCACAAACTGCTCTGTTGTAGTCCAGCCTTTACTTCAGTGATGAACTTTGTAACACGTTATAATGCTCGCCTAGCTGCTAGCATGGCACGCCCTCATTCTCTGCTTCTGACTGGCTAGTAGTCCTTACCTAGCTACTGCCAACAAAGATGGAACAGAAGTGAGAGGTCTCACTCTGTAGCTAAAACAGACAGCTCAACACACAGGGTGAAAAGAGGAGCTGCAGCAATGTGCAGTACAACAAAAATATGGTGTTTTTTGAAAATGAAACCATGTAAACCTATTCTGATATAACCTCTAAATACAATTATGAAGCTGAAAATGAGCATAATATGAGCACTTTAAGGTTTAATCTTTGCGCTACTTCAGTGTCCCATGTGAAGTAATTGCAGGACAGCGCATTCTCCTAGAATGTCAATGTCAACTCATTTTTTGTCAATTATGTGCATTCATATTGATTTCATTGTATTAGCTATTAGTAATATAGTTTCAGTTTAGTTTTAGTTTTTCTTGAAGGCTTTAGTTTGTATTTAGTTTTAGTTTACTAAAATATTTTCACTGCTTATTTTTCTGTTTTAGTTTACTATAATAACCCTGTTTAATGGATACTAAAATACACATGGTATCAAAATACACATTCATATTCTTATCTAAAGTGAACCTTGAGCTGGTGCCATGCTCCACTCACTGATCTATAAGATCAACTCAATTCTGTCTCTAAACTCAATAGGAATCAGAACAGTTTTATCTGGGCAGTGTTTAACTCTAAATTAATTTCATTTAGTCTTCTAGTCTGACCCCGCTCTGGCAGGAAATTAGAGATAAGATTAATATGCAAACTCAATTCATGCTATGGGCTTGGATAATGTAATATTTATCTCCTCAGGGGGAAATGGCCTCGCCAACCTGGGATCTCCACTTCAAGGATAGTTTCTCTAACAACAAGCACTCAATGTTGCGCCGCAGAAATGTTATAATACATGGTTTGCAACTAAGGATTATTCCAGAAGGAATATTAACATTCTGTCTATAAAATGTAAACCATTTACAATATCTCAGAGCCCAAGATGATGTCTTGAGATTGCTTGTCTTGACTGAACAATAGTCCAAAACCCCAAAGAGAATACATTTACAGTGACATAAAAGAGAGGAAATCCTCACATTGGAGAAGCTGAAACCAGCAAATATGCATATGGAATTAGCTTTTTGTTTTCATTTTATGTTTTTGAATATTTTGGAAGAAAATGTAATGCCTTTTATTTCAAAACTGGGTCATTAAACCTTGTCTTATAGAACGGAGAATATTTAAACCACTTTCCAGTTAAATTATTAAATTATTATTATTATTATTAATTTTATGTATCTTAAAACAAGAAAAGTCATTGCACTGCAATTCAAGAAAAATTAGACTTGATTTAAAAAAAAAAAAGCGAAACAAATTGATTTCGATTGGAAACCATTTAAAACGATCTTGCTGCACCGACAGTTTTACATTTGTTCAAAAGTCAGACTTAAAGGAGTTGATAAGGAGTTTGTCTGTAGTGTAAAAAAAAATAAATAAAAAAAAGCCTGAGAAAGAATGTAGAACAACAACAGAGCGGTCTTGATGTCCTTCACTCCACTGTTGATCTGTGTGTGAGGTCTTCCTCCTGATCTGGCATCAGTGGGCCGCTCTGCCAGTGTGTTTAGAAGTGTTAAATGCCCCCCTGACCTGCTGCAGTCTGTTATTAGGCCTACCTACTGCCAGGCCTGCTAACTCATACTGGCATCAATGCCCACTCCTGGCCACACACACACACACACACACACACACACACACACACACACACACACACACACACACACACACACACACACACACACACACACACACACATTCAGCAGAGGGTGACTATAGCCAGTGATCCTCCTCCTTCCGCCTTATCAGAGAGTTGCGTTCCGCCTTAGCCATGCATACTGTACAGTCATTAATCATGATTCTCATTAATTATCTATGCACCCGGCTGGCTAATTAACACATCAGCTCAAGCAGAACTAATGCTGCATGCTAGTTCACCGCCCACTCACACCCAACACTCCACAACACACACGCATACGTACACACACACACACACACACACACACACACACACACACACTTTCTCCCAGACTTCAGTCCCTGTCAGCTGCGAGGACGAAACGGACATGTGAGAAAAAGGCTTTAATATGACAATACAGTCGAAGGAGGATATTAGGTAAACTACCAGCTGCAGATTAAAGGAACATTCTGATATTTATATTATCAGTCTGTGATGTTTAATGTCTTGTGTTGTAATTTACGTCGTTGTTGAACCCATATTTGCTCTTCCTGTCGTGTCAACATAAGTCAGCGGCTTGCTATGGAATGTATTTTGACAGCTCCTAATGAATGGCCATAAATCTGTATCCGTCACTATCTGCAGGTGAAAGCAGGAACACTAGCATTACAAAAGCATAGGCTGAATGAAAACACTCAACCTGGTTTTCCCTATTACAGCTGATGTTATACTGTATGCTACTATGATATTGATTACATAAAGGCCAAATGTCACCAGCATTTAAAGGTCAAATTCACTTAAGTTCAATGCAGAGAAAACTACTATGCGTCATCCTCCACTTCTAAATAACGCTGCTCTGCTGGTGTATGAAATGCTTCACAAAAGAGGCATGTCCATTATGAGACAGTCCCTAAAATAAAGGGAAATTAGTATCATTATTGGCCCAGCTAGCTTGAAGCGCTATTGTAAATTACTAGAGTTAGCATGTTCCTGGCTGCCTAGCATGGTAGCAGTTAGCCAAGGTTGCCAACTCTCACGCCAACTGCTCTCAGGCTCTGTGTCACGTTATCACACTGCCTGGCCAAATGTCACACCCAATAAAAGGAAGCCTTGAAGCCACTCATTCATCCAGAAATACACATTTCAGCACCACTATCTGTCGATAAGCATTACAGAGAGCGTTGGTCACGTCCTGAGCTCCATCAGAGCCATTGGGACATTTTAATTTGAAAATATTTGTCTGTCATATCAAGTTTATTATTACATGAATGTTGCCGTTTTGCTGCTTAAATTCAAAATCCCACAGTATTTGCAGTAGGGGCATCATTGTTGTTCCCATTGACAGGACATGTCATTGTACAATAAGTTACTGTAGGTGGATAAACCATTATGGGCAGCCTTTTCATTGTTTGGAAAATCAGAAATTCCACCAATAAAAAGACTTTGTCATCAACATAGTCGGGGTGTTGTATATTCATTATTTGGGGTTTTATTGTGTTGTAGGACTTCATGCTTTTTTTCCCCAACAGGCCATCTATTTAGCATTTCAGCACAAATCTAAATGCCTCCCATGTGGTGTTTGCAGTGTGCATAAGCTCCCGTTGTCTTTGTATCCAGAGGTTTATGCACTAAAAAACTAAAAAGGTTGCCAACATCTCTGCACTAATATTACTAAGATATTTATACCTATTTTCTTTAACAATTTCTGAGGTTTCCAATGATAGATCCACAAGTAATAGACTACATATCCCATTAGAGATCCCCTACTAAAAGGAGCCCATATAAAAGGAAGACGTGAGAAGAGGGACAGACAGTAAATAGCATCTCAGTGTTTAGACACTGCAGTAATTGAACTGGATGAATTGGGAACACCTTCAGCCTTTACTCGGTGGAAAGTTCAGGCTTTGACCGCCTGACGCCAATCACCACACGGGCCAGATTTTTATTTGGTCATTCAGAGTACAGTTGAGGTGCCACATCCTGCTAGAATATCTGGCCACTCCATGTGGTTTATATGCTGGTCCAGCTTCCATAGTATTTACTCCCTTTAATCTCCCATGAGGCCTTGGGCTAGAGTGAGATATGTGCCCAGGGGTAAAACGGAGGGTAATTCACACTCAGACATGGAATTATAATGTTTCCATGCATGAAGCCTCTGAATAATTTACAGCTTTCAATGGCTTAACATTACTCATCTCACACACTCACACACACACACACACACACACACACACACACACACACACACACACACACACACACACACACACACACACACACACACACACACACACACACACACACACACACATCTGGAACCGCCCAGGCTATGGTGCAGATTTAGTCATCGCCCCACCTCACCAATCTCTCAGTGGTGCATCACTAAATACAGCCCCCCTCATCTCATTCTTTCTGACAGCATGTGCAGCATATAATTATGTCCCCCCTGAAACCATGGCAGTAATCTCACACACTTGTCTGGCCATTATTATGGCAGCTCTGGCTTCTCTCTGCCCACAGCCTGTCTTTCCTCAACCTCTTTCATCCCGCACTTGTTCTTTCAGCTGTGCTCTGATATACAGTATACTCTCTCTCTCTCTGGGCCAAAAGCCTGAATGAGAGGACGAGTGAGAGAGAGAAAGAGACGCTCTGACATTAACGAGATTGCTCGTTAAGAAAGGAGGGCGGGGGAGCAGGAGAGAGGAAGGGAGGTGGAAAATGGAGTGGCTGTAATTGGGAGGTTTTTGAAAAGAATTAGTTTTCCATCCTGGGCCTGTCTGAAAGTGTGTGTGCGAAGCAGATACAGAGGGGACTAAATATAAGGTGAGAGAATGACTTGTTGGATTTCTCAAGAGGTGCTAAAGGTCAGACCCACCTATCAATCAGGTTCATACAAAGGGCCTGGCCCCCCGCCCTCCTCTCACCAGCTCCCTCCATCTCTCTTCGGAGACAAATAAACACTTTACAGTAACAGGCTGCTGGAGACTATTTCCTCCCAGAGCGTGTAGCTGCTGCACTGTCAGCAGGCCCAGTACAGAAATGCATTTCATTGGCATTTCACTTCTTGTTGGGCAGGGAGGCTAGAAAGCTGCTTCACAACACCAGACACATCCTGCCGAGACAGCTCGGCTTATAGCAACATAAAGAAGTGTCAACATCTCCCTGCATGGGGATATATTTACTCTTTCTCCAAAATTTTAAGCCTCATAAAAGTGATGTACACTACCTTTTGTAGTTTTATATTTTTTTTTTGAAGGGTTGAACTTCTCTTGAAACTTTTTCAGCTCATAAAACTTGCTAATAGAAAATCAGAGATATCGTTGTGTCTGAATGAGCGAGCCTTCCCAAATATGCCCGTGTGTGGCTGAAAGCGTTGGGCTTTGCATTTCTTAATGTGCAAATATGTGCCATATATGTGTGCGTGTGTTTGTGTGTGTGTGTGTAAGTCGGTGTAATCCCTCGCTATAGGACGCCCTCCCTTCTTCCCGTGCCAGATGAGAAGATATTCTGCCAAATTCGACGGGCAAGTGGGCTGCCAACTGCGAACATACACTCTCAACCGCACACCGAAATCATACACTGGCACGTGACGCATGCATATAGGACAAAGAGCTGCGTGTGTGTGAGTCTGCGTCTGTGTGTGTGTGTGTGTGTGTGTGTGTGTGTGTGTGTGTGTGTGTGTGTGTGTGTGTGTGTGTGTGTGTGTGTGTGTGTGTGTGCAGAAACAGACACAAACTCAATCTTGGCTGGGGGTGGGCAGGTTTATTCTAGTCTATAGGTCTGGAAGAAATATTCGGAGGATTAGGGAGAAAGCCAACAGAGAGGTAGATGAGAGGAACTACGGGAGGGATGGAAGGATGGAGATGAAGGGAAAAAAGGAGTGAAAGTAAACTCAGGATAGCAAAGAAAAGATAGACAGAAGTTAGATGGAGGCATGATGACGCTGGAATAAAAGCAGGCCAAGCCGGTGCTATGAAACAGTTTTTCTCCATGGTTTATACAGAGGGATGGATTATCTCTACCTCTCTATTTCCCCCCCCCCTCCTGCTCCAATATCTCCATTGTGTGTCACTATAGAGCTCTATGGAAGCAGCGGTGTGGGGGGGAGGGGGGGAGGGATTGAAAGAAATTCCCTCTCTTTCTCTAGCTAAATTAATAATATGAAGCTCTCTATCCCTCTCAGCCTGCCTTATCCCTTTATTCGCCCCCCTTCTCCACTTTATCTCAGAGTATTCCTTGATTCTATTATTCCCTTGGCTGTGTGTGTGTGTGCGTGTGTGTGTGTGTGTGTGTGTGTGTGTGTGTGTGTGTGTGTGTGTGTGTGTGTGTGTGTGTGTGTGTGTGTGTGTGTTCAAAGCAAGCTTGACAGGCTGCACACCGAACTGAGCATGAGAAGTTTTTTGCTGGAGAGAGACTGCAGGGTATGAAAGAGAGAAAGAGTGAGAAATGGTGAGAGGGAGAGAAGATGGGAGAAAGATGTGGGGAGGGAGTGGGTTAGAAAAGAAGTGAGAGAGAAAGTGACGTGCAAAGGTGGAGGTGTGAGAGGAGACCAAATAGATCAGAGTCACAGCTTCTAATAAGAGGTATGACATGTTCTTATCTTTTACCTTTCTTTTTTGGTTCTTAACCCTTTATCCCAACTCTTTTTTCCACCTTTGCTCCCTCCCTCCTTCTTTCTCATTTCACCTCTCCTCTGTCTTTGCTCTTCATCATTGCTTGAACTGGGAAAAAAGCTGCCAGTATTACTCTGACACAAATTATGTGCAGGAATTGTTCATTTGAGGGTATAAAATTACTAATTCATACTGCAAAACACTAGTAGAACTTAATGTGCACAAATGACCTGTTGGGCTCTGTGCATACTGTTTATGGGCAGAGGATTTTGGAGGCACTAGCAGAAATCTAAGCTCTTATCCAGCAGCTTTCTGACTCAACCAGACTTCATATTGTCCCACACACTTCCTCTCACCTCTTACCTCTCTCGGCTTGTTTGAGGAGGAAACAAGCCGCTTATATTGTTTTTCCACAGGCCCAGGTAAGCCCACTTTAATTGTGTGCTGCTGCTGCTGCTGCTGCTGCTTCGCATTAAAAGTTTTACACCGGCAAACCAGCGCTGTAGAGTAAGCTCAGGCTACACCACATATTCTGGGATAAGAGAAAGAAAAAAAAAAAACAGCCCGGGTTGTTTGCATTTTTTTTAAACCAATCACAATTGTCTTGGGCGGTGCTAAGCTCCAGACGCAGTGACGGTGGCTCTGCAAAATAGTCTCGGGAAGGAACTTGTTTTAGAGGAAAATGTAAACCCCGCAAAAGAAAATGCGATGTACAATAATAAATGAAGTCAGCTGCTCACGCAATACAGTAATGTGAGATACTTAAATTAGCTGGATACATGGTTATACCTCATTTGCTTTTACCAGTGTATCGCTGTGTGTACTATATTCACATCAATCCCCACCAATCGGTCCCAAACGTCGCAGTTAGAGAGGAAATGTCGTAAACATTCTTTGTAAATCTTTACAATCATTCCCTGAAAGAATCAAGCAGGCCTGCCTTGTTGCACAATCCAAATTTTCTTCAAAATTTGCCATTTTCAGCGTGTAGCTTGCTAGCTCGAAGTTTGTTGTTGTTTCCTGAAGTGAACAGAGTTTGAGAACGGCAACACACACCGAGCGGAAGGTGAGGGACACGTGGCTCACGCACCGGATGTCAGGCAATTATCCTGGAAATGTCCTTCCGTTGACCCAGACTACATCTATAGTGAATGCAGTGTAGTATTTGTTCTGCAGTTAGCTTCATTCGCAATGCTATTCCTGAATGAAAAAAGCTTTACACCAGATGATGTGGACATAATCTATTTGGTCAGCAGATCAGTTTTCAATATTGCAGACACCTCATGTCATCAAGTTGGTGACTTTTTTTCACCTTGTCGTGCTGTGCAGGGTAATAAATACTTACACATGGCATGGTATAAACGACTCACATTTGCTCACGACTCAGCTGGGTGCACCCAACCATAATGGGAAATGGCATTACAGTAACAGCACTATGCCTACATTCAAAGTTATGTAGGCAAAATTATGTAACCTAGCATAATATCGCTGAAAAGTTATGGTACTCAAGCCAGTAGCCCAATTCAAGCACTGCTCCTCACCCCATTTTTTCCCTTTCCCCCCACTTCTCTCTCTCTCTCTCTCTTCTCACTTCTCTCCCTGCCTGCGTCTCTGCCAGTAGATGTCTTTAATCAGCGCGTCAATCAGAGTGCGACGCGCGTAAGAGAATGAAGCTTAATCCAATATAAGATACACAAGATAATACAGCTGTTAAAACCATCAGCCGCCTGCTAGATAACAACACTGTCATCCCCCCCCCCCGTCTCCCATCTCCCTCACTTTCACTCCTCGTCGTTGACGAAATCTCGCCTTCTTAATGGTGAAATAACTGGTTGTTAAATGTCAGGGTCTCTCCATCAGTGTTTTAATTTAAGTCTCTTTGCGTCGTAGTCTCCTTCGGGGTTATTATTGTTAACAAGAAGTCTGATGCCAAAGCAAATGTCTATTGCAATCAGAAATACCTTTCAAATCATACATAAACCTTTAAGATACATACCAAATGACTCGAAAAAACTAAATGCAAAACACAGAACTTTAATTAAAAGTTGCTGTTAAACCGCAAAAACCTTGACCCTTCAATCTCTTTCACTGTTAAACTAGAAAGATAAATCTTCTTTTCTCTGATGCAGGGTTAGCAGTGAGTGAGAATATTTATCGGATTGGGGGCAGATTAACCAGTTCATGTGACCTACTGGCCAAACTGGTCAGATTATCAGTGAAAACACAAACGATGAAAGATGGAAGGTAAAGTTAAAAACAAAAAGGAGATGTGGAGAGATACCAGAGGTGGGCCAACCGGTTAAAGGAGGTGAAGAGTGAAAGCTCGTCAGCACACTGGCAGACGTTTAAACTAAACAGACGTTTAACAGACAGATAGACTGAGAGATAGCCGGTGAGGAAAACACAGGGAATTAATGGAGGGTGACTGCTGGAGGAGAGGCTTCTGTCACCAACTGAAGCAGCCGGTGGAAGCAGTGGTTGGCTTTAAAACAGCATGGTTAAGGACAGGGAGATAAGATAGGACTGCAAGCTATTCATCAAATTCATAGGAGACGTGACATTTAGCCAGACGACCGCTTGCTGCATGTGAGTTCTGAGGGTGCACAGGCCACACAAAAAAGGACGGAAAAAAGTATACTGCTGTTTTGTATCTAATTCTGCATTCATATATGGATCTTCAGGAAGGCTCACATGTTTCTTGAAGAATTCATGATTGAGATGACAATTTTTAATAAATTATGAGAATTAGCTGATTATTTAGCATGCGTGCTCATCTGTGCTCGTTTTTCTAGCTCTTTCATTTTGCGTAGGTGCAGTGCTGATTTCCTCAGTCAGTATAGGGGGACACCTGTCACCTCCTAAAAACACACACAGACACACACACAATCACACAAACACCTGTCTCTTGTCTAGGTGAGGCATAACGCATGGGTGGGACGAAGAGATAGAGAAAGAGCGAGACGGGCTTTGGAGAGAGAGAGAAACAGGGCTTACGGAGGACAGAGGGAGGGCGGATGGAAAGCTGGAGATAAACTAAGCTACAGACAGCAAAGCAGAATGTGTGTCGGGAGAAAGACGCACTTTGTTGTGAAAGGACGGTGGACAAGGGGACTGACGGGCAGGTTTGAAGGTGGGATGCAAGAGATGGCCTGGGAGAAAGAGTAAGGAATGAATGGACAGAACAAGAGAGGGGGAAAAGGCAATGGGAGGAGAAAAAGAGAGGGGGTGAGGGAGAGGAGGAAGGGTCCGTGGGTTCATAATCCCCTTACAGACAGCTTTGTTGAGTGATTGACAGCCCAGCACGCCGCGTTAGAGCCCGAACACACGGAGGCCGCTGTGGCTGGAGGGATTATCTCTCCCCTGGTTTACAACCCCCCCGACACACACACCACCACCACCTCATCACTCGCCCCCCACCTCCTCGATAGGGTCAAGTGGTACAGGCCAGTTTCTGTTGTTTCCACGCTCTCTTTTCATGCTCGCACAGAAACCTTGCTTTGTCTCTCATGATTGTGTTGTTTTGCAAATAATGCTTATTGCTGCGATGGAGGGGCGGGGGGAGGGAAGGGGGTGTACACAAACCCACGCAGGGCATGTACACAAGTGCACGCACCCACGCATGACGCATGCCTGACATCCACACAATCCCACTTGCACACAAGCAGACACACACACACACACACACACACACACACACACACACCTATTCGGCATGCAAGGGCATCACGAGGCTACCGAAGCACTTAAACAAGACCTTGAGTGAATTCTTTTGTTCTAGCTAAGTACCACCATAATAGAGTTAGCTCGCCCGTCACAGGAGTGATTACATTTAAGAGGAAACATAAGGAGAAAGCAAAGGTTTTGATTAAAAAGGAGATAACATAAAAAAAAAAAAAAAATACAGTTGAATTACAATACCTAAGCATGATAGCGGCATGGTTTAGCCGCTCAGAAGCAGCTATGTTAAGGCTTTGAGCAATCAGATAATAATTGAGAAACCAGAGTGCACACCTCAGAGACTGGACGTGTTGCAGTGCTCAGCTGTGCACACACACGCCACACACATATATACAACGGCCACCCAGGACTGAGGCTCCAGATGGGCTTGGCCTAACTGGGACCAGTAGCTTTACTGAAACACACAAAATGGAGAACCAAATACAAACCCCACAGCAGCTGTGTGTGTGTTAGCTTGCAAGGACGCAACACCATACAGCCAGAGAGTTATCAGTGCCACGTAATGGAAATAAGCATCACATTTGCATGCACACACACATCCACGCACAAGGTACAGGAGTGCACAATGACCCACAGTCGTACCACCCATCCATCAACTGAAAACCAAAGAACACAAGAGAGGGACTGTGGAAAAGGAAGGCTTTTGTCCCCCCCCCCCCGCACACCAGCATTCTTCTGGCTTGATTTTCTTTGTAGGGAAGTAGGGAGAGAGGGAAGAAAGAAAGGAAGGATGAAAGAAAGGAGGGTGCTCCATCTGTTTTTTCCCCTCCCCTCCTGTGGCTCAGGACCTGCAATACAGCTGCACTCTGATGGAGAGCAAGACTGATAAAGAATAAGGAAGACAGAGAGATTTTTGGAAGGGAGGTTAGAGGACGGGATAGCTAATGAGGGAATGGCTTCCTGATTTCCAGAGAATTTTGAGGGAGTGGTACATCTGCTCATGCATGTACGTGTGTGTGTGTGTGTGTGTGTGTGTGTGTGTGTGTGTGTGTGTGTGTGTGTGTGTGTGTGTGTGTGTGTGTGCAGGCCGAGCTCTGGCTCACAGTCCCTCCCAAATGACTTTGACACCACAGTGATAGGCAATCATGATTATTCATCCTGTCTTCACTACAGAGGACCTATTTACTGCTGAACAGTGACAAGCCAATGAGGAGAAACAGAGACTATACATCAAAAACCACCCACCAAGAAGAAGAGAGACAAAAAAGGACCAAAAAAAAAGGAAAAGATGAAAGCAATTTCAAAAAATAAAAAGAAGGGAATACATTTCAGTGTCTGCCAACTAGCTGTAACATGATAACGGCTTGGATATGTAGAGAGGGAAATGTACATTGGTGGTGGTGAGGCAGCCAGCAAGAGGGAATGTGAAAGAAAAGACAAAAGAAATGAAGGGTGGATTAGTGCGGAGAAGTGGACTGGTTTGACAGACGACGAGAGGGGAAAGAGTGCGTGTGGGAGAGTGCGAAGCCGTAGAGCCGAGTGTGTGTGAGGGCTTTCAGTGGAAGCGCTGGAGAAGGGAGGAGGGGAGTTGGGGGGGGGGGGGGGGGGGGGGGGGGGGGTCTTTTGTTCACAGGGAGCAGAGGGAGGAGGATGAAGTGAAGGAGGGAGAGTGAGAGAGTAGAGAAGGAGGAGTAGAAGGAAGGAAGGAGTGAGGGACATTCTACGGAGAGAGGGTGGGGGTGTACCTCTGAAGAAACTCAACCCCTCCACTTGGACTTTTTCCAGCACAGAGCAATAACATTATTCATCTGTGCATGCATGAGGATGTGTGTGTGTATATACAAGCCCTCCACTGTGTGCATGCATGCCTGCCAGTGAATACGAATGCTGGTGTGTGTTAACACTGGCTGCAAGACATGAGGACAAAAGGCAAGAAAGAGAGAGAGAGAGAGAGAGAGAGAGAGAGAGAGAGAGAGAGAGAGAGAGAGAGAGAGAGAGAGAGAGAGAGAAAGACAGAAAGAAAGAAAGAAAGAGAGAGAGCAAAGGAGGGTGAAACCGCTAAAAAGCAGCTCTGTCTGCTTCAAGCGCACACTGAGTCGTGTATTATAGCCAGTGCCGGGGTATCAGATTATGGCATGTGGACGGGGCAACAAAAAATCCACTTCACCGCTCTTTCTATACAAGATGGATCTTGTTAGAGTTACTTGTCCCAGACAACAAAGCACTGCGCTGCACTACATACATACTGCAAAGAAACGACCATTTGGAGGCAGTCAGCTAGTCTACTTTCATGCTTGGCCTTAAATCATCGCTTCAGGTTGAAATACTTTTATCAGCTAAATGTCCGCGTTTCAGGAAGTGGGCGGAACAGCCTTGTTTTAGTTTGACAACCATGCATTTTGGAGTTTATGCAATGCAGGTTTGAGAGAGGTTCAGAAACCTAAGAGGCAGAATATTCTCAGTCCAAAGAGAACAATGTAACCCAACTGTTACCAAAGTGAGACTATACAGGACATTAACAATAAAGATAGATAGATAATATATATAAATATATATTGTAAGCATATGAAAGTAGAGCATGCTTTAATCAACATTTAATAAAAGACAAATTGTCATTTTTACATTGCTGTCTGAATAAAACGAACAGAGAATGTGTTAATTACTGAGGTTTAAGGGTGCTGGTAGATGGATTTTTAAATTCCGAAGAGAGCCAGTCTTCATGCTAAGCTAAGATAATTGCCTTCTGGGTCCAGCTCCATACTTGACGCAAAAACATTGATCTCTCGGCAAGAAAGCAAATAGAGAGGCAAAGTCCTTCCCCTTCGCGTGGACCACCACCAATCCTATTTTGGAAAAAAAATATGTACGCAGTGATTTTTTGATCCCATTTGATTTTTTATTTTGCAAGTCAAGAAAGTCGCTCTCGCTGAGGCTACGATGCCTGTGTTTCCTACCAGGATGTACACACATGAGCAACAGGTCCCACGTGTTCTCTCTCTTCTAATGGCCAGACTTAGTGATTTTTACCTCTTTTAATACTTTTTACATTGTTCTGACAGAACAAAGTGAAATGTGCCAAGGTAACAGCCATGTTGGTGTTGGTGACGTTGCAAAATTATCTTTTAAATTGACAAACGTGTAAATCAAGGCATGATGCAGGACAAAAAATGATTTGTCTCTTGCCGTTGAATACCATCCATATGTTTTCTGAAAAAAAGATCCCATGGGGGACAGAGGACGGGGAGGGACTTGGCCTCTCAATAAGCAAATTACCCTAAATGTTAAACTGTTCCTTTAAGAGATATACTCTTGCTGCTTTTAACGGTTTCTGTTCTCTTCTCAACATCAGTGAAACATACCAGCAGGAAACCTTTAGACAAAAGTCTCCTGTGCTCAACCACAAGTAAAAAGTTTTCAAATCGCAAAAGCAATTTAAACAGAAACACGTGCTTCTTTCCATATCTGAATGTGATCTCTACACACTGAAATACACTGACGACTTCCAGTGACCGCTAAGCTACCCCACATGAAGCCCAAACCTTTTACATCCAAAAGAATTCATCTCAATCTTACATTTCCATCTTAATCGTGCATTCTTAATGTCAATCCTACTTAAATTATATTCAAAGCAGAACCCAGGAAATGGAGCATGATTCTTTTTTTTCCCCCTGCGCAGCTAGCCAAGGTCAGTTTCCCCACAGACTGTAACAACGATGGGCTAATGCCAAAGCCAGATGGACTACGCTCACTGTACGGTCTTTACCTCCTAATTAGAACTATGCTTATGTTCTCACACACACACACACACACACACACAAAAGCATGAAGCCTGGGAAAATAATCAAGGTGCTGGGCGTTAGTATTGGAAAATATTACAAGAGATCTGAGGTAGAGAAGTAGGCCTGTGCTCATATGGGGTAATAACTGTGTTTGTTTATTAATGAGCCAAGTTTCAAGATGATTGGCCATTAAAGCTGCAGGGGCAGAGCAGGACAAGGTTCCCTACCAAAGCCTCTTAACATGAGGATCATCTCTGACCCATTGTAAGTCAATGGGTAAAGATTATCTTAAGGCTAAGATGCTTTGGAGTAACAGGTCTCCACATCTCCCACACAGGAGACCAAACATCCACTGCAACAGCCAGAGGATCCACACCCCCTCCAACCACCCCCAACACAAATAAAATCCATGTATTGTTTTGTAGTTGAGCAGCGAATAGTTGCTCTGCTTTGTTAGCAGGCTCCTTGCAGGCAGAGTGATTCATCTATTCATCTATGCTTACTTTTACTCTGTGTTTCTGCAAATCTCTGAATAACATCTCCTAATGCCAAAAATATAAATGTAAAACGAGATATTTTAAAAAGGCAAACGCCACCTGGCTGTATCCACTTCATAACTTCCAAAAGCAGCTACCGGCTATGTGCCTCGCATTTCTAGGACCATTTCGTTGTTTCCTTGTGTATTTTTTGTTATTCCCGACATGACTGTGAGATTGCGTTCCACCTCAGCTACAATGGAGTAGTATTAAAAGGAAAGCATGTCGGCGTACGTCAGGTTTCGCAGAATCAAAAAGTGAGGACTCCTCGACTCACCAACAATCACACAGGATCAAAGCCGAGGCAGAGACACCATTTGACTGTAGCCTCAACAGACCGGAATAAAAGCTGACTTTTGAATAAGACTCTTTATACTGTCTGAGAAATACTCGGGTGTCTTGCATTGCACTGTATTATCCCTTTTTTTTCTTCCTACACACAACACAGATATGAAATAAATGTAAATTGCAACACTTCATCCTGAAGTGCAATCAACTTGAAATATTGATTACACAGTGGAACAGTAGAGCCATCTTTTAAAAAGGGAATTGATTTAGTTTTTGGCAAATTAAGTCTATCAACACATTGCTCTGCTATGAGGCATTTGGCATTATTTCTGCCTCTGTTAGTCCTGCAAACTGCGTGTGAAGCACAATGTGTATTCGCAGCATCTCAGCTCATCACGTGAACTGTAGTAAATACAGAGAGGGGAAACAGCTGCCAGTCTCTTAATCGCTCCACGCTAAGGTGATCAAAGAGCTCATTCTGCCCCAAAACTCAATGAATTCCTTTAAAGCTTACCAGGTTTCATGCTGGACTACACAGGGATAAATATTATGGGACGTGTCAGCAATGAGGAATGAGGGGCCGTCCTGCTTGTATGCAAGCAGGAAGCAGCTAGTCATGGTGGTGACCTATAGCTCATCAGTCACTCTCCCTGTCTGGGCTGTGTCACATCAAGCCTGTACCACTGTCAAAACCGGCTCGCGCTCCCCAACCATCCATCGCTCTCCTAGCTCGCCTTCCCTCTCTGGTGTTCATGCTTTTTGTTTCCTCCTCTGACCCTTCTCTCCTCTCTTTCCCTCATCTCACCCTGACAACACCCACTTCTTCTACTTCTGCCCTCTTGCTCATATCGGTCAAAGATGTTTGCCAAAAAACTTCAGCTGTGACAAGGCACAGCTGTCCCGACAGCAAACCCGCTCATTTGTCTCTCTTGTGTAGAAACGCTCTGTCTCTCTCTTTAACATTCAGTTACGAAACCATTTTGGGCCAGCGTCCAATCAAAGCGCCGCGGTGACGTCCACTGGCAAGACGGCTAAAGGAGAGTGATGGAGTTTGAGTGCTGGTGAAAGTGACGGGGCTGAAACTGGAATAAACTCTGGCTGCTAAAAGACGTGACTGGGAGAGGAGAGGACAAAACATTTGTCTTTGGTTTTGCATTTCACAACTTCTGAATAGCCATGTGTAGGGCTATGCAAAAGAGGACTCCACCTTGTTGTTGCTTTAGGGGAAAGCAGGTGTGAAAAGTGTGTATAATACAGGTTGCTGCACTAGAATCGAGACATTTTCAACTTTATTTGGGGAAAATAATTGAAACAAGCTGAATTTTTATTGGAAAGAGGTTGGAATTTTTTGTTTTACAGTGGCAGAATTTGGCCAACAAATAAGGCTTTACGACTCAATTACAGACAAAAAAAAACTGAGTTTTTGCAGTGCAAGTGTACATGGCATGCATCGGAACGGCTTAGAGAGATCCTGCTAACACACAATTTAGTATTCATGGCACAAACACACACACATACCAGCACATCCTCTGTTTCAACCAGAATCAACACACACACACACACACAATGACAAGAGCATCAACTCCCTCCCACTGCTATCCTGTTTATCTGGAATGATGCCCAAGCCACAGTAGCTGCTGCAATGCGAGCGCAGCCCAATGTTGTGGAGATGTGCAGGGCAGCAGCAGAGCTGGGAGCCTCGTGATACTGAGCATAAACAAAGCTGAAGAGTGAGGAGGGGCAGATAGAGGGATGGCAGGAGAGGAAGAAGAAGAAAGGTCTGGAACTACGAGACTGGAACGTGAGCAAAAGAAAAGATAGAGAAGGTGATGAGCAGTGTGTCGGAGGTTGCCTCGACATTGCACACCCGTCTGGCCACACGCACACACCCGTCTGGCCACACACACACACACACACACACACACGTCTGCTTCTCTGTGTCACCCAGGGGAGGAGGATTGTCCTGGCCTAGTCCAAATGCTGCCAGGAGGATTGGATGATCCCGCTTAGGCAGGGTGTGCTGTGAAGCAAGCTAATGAGAGGCCAACGTGTGTGTGTGTGTGTGTGTGTGTGTGTGTGTGTGTGTGTGTGTGTGTGTGTGTGTGTGTGTGTGTGTGTGTGTGTGGCTTTGGTGAGGGGCTCTGGGTTCAGCCACCCAGGGCAATCTGCCCAGTGATGCTGGGACACATGTGACCTCTTTAGACCTGGGGCCTGGACTACAACCGTTGCGACCGTGTGCACATTTGTGTGCATGTTTCCAGGGAAGAAAGTTGCTTGTTCCTGCATGTGTTCCAACGTTCTGAGCTAGCTCAGCCAGCAGCACGCTTTTAATCTCCTTCATCCTAATTATCAGCACTTTTAACAATTACCAAAATCCCAAAGTCACTTCTAAAGCCCTGGGGACTGGGGAAGTAAATTAGTTCTTTAGCTAACCCCAGCATATTTACTACATCGCTTTATAGCTGTTATGATGTTGATGAATGTGCACTGCCCCTGCCAAATAAACTTATAATTGAGTGATAAAATAATGAATGAATTCCGAGTGGAACAACAGTCCGTGACGCCTGCCAATTTCCTCACCTCTCCTGTGTGTGTGTGTGTGTGTGTGTGTGCGTGTGTGTGTGTGTGTGAAAAAATATGTGTGCGCACGCACACCTGCCCTCCTGTGTTTACCGTGTGTGTTAAACGCTCACTTCCACATGCGACAAAGGAGATACATTAAGACCACACACTCTTTACACATGTGTCTGACATAGATGGGAGGGGAGGTCGAGCCCCCTGAGTATCTTTTGTGTGTGTGTGTGTGTGTGTGTGTGTGTGTGTGTGTGTGTTGAGAGAACATGCGGCTGCAATAGATCCGTCTCTTTGCGTGTCTGTATTTTCTGCATACTTGCGTGCACATCTGCCTGTTTGCAATGTCCAAAGAAAAAGAATGAAAGAAAGAAGAAAAGAAAAAAAGATTCCAGCCTCTGGCCGGATTGGCTGCATTCTCCTTCTCCATCCCCTGGCCTTTCTATTCTGCCACATCAGCTGAAAGCTCTTTTAACAGCTCCTGTTGCTCTCAGCTCGTAAACTTACCCACACTCCTCTTTTTCATCAAGGGAGAGGGAGGTAGGTGGAAAAAGGGAGTGAGGGAGAAGGCCGCTGCCTGCTTGCTTTATTAACAGGCAGCTCAAACAATATGTCTTATATTCTTTCCTCCTCTTCTGCTCTACATTCCTTCTCTTGTTTTTACACCTCCTCGCTCCTAAAATACATTATAAAAAAAAACTACCCAGTGGATATTCTCTAATCATTTAGCCTAAGGATGCGTGTAGGCTTACCAGGCTCATGCTTACTTATCCACACGGCCCAGAAAAGCATCGGTGCATGCATGCATTATTCATGAAGGAGAAACTTACGGGTGGGTTTTACTCGGGGTGAAACCGGGTGTGGCGTTTCAAACATACAAACAATCAATAAACTGGTGGAATGTTGCTCCTTTGATATGACACCCCGTTTGACCCACTAACACTCATTCCACTCTCCCAGAATGTCCTCGCCAAGAGGATTTCCACTGAGTTTTTTTTTTTTTTGGAGTCTGTTTTTTTTTTTTGGGGAGTTGAAACACTTAGCCCAGTTAGCTAGTCTTTTATCCGGCGCCAATTAGCCGGCGATTAATGAATTATTGAGGAACGGGAAAGGGGGGGATTAAATTTTAATGTGGATCTTAGGGGGAATAGTTGTATTACAAGTCACCGCGAGCGTCGAGCGGGGAGACGCCCACCCTCAGCAGCCGTTTACAATAATCTACAGCCGTTTACTAAAGTATGGAAAGAGAGGAGAGAAAAAAAGAGGAAGAGAGAAACTGTGAGTAGAGCTGGAGGGAGGTGTTGGCCTTGAGAACAGACAGTGAAATCAAACTTGCAAAAGGGCCAAAAACTACACAACTCCATATGCTGTGATCAGAGCACTGACCAAAGCCAACATTCACTCTACTTGAATTCACTTTCTATGGGGGTCCACCAGTCTTTGATGTGTGTGTGTGTGTGTGTGTGTGTGTGTGTGTGTGTGTGTGTGTGTGTGTGTGTGTGTGTGTGTGTGTGTGTGAGACCTGCCACCCCCAAACTCCTGAGCAGTAATGTAAGATTCGATCTTTCATTAGGGCGGCCGTGTAAGGCCGATAATAGGAGATGCTGAGAAAAGGAAAATGTATGTCTGTGGGTGGAAGCTCTTCCCAAGGTGATCGTTCTGGTTCAGTTCTCTCTTCCTCAAGCAGAAGCTGTATTGGCACTTGAGACTTAACTGCTATTGATTTACTTAGGGTTAGGACTGTCTACCCCCCTCTGCTCTCTCTCTACCGCTCCTTCTGTTTCTCATTCACCTCCTGGCACCTGCCTCTGTTTATATTCCTCCCTCTGTCTCTTCTCTTTCCGGCAGGCCAGAGTCATTCCAGCTAAAGGAGCAGTCAATAAAAGGGTGGATGCAGCACTTGATGGCCGTTAGCATTCTCATACTTTACTGTAACTCACGTCAGCGTTATCATTCTATTTATTAGGGGTGGGGGGAAATCGAAAATTGTATGTATTGTGATTTTTTGCAACAATTTTTATCACTTAAATATTTCCTGTTCATACCCCGCTGACGGTGACTACATCATATCTGTTTCCAGCAAAATAGAGCAAAGGCAGAAAATGCTGAAAGTCCATGTTGTGTACTACTTTACAAATGAAATAAATGTCAGACTAACTGACTGACTGACGTGTGCTGTGCATTCTTCTTAGAAAACAATTAGCTTTTAGAAATGTCTCATGATATATTGTCTCTAGAAGTGCATCATTCAACTTTTGTTTTTGTTAAAGAAGGAAAAGAAAATCGCAATACTCAATACTATCGAATCGCAATACAAATGGAATCCGCACCCATGTATCGCAAAAGAATCAAATCAGGGCTAAAGCATATCGTTCCTGCCCTACTATTTATGATGTGTTCCAAGATTTAATCAGGTAGTAGAGTCCGAGGCATGCGGACCCTCCACTACACCCGTGGGTGCCTCCTTTTCCTCTTCACCTCTGTCACTCGCAACCCTAGCATCACATCAGGAGCTGCTGTAGCGCTATAATTAGTGGCTGGATGTGACACATGTTTCCAATTTGCTACGTCTGGTCACTGCACCGGAGGGGGTGGGGGGGAGTGACGGAGCGAGGTAGAGATAGAGACAGACGGGAAGTGACAGGAGGAAAAAAGGGAGCGATAGAGAGAAGAACAGAGATGGTGGAGGAAGCCGGGAGAGAAGGAGGGCATTGAAATAAAGGCATCACGATAGGAAGAAAAATATAAGAAAGAGGTGAAAAGGTATGGAAGAGAGAAGGGATAGGAAGAGAAGGAGCTGGAGGTTGCTCACACAGGCGGAAAGAAAGATGGGAGGAGAGGCGGAGTGAAGCTGCAGTGGACGCTCTAGACTTCAAAGCAGAACATCCAGCAGAGGTCTGGAGGTTAACAACGTGACAGTCCATTTGCTACACAGACAAGACGTGAACCATACATGAGCTCCTGCACCTGATTGATACAGACTACTGCTTCTGCTTGCTTTGTGCCTCATTTCAGAAGTACAAACCAGATGTGTGTGGGCTCAGGACTCTGTCTTTGGAAGATGCACACTATTTGGACAAGCATTGGCTCTCATATTTCAGCCCAGGGCCAAAACCTATTCTGCCCCGAGGCAGCTGAAACTAAAGTACTCCTCTCGTCATGTAGAGACCGAGGAGAACCAAGTACATGGAAGTGTGTAAAAGAGCCAAGAAAATAAACTGGAGGAATGACTAAGCTGATTAACTATGAATAGTAAGCTTCATGAATAAGCTTCATAGTATACAATAGGCTTTGTATTTTCAATATATGAGTGAGTAAATCTGTGGAAATGACTATGGAGTCTGGCATCAAAGCCACCACCCCTCTAATTGCCAGCCAGTCTGGCCCATTCACTAAGCCCTGACACCCACCTAACACTAAACTCCATTAGGAGGGAGACAATAGCGTGGAATCACCTGTAAAGGCCTCAAACGCCCGAGCTGTTAGTTTCTCAGTGGAAATTACCCTCCCGTGTCCAACTCTACTCCCTGTTGGGTGAATCCACCCACTGCTGACAAAAAGGCCTCATTAAGGGCTTCATGCCTGGCTCCACAGCAGGGGCCCACGTACAGTCACATCTGTGGAGAGGGGAGGAACTGGGTAGGCCATAGCCTACAGCACATGGGGATGCATTAAAAACCTGTTTGACTCTTCTTTTTTTTTTTTTTTTTTAAAAAGCCCCTGGCATGGGTGTGAGCTAGGGATGGCAAGGTTTGGTAGGCGGCTACAGTAAGCCTAAGTGAGTCTCAAATTGCTTTTGTAGTTATTTTTTGCATTATAAAGTGAGACATGTAGGCAAAGGTTCAAGAAATGGGAGCTGCTCTGGACCAGCTGATAGTTTGGTGGCTTTCCTATCTATTAAGATGAAAAATATTGAGTAGGCCTATCATAGTTCCTGTCCCCCACACATGTAGTTGCATGTTGCAGAATAGAATCCTGGTGCCACTAAAATCCCTCCATCACCTCCATACAAGCCGCCTTGTTATTCTCCAGCCCCCCCCCCCCCCCCCCCCTCTAGCACCAGGCTCTATTATTCAGTCACTGGGAAATTGACAGAGGTGTGAGAAAAGTGGTGTCGGTCGTTAAGGCCGGACGGCCGAGAGGTGTTTAAAATGACATTTCCTCCGCTAATGCCTGACACCTTCTCCAGAGGAAAGAGAAAAATGCAAATGATCGTGGCCGAGCGAGCACGCAGGCTGTTTGAGAGGCCCGTGAGCCGGGGCCTGCACTCTCATCAACGGTCATCCAGCAACAGCAATTACAGCACCACGCACACACGTCTTTATTATGCGACACACTGCAGATTACAGGGCCTTAGCACAATAATCAATGCCGCTCGAGTTGTGTATTCATCTAACTAAACTGGTTCTATTGAACCCCTGTAGGACTGCAAACAATAACTAGGCCTATGATCTGATATGGTTAAATTGTGGCAGAAAGTGCAATAAATTGGCAAAATAATAAATTCCCGTATGGAACTTCCTTGTGTTTTGTACAGCACGTATGCCATGTTGCATTACCAGGCACTTAGAGGTGCACTTAGAGTTACTCGCATTAATTAAATGTTTTCTAAATCCCCTCTTCTCAGCGTGTCACACTTCGAACATGAAATTAAAGTAATTATTCGATCTTTTCCCTCTCTCTCTATCGTGGGCTGGAAACTTCAAGTTCAAACCCGCAATTAAGCGTGCAGTGAAATGCTGAGGTCTGCCTGCCTGCCTGGGAGAACTGCATGCTCCTACCTTTCGTTCAGAGAATTCCAGTAGATAGGCTCCATATTGCTGGCCGCCGTCCCCAGTAAATCCAGTAAGAATATCAGCAGGATCCACAATCCAATCCCACTTCCTCGACACGCCATTTCAACCCTGACACCCAGCATATGCAGCCACATTTAAAAAAAAAAAGAAAAAAAAAAGAAATGGGCAATACTTTCAACGCTGTGGCGAGGAGGTTCTCAAAACAATGGATGTGCGACTACAGCCGAGCAGGCTATAGGTAGAGGCAGTCAAAGTGTGGAGTGAAAGCCTGCTCTGTACAACCTCATGGATCCACAATTCATCAAAAATGGACTGGATCAAACCAAAAGCAGACTCTGAAACGTGCAGGAGAAACTTGTTCAATCCGTGCGTCGGGATCTCCAAAAAACGACGGGTTTTCTGCGCGTCCACGGTCGTTACTATTTCAGTGCCAATCCCATGACTTTCCCATTAATTTGTCATTAGTCCTCCTTTTTTCCAAAGCAGTGCTCCTCTGCTCAAATATAACTCCACTGAATCGAATTTTCGGACATGTATCGCCACCCAAGAGCTATTTCTGTTGCCTTTCGGTGCGCCCTAATTGTCTTTTTCCGAACAATGTCCCCTTGTTCTCTGTGCCGACTCTGTGTGATTTCTCTCCCATTACCTTGTTTTCTGGAAAGAAGATCTACCTTCCAACACGTCAGGCTGGACTGAAGAGAAATGTTGTCAGTCTGTTATAGTAAAACAGTCGATATCGGACCAAAAACTGTCAAGGTAAAGCGTTTAAAACGGAAAAGATGCCACTCGTGTCCACAGCTCCATCCTCATAAAGACACGTTGATGCTCGGTGGGCTTCAGTCAATGCGCATTACAATCCTTACTCTCCTCTCTGTGAAACAGGTTCAGCACGGGTTGTAAATCCGCAAATCCGTCAGCAACAGATTCGTCGGAAATTAAAACAAGAACAAAATCCAAATCGATGAGTCCAACAATCAACACAAGAAAACTGAGAGGAACAAACCAAAGAGCTAGAAAAGCATCTCCACTCTCAGAATGGCGCAAAAGACCAACGCTAAACTTGTGAAGTGATTAAAAAAGAAAAGAAAGAAAGAAAGAAAGAAAGAAGAAGATGCGAGTTGTTGTGAGCATCAGTCCCGGTTGGAAATTGACGCCAGTCTAATGTAGCGCATCATTTGGATTCGCTTCTCGGCCAGAGGAAAACGCTTCATTCGTTTTCTCATCCGTCTCTCTGCCTCACAATCCCACTGCTTTGACTCGGCCTAATGCTCGCAGCACATTGACAGACCGACTGGCTTGTTTGAAAGGAGGAGGAGGGAAAAAGGGGACGTGGTTGAATGGGGGGGGGGGGAACCATCCTCCGACTGGCAGGCAGGGCGCACTGACGGAGCGCAATTCTTCCAGGCTTTCCGGGGGGGGCGGTATCGAGTCCCTTTCAGCACCTCCTCTCTGAGTTTCAGGGGCCCCCCGACTCGGACCTCTGGACTCCCTGGCGCTCTATTCTGCCTCCTTTCAGACGCTGAAGAAGAACCCCCCCCCCCCCACACACACATCTCTAGACGCTCACCAACGTGCGCGCCCCCCCCCCCCCCTACCCCCTTTGCTTCAGCGCCCTGATGAAAGAGCAAGAGCGCCCTCAATGCATTTAGTTGGCATCACATGTGGCATTGCAACTTGATTGTATTAAAATAATCCAGCTTGGATTTTAGGAGGACGTTATACAAACTGCACAGCAAAGCTATAGGTCCCTATAGAAGTCTTTAAGGTTTATTAAAAATGAAATGTGCCTCAAGGTACAGTATGAGCTCATTATAGGTGCATTCAAGGAATATTATGACATCATTTTAAAAGTAGAACACAGTCACACTATTAGCACCTTGTATATTCTTTGGTAAACATTGATAACCGTATCAGAAAAGGATGATGTCACGCATGACCACTGGACTGGATTCACCTCATAGTCAAGTCTGCAGCCCAGTCTAAACAAAATAACCCCCCCCTCGCTCGCTCTCTCTGTGTGTGGGAGGATGTGGCCCTCTCCTCTTTCACTCTCTTCGTCTTCTCGTTGACAGCAGGGGAAGAGTTCTAACATCCAGCACCAACACTTCAAAGTGGGGCCGTTCCGCATGATGAGGTACAGGACGAGCCAGGTGACAGGCCCCACTGAGGGCCACACACACCACTGTTTACACTGAGGCCCCTGGTCGCCAAGAACACTGACACTGATTCACTTATACACTGTTAAAACACACACACACACACACACACACACACACACACACACACACACACAAAACTGTCAAAACTGTGGCTGTACTGCCCCCATGTGGTACACAGTACATGAACCTGACTGCACTTTATCATTTCCTACACGTTAAGAGTTGTACATACTCTCTATCATTCCACCACTTCTTGTGATATTTTCCCTTTCCAGAGCTGCACCTGAGAACAAATGTTACACGAATGTAAACTTAAAAGAGTACTCCGCCAGTTTTAAAGATGCAGTTCAGTTTACTTTGGTAAGTACTAGTCAGCCTGTTGTATATATAATGTCTTTTGTGGCTCTGAGGGGAACTTTCTTAATAAATAAAAAGATGACATCAAAGTGATATTTTGGCTTTGGGCTTGAGACTCTGCTTTTCTGAATCTTAAGGTGCATTTGGCTTCTTTTCTTCTTCAAAAAAAGTTTTTACTAACATTATCTGACACAAAACATTGTTTTTCTGAGACGGAGATAGAGGAGAGCATATGAGGGGGGGAGAGGTCTACAAGAGCAAAAGACCTGAAGCTGGCAAAGCTTTAGTGTCTTGCTCAAGGGCACTTCAGCAGAGCAGATGAGTGAACTTACACAGGCTTAAACCAGGGTCTGCAGGCTGAAGTATTATCTGCAAGTAAGACGACTAAAGTGCAGGCATTTCCTCTGCAGTGCTAAATTACAGCATGCTTTCAACAAGAATTGTAATTGCAGGTTATGAGATCCAAACAAGAAACAAATACAGCAAGGAGATTTTATAGGGATGGTCAGAGGCGAAGAAAAATAAAATAAAAAAAAGAGAGAGCAGAGATGGAGGCGTTTCTGTTGCGCTGACCTCCCGAAACCTTGGCAGGGCAGATGACAGAGCTAAATGTAGTGCAGGAAGACCGACTGGTTTAGAGACAACAGTAGTTCAGAGGTGGAGCTGGTATGAAAAACAAACCTCCTGCTCTGTCTGGGAATCTATCTGTGTGGGAAAACGGGCTGGTTTGTGGCTCTCGCTCGCGTTTGTGTGCGTGTGTGGAAGATGACTCAGTTTTTTTTTTTTTAAATGCACAGCTATAAGATACCACCTACATCAGATCTGTCATAGTGCTGAATAACTGCATGTACTTTCTGGGGTGATATGTGAGCAGGAAGAAGGAGTTGGACAATGTGATTTATTTGTATGCTTAATATACAGCCATAGCTGGCATGTCAGTGTGTAATAGTGCTTACTTATCCATGCTGACATCATTTACTGCACCAATCTTCGACTCTTCCTTATAAGAGCATCCTCTCCCCGGTGACTCGGGCTACAGTCTGCTCCAGCTGCCAGACCTCACCACACACACATAATGTAATATACACACATGCATACACACGTTCACACAAACTCAAGCATCACTGGCACACAGCATGTATAGCTGCAAACAAGCAATTACAGTAAGTGCATGGTTAACATTATGCATGTAGTGGCAAGGATTAAGATTAAGGATAGACACAAACACACAGACACCCATGGTGGCGGCAATACAAAGACCTCAGACAGGAAAACATGCACCCTGGTGGGAGTGAAATTCAAACCAAGGGTGGTACAGAAGTCTGTGTGTGTGTGTGTGTGTGTGTGTGTGTGTGTGTGTGTGTGTGTGTGTGTGTGTGTGTGTGTGTGTCAGAGCATGGCACCCTTGCCCGACTTGCAAATCTCAGCTGCATGTCTTTATCCTTTAGCATCTGTCTGTCCCTGTGAGCTTCCTTCACACCACACACACACACACCCCCTTCCTGTGACAGCGAGAGATGGGGGGGCGAGGGGATTTTGAGTGAGGGGTTGTGCAGCATGTGATGTGCGGATCGACGTGGATCATACAAAGTGACTCGCTGATTCTGCATCAGTAAACAATTTGTACCTGACAGCTGATCTCTCCCACACACCTACCTACATTTGCGTACTTAAGCAGTCTGTGTGTGTCAATGTGTGTGACAATCTCTAATGCCAGCAATTTTCCAAATTGACCAAAATCTAGTTCTAATTCTACCCTCAAAACCTCAAATCTCAACGTTAACCTTGCAGCTGCGCACTGCAAGACTACATTGCATGGCTGGCAGGTGCAATTGAATGTGTTTTTCTATAGTCACTGGCCAGAAATCTTCTATACTTGATCTCTTCATCTCAACCTTCCTTCAGCTAATAAGAAAAATAAATTGATTTAGAAGAGTGCAGCTCAGTTTAGTGACATTATAACAAGTCATTTGAGTTGCATTCCACTCACCAACCTTTTGGGCTGGCAACCATTTTAAAAAGAAGTGTCTGCCTGCAACCTTACGTACAGGTTCAATACACAGTATCTATGAGTTGTGCGCATTTCATTCTCTAAACCTCTCAGTTTGTTCCATCTCAATAATTGGAAGAGGCCTAAAGAGATTAAAAAACATCCAATATTTCACAAGAAAGAAAATATTAGAGTCATTAAAGTTGGACAAATAATCTGAATTGAATTAGGAGGACATCATTTTTCTTCCGTCCTGTCTGATTGATCAACTCCTCAGATTTACCACTGCTGCATACTGTATATGGAATTAGGACACAGCACAGATTTTTAGTCATGCCATCATTAACAGTAATCGCAGTCAACTGTGTTCACCTTGTGTCCCAGGAGTGAAAACAACTACTAAAAGGCCAGTACTCAAATCACAGGCTTGACTAAACCCAGTATACTAATTTGAATTCCTAAATCTTAACTCTGAAGTAACCCCTTATGAGGTGAAGCAAGGCCCCACACAATGTGTACATTTGATACAAGAACACACTCGTACACAATTCTTTCCACACTTGGGTTTTGGGTTTCATATCCTCTGCGTGTCTTTGCCTCCCATCCCTCTGCCTCCCTTTTCATTTTATCAACAGGGCGCCTCCTTGCTCCTCCTAATCTCCTCCTCCATCTGTCTCCTCGGCCCCGAGCAGGACTCCTCTGACCCGGCCCACTGCTCCACCTGCTCCACCTGCTCCCCCTGACACCACTCTGCCTCCAACCTTCTCAACTGCAGACTCCTCCATAAACCTCCCCCTGCAGCCGCTGTGGAGAGGGGAATGAAGGAGGTTATGGAAGGGTGTAAAGAATGGACAGGCGCTGGAACAAGGGTTGTCCATGCAGCCTGAGGGCAGGTAGAAGGATGAATTTAGGCCCTACTGCTCTCTCTCTCCCCTGAGTGCAATTACACAAGCAATTATTCTCCGTGGGCATCACACACTCCGCTAAACCGCCAAGATCACATCCAATCTGTCAGGGCCGGCTGGGATACTGGATGCTTAGTGTACTTCAATAGGCTCACCCTCATGATAACTAGCTACGGTGATGGCAAGAGGGAATGTGTGGAGGAGAGGATGAGAGGATGAGGTGAAGGATAGAGGCACACATGCGAGTACATGCCTTAAAGTTGATATTCTATATGTATAAGGGCTTACACATCCGTGAGAGAAATGCCAATGCAGAGCTGCTCCTTTCTACCCATCAGCAGCAGTAGAATATGATGATATGACACATCTTTCCACTGTATTAATTCTCCCAGCCATTTCTGATAGATATCCATGTGTGCGTGTCTCCACATCTGGAGTGAATAGGGGGCGGGGGGGATCAGACTCCAGAGTGAAATGAAACCTCATGGTTCTGTGCTTTTCCCTGGCTTCAGAGCATGTGCAGCAAATACAGGTGCCAATTATTTTTCCCATCTAATGTAAACCAGAGAACAAGGACGCGTCAATCACCGCCGCCGCCTTTTGGAATGGAAATGGGATGTGTTCATAGGAACGCGGCTATTTTGGCAGCTGATGAAATGGGTTGCTTGGGACTTGTAAAAACATCCCTGCAGATTCAGGCTTTTTAAGGAAAACCTCAAGTCATCTGAACTTCAGACTGGTCTGTCTATAATAAGCAGAAAATGGGTCTGTGTGACAATTACATTTGACTACTGACTGTGAACAATAAGGGGTTTCATGTCACAATTTCACATTCCCTATTTTTGGGATTTAGCTGCTATCCTAACTAGTGATAACAGAAGAAGTCATTGATCATCTGCAGGTTGGAAATGCATGTTGCCTGGCACTAAAGAAATGCTCACAGCTAGGCTAGCACCTCTGTGAGTTTAATGCTAACGTCAGAATGCAAACATACTCACATTGACGACGCTTAACGTGTTAATAAGCAAGTCAGTTAAGCAAGTATAGTTACCATGCTTACTTTAGCATGCCAACATTTGCACAAAACACAAACGGCTACAGCTAGGGTTGATGGGAATGGCATCAGTTGTGCAGGTGCACCTGATGATGCTGCTCGATGAAAAGTTAAGGGGTCACCAAAATGGTTACAATACATACTGAGGAGCTGGTGAATGCCTGTATTTAAATGCAGGGTAGAAAAAGGCTCGCCAAAGTCAGTAGGAGACATCCTCTGGGCATCACAAATGTCTGTACAAAATGTCATAGTAGAAAATAAAAAGTAAAAAAACTGCATTGCTAATTTGACTTAAGTAAAAGTACAGAAGTATCATCAGCACTTTTTTTATGCACTCATTAGGCATCAAAATGTCTCAGTCAGTGTCATAATATTATTACTGATGCATCACTTTATAAAAAGGGATTTCATTTTGTAGCTGGTCGAGGTAAAGCCAATTTGGGTAGTTTTATCATGTTTATGTAAAATCTGAATCTACAAAGTGTAACTATATATACACATATATATATATATATATATATATATATACACACATATATATATATATATATATACACACATATATATATATATATATACACACATATATATATATATATATATACACACACATATATATATATATATATATATATATATATATATATATATATATATATATATACACTGTATATAAACGCTTGGCGCGTTGCTATTATTTATATATACGCGCCAAGCTATATAAATATAAAATGGCAACGCGCCAAGCTCTGTGTGTGTGTATATGTATGTATGTATGTGTATGTATGTGTATATATATATATATATATATATATATATATATATATATATATATATATATATATATATCTCCCGCACCAAGCTTTTAAAGGGAATGGGAGATGACCCTCTGATTGGTTTATTGCATGTTACGCCCCAAAACACACCTATGAATTAATGAAGACACTAAGTACAACCCTTTTGACCCACGCGCCCGGACCCTTTTTTCCGCCGTCAAACTAGTAAAAGTGGATTTATGTCAAACATGACTGGCCCTTGATGAGATTCTCATTTCCCAGTGTGGCCCTTAGTGAAGTTGAGTTTGACACCCCTGCCTTACAATATATATTGTATAAAATTGACTTGCATATTAAACAGGACCTATAATAACGTGTAGGGTGGCCTAAAGCCTTTACACATAGCTTTTTGTATTGCATACAATAAGCTACTAAGCTTTTCAAATAATAGTTGGCATATTCATATTTGCAGATCATGTCATTATTTATACATCATGTTTTAATGCTAAAATGTGGCACAGTAAATCCTTAAGCTTAACTGTATCTGTGGACGGCTTTAAAACCAGGAAAAGACAATACTTGTATTGCAAAATTACGATACCCAAAATTTAAGACAGTATCTAGCCTCATATATCGATATAGTGCCCAGCCCTAGGCTGCCATATCTCTCTGCATGATACACACTTAATTTACGCGTTTCCTAAAAGCTTGAGCAGTAGGCCTACCGAATGAAGCGGCAGCGGTGTACATGCAGCACATGACCTATTAGTCTGAAGTAAACTGGATGTGACAACTCTACTGGTGTGTGTCAGAGCCAGGTCAGAGAGAAGCCCTGTGCTAAGCGCCTGCCCAACACATTCAAAGTCTCTGGGAGACAAAAGAGCAATCCCTTTGACATTTTGAGAAATGCCATGTATGACAACCTCTAAACGCTACAGTAAATCTATTCCCTCTGTGTCATGTTCTAAAAAGCCTTTTCCTTTCAAAAGGCAGCATGACAAACCAGAGTGCGGTCTAGACATTTTAGCATCTTTGGCTTCAGAGCTGTGTTCTTCTTTTCCTCCATGCTAATTCAGCCGGGGTCACAGCGCGCAGTTTGCTTGAGTGCTTCGCTGTGGGATTAGGAGATTCAACAAGCAGAACAGCCATTTGAATAATTGTTTTCAAATGTCTTTCTTAATATCGAGATCCCATTACTTACTATTCTGCACACTCTGGTGATGAGCGCTGGGACTGTTAAGTTTGTGCGTGCACGGCTGTCTAATGGAAGGTACTTATGCAAGGCCATGGAGACTCACTCAGGATGCGTAAATGGAAGCACAGAACACAGGAACACAGAACACTTGATGTGGATTGGCTCATTAGCTGCACAAGTGGAAAGACTACACTGCAGCCACCTAGGGATGAAGATAATGGCTTTGCTGGCATCTGTGTGACAGCTCTAAGGGTTGGCTGACATGGCTTTCTGAAGGCAGTTTCTATACAAATAAAATAAATAAAAATGAATGACAGTCGTTCAATGTAGCCTCTAGAATTTCATTGATGGCAAGGTGGACTTGGCCTATAATAAATGATTAGACAATGGAACTGCAAACCAGCGCACTCAATGTTGAAATCAATATCTATCATAATTATGCTATAATTGTGGTTTTAGCCTCTGGGGACATTTTTGGACAATCAGAATACAAGCCTAATTTAACATTAGGAATAGTTATACATTTCAGCGCTATACAGCTGTATTGCTGTCATGTTTGGGCATGAGATTCGACCAACTTAGTTGTAGAAAAAAAAAAAAAAAAAAAAAAAAAGCATAAAATGTAAAAAAAAAAAAAAAAAAGTAAAAAAATGGACTAAAGATCATGGCAAAAATTAAATTAGCCTTGGCAAGGAATCTGATTACAGCTGTCCAGCACTGATCCAATGAATGCCCAGATTTTAAATCAGGATAATAACATACCTTTTCCACACTTTGTTATAGGCTTAATTTAAAGTGGAAACATTTTTCTTATTAATCTATATTACGTATACCCAAAATGAGCAAAAATGTTTCCACCTAATCATAAAAGCAAAAAGGGTTTTTCAGTGAACTATTAAAGCTTCATGGATCGATAGATTCCTTTGGCCACAACAAGCTATAAACACAACCTTGACATGACCTAATAAAGTTGATATGGAAAACATGTCCCCAAAGTTGCCTATTTGCACACCCAGCAGATACAGAGTGACATTAGCATTTATTTGGAGACACATTTGTCATTGCATTTTGCACATTTGCATTCACAGTATATCTGATAAACTTCAATCCAACATTGACTCATTTTAGCTTTGTTTGCTCTCCACAAAGTCTAGGGAGGAAATACAGCATCTTTTTAACTGCTAAATGCTTCACTATGTCCACCAACTAATTGCTTATTTTGCCTAACTTAGAGGAGAGTGAAAAAAAAAGGTTGTGGGCCATAAAACAAACTGAGTTAAGAGAGGCTAATTGTGGAGTTTGTCACAACCTGCGACCCTTTCACACTACACAGAGTAATTGTATCCTTTGCTAATACATATTTGATTAGAGCAGCTTTAAAACTCAAGTACAGGAACAGCCTATGGTGCATGTATTCAGACCCCTTGCTCTGACACTTTGAAATGAGCTATAGGTGCACCCTGTTTCCTCTGACCATCGCTGAATTAAGACATGATTCTTCAGATCACAGGCCAGTTCTGTTAACTAGATATGGTGTAGAAAACATGACAGAATGTAAACATGAAGCCCAAAGAAGTGCTCATAGATGGACTTGATTCACAGTGCCTTTGTGCCCTTAACCACTCCCTGTCTCACCACACACACACCTCTCTGGTACGGTTGAGATTAAGATGAGTCCATCAGACAAACGAGTAGCAATTGCTGAACCTCTGGATTATTTATTACACCAGTTTGGCTTTTTTCCTTTTCTTCTTTCTCTGCCCCCAATTTTCCTTCTTGTCGTCTTTCTACTACTTACTTTCCTCACCCAAGGTGGAGACGGTTGCTAAGCAACCTGCACAACACAACAGTGCAGCTCTCCAACTTGGCTCTCTGCTCGGTGTGTCCCTGTGGTTTCAGACAATCAACACATGAGTGTGTGCATGCAGTCATACAGAATGTGTGTGTGAAAGGTGAAAGCTATGAATAGTTTCAATCTCATAAGCGAAAGCCAATAGTCCCTTTAGCTTTTGAGTGCTGCCTCTTGACTCGAGTATAACATCTTACATTTATAGGGGGATTTATTACAGGGCATCCGACTCTGAACTGCCTTGAACAGAAAGGACAAAAACGAATTAGACTGAATATGTGAAGAGATATGCTTTTAATTCACTGCAGCTCGACTAAAATACTTAGAAAGCCACCTGTCGCAAACACAGCCATCTATCTAGAGACTATGTCACAGCATCAAGGCCTACATGGTTCTCTAATGCTTTCTGGTAGAGTAAATCTGTAGTATTGTTTAAGAGTAGCTACACAATCGTAGCTACTATTGCTTGGCAACAAATTTGAGTTCCAAGAAGTGAGCCCTGGATCAACAGAGGCTTCAAAATGGATAAAATCCTCAGTGTCTAAAGAGACAAGGCTTTGGTTGGAGCTGTGCTTCCTCTGATCTACCTGCAAAGAAACCATAAAGCAAAGCACACCCCACTCAATGGCAACATTAGCATTAAGCAAATCACTGCAGTACATTATTAATGCAATTTTACAAACAGTGTGTTTTGTGCTGCCACACTGTCACCACTCAACAGTTACAAATGTAATCGGAGCAAAATCTGTAGAAAAAAATAATAGACATCACTCGTTTTCCAGGTGCATCCACGACCTAAAGACTTTCACAGATTGTTATGAGGTTACAGTTATCGGACTAGCTGCTTACAGAGTATACATTCGGACAAATTTGAATGATCACCGTGGCTTTACAAAAATATACATTTGTGAGAACTCACAGAGCGACAACACTTGGTGCGTCCAATAGTTTAAAAAACGTAGAAACAGGAGATCCCCATCAGTTTACAAAAGCAAACGCTCAAGAACAAATGGCACTTACTGTAACTATAGCAGTTAGGAATCTCCCGGGCAGTATTATAGACACACACACGTCAACAAACACTCCCACAGATACAACTCGGATTGGCGGCGCGATCAGTAGACAGACACTGGGCTGCTTCACACCAGTCAAGGATTTCAATTCAACCAATTTATAAAAAAAAAAAAAAAAAAAAAAAAAAGTTCCAATAAAAGATTCATATTTAATCTTGTCTGGTTTAAAACAAATCTTCCACTAATTAAATTACAAAATTGAGAAATATCAGGTCTCAATTAGAGCCCGACCGATATATCGGCGGGCTGATATTATTGGCCGATATTAGGCAACTATCGGCATTTATAATGGCCGATTAATGAATATTTAAAAAATAAAAACGGACGAAACGCCCTTCAACCATGTTGACACAACACTGGTGTTTAACCCTTTAAGTTTCATATCTTAAGTTTCATATCTTAAGTTTGCATTTTATTTATCAGAACTTTAATATATTTTGATTTTCCTCTGTTCTGCTGTGACAATAAAACAAGTTTATTTTTAAACTGCATTATGATATTTTAGTGAGGACTCAAATAACTACAAATAAGTAATGTTAGGGAAGTGTGTGTGTATATATATATATAACATTTTTAAAAATCACCAAATGTTTGTATCGATATCGGCCTAAAAAAATCCTTTATTGGTCGGGCTCTAGTCTCAATCCAATCTTAGGCAATCCACATCTTGTCTGAGACATCTGCTCTGTACTGACCTGATATGCAATGTTCTAGAATTCATTCATTTGAATTCCGCAGGTGAAATACTGCGTTAGTAAATGTGGTAAACTTGCAGGCGATATGTTAAGAATCTATTACAGAAATTGATTTTGACTGTAATTGTTTAAGGTAACAATGAAAAATGAATAAATAAAATGATCCAGAAAATACTTCCCCACCTGCTGATGCCAAAAAAAAGACTCATAATTTTCTTTATCCATACCAAAACATTCCCAAAATAAATATCACATGGCAGGTGTAACTCAATCTGTGTCAGTGGGCTGAACTAACGGAGGCTCTGGGTCCCCCTCGGGGGCAGGGCCGAGCGGCCCGGCCCACCACAGGCTCAGGGCGTTGTCTTGGCGGACCTCCGGGGGTGACATCACAGCTTCACCTCCCTCGCCCTCAGAGGCAGAGTCGCCCTCACTCTCGCCGGGCCACGGGAACTGACGCTGCCCGCAGGATGTAGCCAACAGTGGCATGAAGGGATGAATACTGGGGAAGAAAAAGGAGGGAAATGAATGCATGATGGCGTGCAAAGAGAACTGATATGTCTGGTAGTTTGCACTGCAGCGCTGCACTGCACTTGTGCATTTAAAGTAGCAGTAATGCATTTAGGTGTGTGTGTGTGTGTGTGTGTGTGTGTGTGTGTGTGTGTGTGTGTGTGTGTGTGTGTGTGTGTGTGTGTGTGTGTGTGTGGTGGAACAGTACATGTATTCGTATTGAACCGAAACGTTACGGGCGCCTCAGTACATGAATTTATACGGAGAATACACGGTATAAAAATAAATAAAACTTGCGTGCAAATGAATTAATGTAATGTGGAACTACTGTTACATACGTGTTTCTTAGGGACACCTAATCTGTAGCCCCGTCTTAGCTCTGAAGCTCCAAGCTCCGCCTACATGTCGAGTCGGTCCAGTGAGTCCACACGAAGCAAACTAGTCCCTTCCATATACAACCAAACACGGATGTACTGTAGCTGGATCCCTTCTCGCCTCGACCACAAATTGCTTCCAGTCTGGAGATGATGTGGGGTAGCCTACTTATTGTTTACTGTTTACATCTTACTTTATACGCTTCAGGCTGTTGCAGCTAGCTCAGGGGAGAGACTGGAGGACACTAGGTGGTACAGCCTGAGACATGCACAATAAAAAAATTGCCTTCTGCATTTTTGTTATGCTTTTCCCTCCATTGTAAAATACATAGCCTACATCTCATTTACAGTGAGACATAAGTACAAAATGAAAAATCAAACAAAAATACAATCAAATGAAAATAAAGATTTAAATATCAAGACAGCAGTATGCAGCCATAATTGGAAAAATATATAAAATTATTTCATACAAATAAGTTAAGACTGAAATAAAATAATAAAAATAAAACATTCATTAAAAAAAAGTGCAATTACAAAAAGACGTATGACTGTACTATGTGAAACAGTCACAGTTGAAATAAAAGGTTTGAATTGACCCATTGGTATTAGTGCATCCAATATTAGATTACTCTGTAAATTATTCCAGAGAAATGTGGCAAAATATCTAAAGGCTGTCTTTCCAAGATTACTTTTGACTGGAGGGACAAAAAGTGTAAGCCAATCCTGAGAACGAGTGTTTTCAGTATGGTGTCTTTGGCTCAGGAGTGAAGACAGGTATGTAAACACTAAGAGGAAATAAGTCCTAAAACATCTCAGTTAATTGATGTCCAGATTCTATACATAGCCTAATTGTAGCACATTTACACAGCCATGATAAATCATTTCTAGTTCATCAGCTACTTCTCTTCGACACAGAAAACACAGCCGTTTACTGGAAAGTTTTATAAACGCACACAGACGCTGTTGTTGTTGGTCTCTGTAGCAGCGATACAGTTGTGTGATAGAACTCGGAAATTGGAAGCCGTTTCTTATGTTTGTGTGTGAATGATTGGGGGGGGACAGTACAACACAGCAGGAAAACAGCAACACAGTCACTGAACATGATTGCTAGACCTAAATCTGATGATTGCTTACTTTCTCTGTCTGTCTCTCGTTTTTCTGCTGTCTGTATCAGTTTGTGACTTTTTTTTTATAATAGTTAGTTGAGGACTAATGGGTCTTTTATTTGTACCAATTTATTTTGTACAATGAAGGCTAAAGTTCTCTTTTAACCATTTTACTTTATGGCAAGTACAAAAACAAAGAGCAAGCATTTGGTGCAACAGTGGTGAGGATTAAAAAAAAAAAATTTTACAGGCAGAAACCTGATGCCAAAAAGGTATGTGTCAGCCAATGGGATGGGTTAGCTTTTTACTTTTAGCAGGCATACCTGACGCCGTTGGTGCAGTCCCAATGGGCCTGGAACCTGATCTGAGGCTGCAGTAGCTCCTCATTGGCATCAGGAGGCGCTGTCAGGGTGTCCCAAACCGACACCACTCCCTCCGTGTTGCCGCTCAGCAGGTACCTGCCTGACCTATACAGAAACACACAAAAACAGTCGTGCACAATCATCATAACGCAACTACCAACAGGTCACAGGTGACTGATCGGCCTCCATACACCTATGTGAAAGTTCAACAAAATGGTTGGCAGGATGCAGAAAAACTGGACGGGTGACAGTTCGCTCGTATATATAACGTCAGACTCGAGTTCAAGCTCACACACATATCACTGAGTAGAGTTGTAGTTAGTGAAGGAAACTTACAGGTCAAGATCAAAGTAGATGCGTTGGTTAGTGGCCACGTTTCTCTTGAGTGAAAACACAACCTTGCCCGGCTCTCTTAGGTCCCAGCACAGGATTTCTGGATCCTACACACACACACGCACACGCACACGCACGATGATCAGCAGATAAATACAACAAAAACACACTATGACTGACACACAGACAGACCTTTTGGCTATGTTGATGAAATGTATTCCGTAAACATGAAGGATACACACTGCCGACCTGTATTATTATATCCTCATTGAAATCAGCCCTACCAACAAGCTGTAACTACATATTTGATGTTGGTTTCACACAGACCTGCAGTGTACAGTAAATCTGTACTCTTGACCTCGTTGCTAAATTGTAGATGAATTAACTGGCAGTGACTTGCATGCTACAGAGTAACTTTGTAGACTGGACTGCTTAAGTAGTGTATATTTAATCTAAACAGGGTAACAGGGATGAATGGGGGGCATTGAATCACACAGAGGCGGATGGTTATGGAGTCTCTATATTACAAGTTGCCAATAGAACATTGAGGACAATTTTTGCGATGTCAAACTATGGAGAGGACTCCAGATACTGTCTGGAGGGAAATCGGTGCCAGTAATTAGAGTGAAATAATCTAATAGGTGGAATTTCAAGCTCCTGTAATGGCAAACCTCTGTAGCACCCTTGTGAACCACAGTGAATCCTTTAGACTTTCACTTTTGTGGGAATGCCGTAACGTCTAATCAGATTCATTAAATGCCTACTCATGCCATCAAAGACAGGAAATTAACATATAAAGCTCTTGTCCAAAAGCGTATAATATTCCAATGTATCAGAGTAAAGTCATTTGTTACCTGCGTAACACACAAAGCCTACTGATGGTGCGTGTGTAATTGTTCGTTCAAACAAAGCAGCACTATTACCCTCAGGTCTCTGGTCGCATGCTGCTGCATGCAGAGCGTGTGTGCTTGTGTGTGTGTTGACCTTGCGTCCGCCGGTGTACAGGTAGTTGCCGTCAGGGGAGAAGAGCAGATGGGTGAGGCCTCCGTGGTGGCGGGTCGGCAGCAGAGCCAGCAGGGAGCCGTCTTGGCAGGAATAGAGGCCAGCACAGCGGGAGTACGAGCCACAGGCGTAAACAGACTGGCAGGGGCTGAAGCCAAAGCAGGAGATGATGCCACTTTGGCCCTGCTTCTTCACTGCAGTCAAGACAACACAGTGGCATTTGGCAGGGCGGTCAGCCTTTTTTAAAAAAGGTTCAAAAGACACAACTCCCAATCACTTCTACTCAGAGTTGACTTTTTTGGCAGCTCCTGTATTCCTGATTACATTTCAAAGAGGAAAATATTTCTCAACGCACACATGAAGTCACATTTGGATCATCTGGTTCTTTTTACAATAAATTTTCCTGTAACGTTACCTCCTTTACAAATCTTCCTCTGTCTCACTTTTCACAAAAACTGCTTTTAAGCACGTTTTCTGCACAAAATAGCAGAGCCGAGGGTTTGGCACTCACATGCATCACATAACTTGTCTTTGAGATTAACCATACATTTCTGCATAATTTGCAGTTATTAATGATCATGCCGAGCTGATGAAGCCAAAACAGACAAGAAACCATATACAGCAATGATTCACCAGAGCAAGACGTTGAGCTGCCAGCATAGCAGAGTCAAGGTTTAGTAATTACATAAAAAGCCTTATTCCAGCCTCAGAATCATAAAAGGGCAAAAAAAAAAAGAAAGTGTGTTGACATTTTCAAGGATAATTTGGTGCTTTAGAATACTTTAGCCCGTTAACTACAAGGCAAGGTTCACTTCATTTCAGTACTTTACAAAAGCCTGCCAGCGAGCTGAAACTTGTTTGAAGTGTGTGACAAAGATAAGGAATTCATCACAGTTAACATTTAGTTTCCTTTATTGTTTGTCAGAAACACATAATAAAAATAAAATAAAAAAATAAACTTTTTGATTTGTTCAAGGAGACTTCAGCCCGTTGTGAAAGCCAGCGACAGAGAGTTTGGAGCGCCCTTCAAAAAAACAGTCCCTGCTTTTAAATTGGAACACACATCCTTAATATTGTTCATAACCAATAGTTATCCATCTTAGTGCACATGAATTTTCCAGCACTTTCAAAAAGCTTTTATATCAATACATAATGTGAGAGCACGGAATAGATCCAAGTTTGTAATAGAATCAGAATTAACATGTCTGTTAGATTAGACCCTTGTACTATGAAGTGGGGCTGGGTATTGGCATTGACTACATGACTCATCTTTGATACTCTGTCACAATTCGATTCATCACATGACTGTGTTCATAACAGTACCTTACAGGGCTGCACGACATATCTAATTGCGATTATTTTGACCGATATTGTGATATGATTCACGATACTAGGGAGAGAATCATAACTGATTTATCACTCATTGAAAAATATTTAAATACATTTTTTTTTTTTAAATGATTAGTGTGATTTTTGCGAGGACCTGTACCAAAGAGGTTTTCTTTATATTATATAATATTGCGAAAATGACGCTAGGTTGACGTCTACAGGAGCGGAAAATGAAATGCACTTTTATTCTATGCTTGTTAAATGTGGTTCCAACTATCGATAGAATTTTCTAAATCAATATTGCATTGCGAAACTTATATAATACATTGATTCATTCGTTTTTACAAATTTTACATGATTTGTAGTTTAAAATCCCCAGCATGTTGCTTCAAGCTGAAAGGTGTGCGAGAGCAGTTGATAACTGACCTACGGTGGGCCGCTCCTCACAGTCTCTTCCAGGCCGCTCGGTGTAGAAGACCCTGACAGTTTTGTCGAAGCCGCAGTAGAGCTGCGTTCCATCGGGCGAGAAGCAGAGGGAGTGGGCTGCTGTCAGCTCATCTAGGTGATTGTAGGGTCGGAAACTGGCTCGCACCTCCCCGTAAAATGCATCCCACACGTGGACTGGGTTGTCACGGCTACTACTGGCTAGACTAAGGAAGAGGAGCGAGAGGGCAGACAAAAAGATTGGCAAAGAGTGAGTTATTGAGACATATGGGAAAAGGACTGAAAGACAGACAGAGAATAGAGAGTGAATGATGCAAGAACACATTTAGTGAGCAGTGACTTATCGTCCCCATTTTTGGATACTCCTGTGTGACTTACATACTTGACAAATGAAAAGTACTGAGTTTTTCCTCATTTTATTAACAACATTAGTGAAAGAAGTGGATTCAGAAAATAGCATCATTGAAATGATGATATACACAAATATTGCTGTAATGCAATTCTGGCTGCTAGTATTGAAGTGACATTTTAAATAATGATACAGAAAAATATATAAGAGACATTTTTATAATGTTTTGATGGTATATACTGTCATATCGCCCAGCCCTAGTTGAATTGGACATTAAACAGGCTTTACACTGCCAGCTCGCTAGTACAAAGTCTGTGTGATGTCCAATTGGGCCCACGTGTGAATAGAGCAGCTCGTTGTCCGGAGAATTCACAGCGAGTGAGTGGCGTGTTGATGACATTTCTATCATGCGACTGGCACGAAAGGGAAAGAATTCAAACATCCATAGGGTGATTTACACGAAGAAGCCGTGAAAAAAGTCCCAACCGGAGAGACGACGAGATTCGGACACTTGTGTCGGTAAGGGCAGACACCGAAAGACAAACTCAGGGAATGGCAAGAGGTTCGGTTGTTTACAATCAAATAAAGACCTGGCTACATGACCACGGTGTGGTCTGTGATATGTCCTGCCTCCTGCATGCTACACCCAGGCGCCACAACTCCTCTAAACCAAACAGGGTATTTCCAATTGGTGAGAACCTATGTACGTCTACATGTGAGGAAGGGAAACACAATAATTGTAAAATTGGATATAGTGTCACAATCAGTCTATAAAAAGTAAATCAAATTAACTAGTGAAATAAAAATAAGAGTTGTATCTGCATCTCATAGCATGCATACCAGATTTAAATTAAATACGCTGCCAAGATTCTTTTGAAATATACATTAGGTATGGCCACAAATGTCTTTTTGGATTTCTTTTGTTTGTTTCTAACCTCTACTGCACCACATCCACCTGAATGTATTAATGCATCAAAACAAATATGCAGCATTGTGCTATGCCTCATTAAGGAGACAAGACCACAGCACAATATTCCTTTTGATTCAAATCAGGGCCAAAGACTGAGCCGTGCCTTTTTAACTCTAATTACTGGCACCGAACAAATGCCGAAACATCACTGCGGCTCAATTAGACAAAAGGAAATTAGCCCCTACCACTGCTGCCGTGTTCGGTTATGGTCCCCCTGAGCCGCAGCTTTATTCCAGAGCAGGGAAATGCCCAATTATAATGCTAGACTGCTGCTAGCTTGGAGCAATGCCTAGAACTCAGTGCAACTTAACCGAGCCATAACAGGGGCCCTTACTCCCTCTCTACAGGAGGGGCATCAACAACACACGGCTTTTGGCAGACAGAAGTTCAAGGAGCGCAGGGGGAGGAATGAGAAACAAAATGGGGGATGTGAAAAGAGGGGGGAGGTGGAGGGAGGATAAAGACAGAGGGCACTAGAAAAACAAGTTTGCCGTGAATGCATTTAAGAATTACAACCACAACCTTTCATCCGCTTGCCTTGGCCCTTAACAGTCTACCTGAGCTTGTCCGACCAACTGCGCGTTCCCTGAACGAGCTCCTCTGTGATATATATAGCATTGATCTGAGGAAGATGAAAAATGTGCCATCAGCTCTTCCTCATGACAGTCAGGTCTTTGTACGGCTCTGGCAGATCCACATAGGCCTCTCAAGTGCTTCATTGTCCACAGGAGGCGTTTGTTAATCACCGCGTTGTTTACACAACTCTCATCTTATCTCGTCATACAGCTCCTGACCCCCCACCCCTCCCTTTACACAGTGAAGGTTGTCTGGTGTTGGGGTGGAGTGTTGCCAATGCTGGGCCTTGATCAGAGGGATCTTTCAGAGGGTGGAGGTGGGAACTGGAGGATGATGGGAGCTGCGGGAGGAGGGGTACACACAGTGAAAACTGTTGGCAACTTGACCTCAGCTCGTTAGCATGGCCCTGCCTCTCGCCACAGACAATCTCCACGGTGATGGCTGAGTGTTACTGATGTTGGCTCCGTTTAACAGAGCAAGCACAGACACAGTCATGTCACAATTACCACATTTCAAAGGCCTGCTAGAACACACACACACACACACACACACACACACACACACACACACACACACACACAGTCAGGATCACAAGGCCCTTTAGGTGTTGTCTGGACCTGGGAGAGCCGTTAGTGGGCTGAATCATTCTGAAAAGCACCGTGGGCCTCAAACAGCCGAGCGGATTGCGGCAGAGGCAGACAAGACGAAGGCCAACTCTTCACTCATAATGAGAGACATCGGAAAGCTTTTACAGCCATCTCCACGCTGCCAGCCGCAAACACCACAGGGATCAGAGAGTGAGTCAGAAGCATAAAACAATATCCTCGACATTCAGATTCTTCAGAGGTCTATTAGACAGGCTCAAGCACACAGAAAATCAGAAAAACACACACGCACGCACACACTGACCATCTAAGATCTAGATTTAAAACACCAATCACTGACTGACACCAGCCTTGATTAACAACATAGTGCCTTTTCTGTGTATACATCCTTCACAGTCTGGCAGGCTGAACTTTTAAGTGAACTTTAAATGTCTCATTTAAGAGCTGAGGCTCAGGGCATGGTCTGGCATCAAGATCAGATTAACTCTAGTCTCGCATTGTCAGACCTTCCTCCACACTGGCTAGTCCACACAGAATTTTCTGGGATGGGAGAAAAACGTGCTTTGGTTTATTATATTTATTTCTTTAAATCACAATCGTCTTGGGAGGCGCTAGGCCCCGGATGCAGGTACGGTGCCGCTACAAAATAGCCTCGTGAAGGAACTTGTTTTGAACATTTGCTCGTAGGAGTTTAGAATGCCAACACAAAGAAAGTGGAAGGTGAGGGACATCCGGCGGAACCTCCGACGGCACCGGAAGTATGGTGTAAATAAAACGCCGTCGATATAGACTAGATCGAGTCTAACTCACAAGCATGTGTCTGCGTCCAGAGAGCTCATCTTGGGGTACCAGCAGTAGTCGTAGATGGTGTCTCCCTCTGCCATCCTCAGCACTGGACTCTGCCACAGAATGAGAGAAAGGAGACGGTCAGGAACGTGAAGACTGAACACACAGTATAAACAAGTTGTAATGACAGATGGGATCTGAATAGGTGGCAACAAGGGAATGGCACAGGCCATAACAAGCCAGTGGCATGAAATAGAGCAATAAAAGCTCAATTTTCTACCCTTTTCACAAGCGGTGAGAGATCTCTGTAATGGAGGAACGTGGATTATATTTCAATTATTTTTGTTCAGTGATCCCAATCTACCAGCCTGTAATACAATTAAAAAGATTGGCCTGCCACATATTTCCCCAAACCTAAAAAAGGACAGAATGTCTATTCTATTATAACTGTTAAATCTTCAGTAATACATTTTCTCAAGCTGCTGCCTGTATTTGATTGACATGTTTTTTTACTTCGCTGATCGCAACACAACATACTGTAAATGCAGAAACATACTGACAGTCTTTGTATAAAAGGTCAGATAACACATGATGACCTTTAGTGGAAATATCTCAGTTTAGACTTGAGACAATTTAGAATTTAAAAAGAAATGTGAAATCTCTCATAACATGATTAAGGCATTAAAACAGCCGTAGTGGTGCAGAACACAAACCTCTAGTAATCTGTCGTATCTGCAGTCAAAAACTGGATGATTTCTAACTCTAAAAGGTGCTATTTGTTAGCTCTAAATTTCAAAGCCCTAGTATCAGACCACAGACGATAGGTGGATTTTGAATGCAGTAATGTGGTCAGTATTAACGGGAGTAAATTGTGCTCTCCGTGTGTTTGTTTCACAGAATAAACTGTAACTAAACTTTGCGGAATGGGTGGCTGTGGGAACAGAAATAGGAGTTGGAATCATCAAACCAGTAGGCTGAAGTTTGACTGACAGGTTTGGAGAAGAAGATTATGGCTTTACAAATTTTCTGGACTCCCTTCACTAAAACAGTCTACCACTGCCTTGATCGGTTAGTGCATTTGTGTAATCTGCGAGTTTGGTGAATCTGAACTAAGCCTTAAAGAAAACAACACACACACACACACACACACACACACACACACACACACACACACACACACACACACACACACACACACACACACACACACACACACACACACACACACACACACACACACACACACACGGCTTTAAAGAGAGCGATATAACGGCTTCAGTTCCCCGTCAGAAAGGGCTGTCTCACGGAAAGGTAAAGTGGTGCACACTTACTTTTGAAGACCATTATGAATGAAATTTAAGACCTTTATCACAAAACCAACTAAGCCCTAAATTCTTTATTTAATCAAGCCAAGTATCGCTAAACTTACTAAACTACTTCCCCATCGCTGAAGAATAAAATCTGTTCTATGTCTGTGGTACAACCCGAAAGAGACTCGCACCAATAACACAAAAGCAGATTGACTGCAATATAAGTTGCATGTTGGTCTCATTTTTAGTCATAATACAGCAAAATTATATTTGGACCAGCGAAAGAAAGAACCACAACACGTGTCACACACAACAAGAGCATTAGAGGTAGCGTTGCATGGACATAGGAAAATTAAGACCAGTTTAAAATGATTTAAGACCTAGAACGCAACACTTGAGCGAATGTAAGGCCTAACATTTTTCTTTTTCAATTTTAGACTTTTTAAGACCCCGTGGAAATCCTGTTAAACTAATATTGATGTTTTTAGGTGGCCCGTTTTTTTGTTGTTATCTAAAATATGTTTAGACAACAACTGCTGCTGCCCCCGTCCACAGCAGTACATTGCTTAGCTTCGGTGCTCTTGCCTGCTTCTCCAAACTGGGGGCGTGCCGATCACCATCTACTGTAGCTAATATACTGACTATGGATAAGTACCTCATACAATCCTACTTTAAAAAAGCCGAACTATCCTTATAAAGGTTTTCCGAATGTTGGAAGGATTCCCTCAGTCAGCTACTACCTCTAACCGCTAACATTTGGGGAATGAGTCAAAAGCATACAATATATCCTCAATATTCAGATACAAGATACAACAGATATAAGGCTCAGGCACACAGAAAATCTTACTCACACAAAAACGCAGTGTCAAACTAACCCATGATGGTAAGCTATCTGTGTACTCACCATCTCAGGAAGCACGTCCCAGTTGTAGCTGTAAATCTCTGGAGGGAGGTTGTACAACCGGAGCACATTGTCTGCACTGTTGGTCAGGATACAGGAACCATCGGGGGCCCTGGTTTAGAAAAAGGGAGGAGGAGGAGAAAAAGAGGATGGTGTATTAACAGCGGTGAATTGAGAACATATACGAAGGTTGGTTTTAAGCTATTGTATGCATCTACAGTACGTAGGCAGTTTGGACTAAAGGTGCCATAGCATATATTTTAAATCATAACTGTACTCGATTGAGAACTTTACTTTATTTATCTTGACTATGAGATAAATATTGTTTGTTAGTAGCTCAGTCAGTAGGGAGCTGGGTTGGGAACTAGAGAGTTGTTGGTTCAAGTCCCCATATGATGGTGGACTGGTAGCTGGAGAGGTGCCAGTTCACCTCCTGGGCACTGCCAATGTGCTCTTGAGCAAGGCACCGAACCTCCAACTGCTCGGGACGCCTTTCCATGGGCAGCTCCCTCACTGACATCTCTCCATTAGGCCATGTAGAGGTACTGAGCATGTGTGTGTATTCAGGCCTGTGTGTAATGTGTGTAATAACAGAGTGACAACATTGTAATTTCTGTAATTTCCCTTTGCAGGATTAATAAAGTATACATTATTATTATTATTATTATTATTATTATCATCTACTACTATCCTCACTTATACCAAATGTACTGTCTGCCCTAGTGTTTCCACTACGGCCTGAGAATGACAAACAGGGTGAAAGCCATTTTCCTAGCTTCATTTGCACAGAAAGAAAATCATGCTTAGCACCTCCAAATGCTTATCCACATGGTACATTATGCAACATGTTAATTCTAGAAGAGATTACCATTTGCAGCCTTTGAGGTAATTCTCTGGAACGTTTGAGTACTCGGTCCAGGAACCAGTCAGCATCTGGGGATTCTGGGTAAAATCTAGGCCAAGGCTGTAAGCAAGATAGAGAGAAGGGCAATTCTTCGGTTAAATCACTTTAAAAGACGGGAGTGGGTTCATCACAAACTGAAAGACTAAACTTACCATTTCACTAATGCTGAGGGCATAACCTTACCAGAATGAATGCAACCACAATCCCAGCATGTAGTTCTTGCCTAGAATTTGTTTGATTAAGTTTAATACCATCCAATACATTTTCCTAGCCTGGGACAAAACTGTTGCTGTATATAAACCACAGAGTCAACTTGCACAAAGCCCAACAGGAAGATTTAGACAGTTACACCACACAGTGGAGTGGATTGTTAATTACATTTCACACCTCTACAGGTTCATTCCATCATTTTTCATCCCCTGTCATCCTCCTCTCCAAATTGTTCCACTGTGAAGATTGATGGTGTTTAATATTTAATCAGTTAAAGCTATGGTGCACTTTCTGGCCAACCTAAAAAAATCAGTGCTATTGTAAAATGCACAGAGGAAGCAGAGCAACATCTAACACTCTCAGGCAATTACACATGCTCAAATAGCTGCCTGTGACTGTGCAATTACCATAACATTTGGATTGCAATAACTACGGTTGATTGCATCAATGTGAGTCAAACTAATTATTTCAGTAAACTGCTTTGTTGATACTTAGTGATGCCAGATGGAAGACATTTTCTACATTTTTATTAGATTATGGTGCATGGGCGGTTTTATTTATTAGTACTAAAATAACATATCTAATACTTTATATCATGTGTAGTCTACAGCCACAATGTTCCACTTTGGGATTGTTCAGGCGCCGCCAGAAAATCCGCCGGATGTCTTTCATTTCGGCCGGATGTCTGTTAGCTTCCTCTTTCTTTGTGTTGGCGTTCTAACCTCTGGTGGATTTCTGAGGACTATGGTTAACTGCTCCTCAGGTCTCTGCAGGGTAAATCCAGACAGCTAGCTAGACTATGTGTCCAATCTGAGTTTTCTGTTGCACGACTAAAACAACCTTTGAACGTACACAACTTCCTTCTCGAGGCTATTTTGCAGAGGCGCCATTGCTCCGTGTGGCGCTTAGCGCCGCCCAAGACGATTGCGAGTGGTTTAAAGAAATACCAGAGCATGTTTTTCTCCCATCCCTGAATGCTGTGTGGACTCGCCAAACCCTCCTGAAGAGCAGTAGTGCTCCTGGTGAATAGAAGCTACACCAGGCAGTGAGCGGTACAAAAAAATAACAGGAAGGATAAGATGATTCGCCAGCTGATGTGTGGTGAGCATCTGGCGTCGTAAGGCTGCCGTGCATCACCCAAGTGGGTGATGCACATAGGTGGTGGTAGAGAGTAGTAGTCTCCCAACTAACATTACATAACACCCCCCAAACTCCTGCTTGTAATAACTCACTTGATGGTGCGTCTGCTGCAACTTTACCGCTAGTTATATGGGTTAAAATAAACTTGACTTCTTCCTCCACCTACCGCTGTCCTTCACTGGGGCTGTCTGCAGATCCGATACCGTCGTGCTCCTCCTCTGGTTTCACCTCTCCTCCTAAGGGAGCATCAACTTCTCCATCTCCATTCTGACGGCATTCTTCTTCACCTCCCACACTTACAGGCACCTCTTCCCCTACTCCACCGTTGTTGCCACATTGTAGTGGTTCTCCTGCATCAAAAAGTTAATTTGTGCAGGTTAACTCATTAATCTCCAAGATAATCCTGAATCATAATCTCTGACTCACAATTTTAACTTGAATGAATACATTTCCTCTTCCCCTTTGTTTTATTTCATTTGATATGCATCTGCAGATACTCTACTTTGTGCTGGTGAGGCTGGGTCTTTCTGCAGCAAGCCAGCCTGTGCTGGGGTTTCTTCATGCATCTTGACTGGTTTATCAATCTGCTCCAGTTCCTGTTCCTCCTCGCTTATTCTGGGCCGCTTGGCAGATGCAGGTACCCCTTCCTCTGAAGTCTCGGCTACCTCTAAGCCGTCACCTTCAGGCAAAGGTGGTGCCTGATGAGGGGGCTCATTATCCGCTTCTGCGTCCTGCCCTGCGCCTGTAACACCACCGCTTTCACCACTTCCAGCTGAGTCAGACATCTCTCTTGGTTTATCAATCTCTCCTGTCAAGTCCTCTACCTGGCGTCCGAATACCTTGTGTCCGGTGGTTGACTGTCAGACGTGGGTGAGGTAAGTGCTACTGGGATAGTGCTTCTTCCTGCAGTGTGGGTGTTTGAGTCTACTGGGGGTCGAGGACATCACAGCACCCACTAGCCTAGAAAACAGTGAGGAAAGCTAAAACGAAGGCAGGGGGACAGGGCAGATGAGACCAATAATACAAGACAGAAAAGTCGTGACGTTCCCTGATTAGAGGAATAACTAACGTTATAAACTGCTCGTGCAAACACCCAAAAGACACCTGTGGCTAGTCGTGACGTGCCAACCACTCAAAACTAGCAATAATGTTAATTTTTTTTACGCTTGTTACTTAGCTACATCACAAAGTTGTGCACGCTTCACTCAATGCATGCGCTGCGCCACTAATATAACTCGAATGATGCTGCCAAACATCAAGTACCTAACGTTAGCATTAGCCTATGCTAGCCGTCTGGTGCTACTAACCTGTGTTGTGGCTTGCCTGGCCTTTGGTTCTGCTCGCAATTTGGCTATAAACAGTTTGTGGTCGATGGTGTCAACGTATCACCTGAAGCCGGAGAGTACCAATGATGCACAAAAATATTCGACGTTCTTCTACTTCGGGATGTTTGCGTTTCTATTCACCAGTTCATTGCGAGAAGTTGTTAACACTGTGGGCGGCCATGTGTTTCGAACGATCGCGAGAGTTGCGCTGATCACGGTAACGCGCTTTTAACACACACACACACACACACACACACACACACACACACACACACACACACACACACACACACACACACACACACACACACACACACACACACACACACACACACACACACACACACACACACACACACACACACACACACACACACACACACACACACACACACACACACACACACACACACACACACACACACACACACACACACACACACACACACACACACACACACACACACACACACACACACACACACACACACACACACACTTTATTTAGTATTTATTTTGTTCTTCAAAGCCAAACTATTTACACATCTTGCAGTTGTTCTTTTCCAAAACTCTTACATGTATGCTGCACTTTTAACAACATTCAAAGACTTGTTAAGCAAAGGAGCTGAGCTGACTGAGGGGGAAAAAACACTATTACTATTATACTACTTTTAGATCAATATTGTTGGAACTATAGTTACCAGAGCTCAAATAAACCAGATGATCAACTTCTACCGTTAAGTGGGCAGGCCGTGACAGGATCTTTTCAAAGGATGCAACCAAACATCCGGGGCTTTTTGGCAACACAACATTGCAGTTTATCTAATAAAAGCTTGCATAGTGCAAACAACCTTGTTTGACTTTTTGTAGACAGACTGACTGATCAACAACTAATACTGCACAATATCAGCTTTTAAAAATGTCAAACATAGGTATTTTTAAAGTAATTCACAAATAAGAGACTTGATAGTATCATCATATGGTTAAAGTAGATTTCTTTGATTTGGCAACTGATAATATTAAACTTTGTAACCATTTATTATCAATTCAACAGTTATGACATACTGGAGCCTACTGTGGCTACTTCAGTTTACACAGTTAGCTATAGCAGGTAACTATCCACCAAAACCTCAGCTAAGTCTAAGTTGAAGGTATTCAATGAACATCAGTTGCCATTTGATTTAAAAACATATTGTTTAGTTATAGAGGATACAAAAACAACTACTGGTTGACTAAAAGCATGAATCTCTCCAATCCAATTAGTTAATACATACATGGAACAAGTTTCAAATTTCCTTAACATAGAATTTCCTTTCAGATAACACAACTGATCAGACAATTCTTTATCTATTTGGAGCCATCAGAAATGGTCAGCAGCACTACCCGGGGTAGACAGCTAAAGCAATCTGGGCCAAGTTGTGACCCGCCTTAAGGTTTAGTGTCAAAACCCACAATATATTACAAATCATGCAAGCTTGCTCTTACAATCTTGCCTCTTACAAGCCTGATTTAACATCTTTAACTGTAAAAAGTACCTAGTTGATCCAAAACATTTAAGTCCACCGGAGTGTAAAAACTTTTACCAAAAAGCCCCAACTTGTATCTATTTGAGGAGGACCCGCCACTCTGGTTCAGTTTTGCCTAGAACAGTACATCCAACAATAGTTAGCACACAGCAACAAGTCTGTGCTTTAAGCCAATTCTGTGCATCCCACCCTGTCAGCTCAGCTCCAGACAGTACAGACTTCAGCCCTTTATTAAGCCTGCACCTTCAGCAATAATCTAAACAGGAAATCTGAACACATCCACTCTTCATTTTAAGGAAACCAAAAGGGCAACAAAAGCTAACCACCAGTAAAATCAGATTAATCAAAGACTGCCTGCTGTTCTATTCTGTAGCGAAATAGTAACGTTCATGGTGATCAGATGTACACATAAAGTTAATACAGAACAGACTGCCAACAGTAAACAGTCTTGTAGAAAGCTAATTTCTTTCTTTGACTTTAGAGGACAGTTAAGGAGGTGGTTTCCAACTTAAACATTTTCAGTTAGCCGTTCAGGACCAAACTATACAATTTAAGGCATGTTGAACAGAGAAATAAATCAAAAACCACTATGAGAGAAAAATCAAAACACAAACTTTTACATTTACAAAGCTCAGCGTTTATATTGGTGAGCGATGATGCTTTTGTGTGCGTGTGTGTGTGTCTGTAATGTGTAGGATTTGATATTGATGTAGCCCCGTTAGGTGTGACGACATGGTTCCAGAGGATAGCCACTGTAACCGAGTGTCCGTTGCTTTTGCTGTAGGTGTGCATGTAGTGTGTCTGCAACTCTAGAATCTATGTGACATGTAGCTAGGTATTCGTGTTTTGTCGATGTTTCAAAGTCTTTGTTTTGTACAATTATTTCAGTTCATCCAGTTCCACATCTGCAGAGATTTCTGGTGTCTAAGATGTAATCCAGCCACGTCCATCAAAACCCAACACAGCTCTCGGTCTCTGACGTCTGGGCAGGTCCTCTGTCCCGCTGGTTAGAAGACCTCCACGCAACCACCTGAGTGTTTCAGGCCGAGGCAGGTGATGACATCTGGGCAATACGTGCCTCTTTATCCTCTTTCTCGCCGGAGAGTGCCCGATCAAATCCCAAACCTTACACTTCCAACACAGATGGGCTCCATGGTCGATAAACCTGTAACTTCATCCGGTAACTGTCCAACTGATAATGCCAATGGCCTGCCCAGTCCGAGGTCAAGACAGAAAAGTTTCTTAGGATTTAAGTTCAAAAAAGGACAGGTTTAGGGATAACTGGTTCATGGGTTGGCTGTAGATTAGATCCTCCATGCAGAGGGCAGCAAATAAAGCACAGCCAGACTCCTGCAAGAAGACAGATACAAAGAGCACGAGGACATTAACACCACACTGTTCAAACGACAGCTAGAAACAATGTGCCATAAGATTGACCAATAGTAAATGGATCAAATTAAGTCCTTAATGTACAGTTCCAAGAAATTAAGCAAGAATAGCTTACCATTGGCAAAGATTTTTCTTCCTTCAGTCACTCTACAGCTCTCAAGGCAGTCATTGGGTTGGGGCACCAAGTAGAAGCATCCTCGCCAGCAGCTCTTCAAACCCATGGCTGCCTCTTCACTGTGTATGTTGATCAAACACTTGGTGTGGGCTCTTTGTAGCGACTGCAGCATCCATTTTGATAAGTAACTATCAGTCAGTCTTGGAGCCACTGCAGCATGTCCAACACCTCAGTCCATGGGTTTTTTTTTTTTTTTTTTCTCCTTTTTAAAACCCTCTTCCATCCCCGATTATTTCAGGGTTACTGGCAAAATAAGGGAAACTCACAGCGAGTCAATCGCAAACTATATTCAAAAGCTTTCTTGAAGAACATTCACTCCATATTATCAACATCTCATGAATTTTCCTTCATCCATTTGCAAATTTTTCTTTCTACTCTGAAAGATAATACAAAAATATGGTTATATACAGGACGTGGGAGAAGACGCGCTTCTCGAGTCTCTTATTTTCAGTTTGGGAGTATCTTTTCAGTGACTTTGTCAAAGTCGTAGCAATCCTCCTGTTGTAATTGTGCTCCCATCCCCAAAATGGTACCTCACAGCTTGAATGAACAAAAGTGCATAGGTGAGTTGGTGAGGGCAGGGCGTTGAGTGCTTATGAGGGCTTGAGGTGAAGACAAGTGCACTAACCAGGTGTACTCTATCACCCTCTCAGTTCCCTCTAGGGTTATGCACTCTGTTCTCCACAAAACAGAACCCGTCCTTGATTTTCCCGCCTCCGCTCCGTGGTTGATAAAGTCTCAGAATCCACGACCACACACAAAGGTCCGGTTAGAGGATCTTGTTCATGTTCTTGCGATACCTGCCACTCTTCCTTAAAAAAAAAAAAAAAAAACCAACACCACTCAATGTCCATATGGCAGAAGCGCACTTGCAAACCCCACCCGTCTTATGTGGGAACAAAAAGAACAAAATTCAAACAAAACAACTGCACCCACAGATATCCATGTGGTTTGTAAACAACCAAAGCTCCAGTATGGAATAGAAAGAGTCCTTTCCTTTAATTCTTAGTCACTATTTGTACGACCAGGATTGTAGAGGCAGTGTGTTCAACTGTATCCATCCCCAGTTTTTAATTCTTCTCCACTGTGTAAATAGAAAAAAAAAATGTTCTCCCTAAACTCTTTGAAGCTTTTTTGTATTTTGTTTCCATTTTTGAAATCTTCTGAGGAAAAAAAAAAAAAAAAAAATCTGGTATCAGCACGGGTTTCTTGTCATTTTTTTTGGAATACATTCAAGATTTTCTTAAGAAATAATACACACACACTTCACATGGCGATAATGAAACAAGATGAAAAAAAAATTAAGGAAATTTTTTTTTTTTTTTTAAACACACAACAAAAATAGCAGCCCCAAGTGCTCATTATCTTAGTCCAAATACTTTTTAAACTTTGTATATAATGTATATATTCATATATATTTTTCATTAAAAAAAGAAAACTCGTCATTATCAAATTGCAACAACGAATAAGTAACACAATATGCTAACATTTCATGCACCGTTCTGTGCACTTGCACATTAAGATGCTTTTTTCTTTTCTTTTCAGAGTCAGAAACTCGACACCTTTCATTCACAAGTTCGAGAGCTGACAAAAGGCAACGTGATCACATCCCAGGAAAACAGACCGGACTAACCTTCCGATGGATCACCCCTAGACTGAACTAGAAATATTTACGATATAAACTTTCATACTTTACATACACTGTGCTGAGCACTGACACACATCACACTCGCTCTCAAAAAAGAGTTAATGTCTCAATGGCCACGCACCCTATCCAAGTTCTTAGGCACAAATGTGCATTCATACACATACGAAAAAAGCACATGTATTCAAAATGAGTACCTGTAGTTTTAACTCATTTCTATGAACAGTAAATGAACATGCACTCTGAAAACACACACACACACACACACACACACACACACACACACACACACACACACACACACACACACACACTATCATTCTGATGCACACACACAGTAATGTCCCTCATGATTCGCCCTGCCTGCTAGTCCTCACAGGTCTAACGACAGCTCCCCATGGGGAGAGGCTAAGGGGAATAAACTAGTGGTGATCATCTTGTGATGAGCGCAAAGCTAACATTTACAAATGTATGCATTTCTATTTCGTCTAACTGGGGATGAAGAGCTGGTGAGAGAAAGGATGTGTTGTGCAATTGCCCCCTCTCTCTCTCTCTCTCTCGCTCTCTCTCTCTCACACACACACACACACATTCTTTCATCTCTCTCAAAACATACAGATCAAGTCCCTGTTTGGAGAAGGGACACACACACACGCACGCACACACAGTCTCTCCAAACATGAGAATACAAAATTACCCTTTCGAACAAAAAAGACAGAAATGGCCTCTTATGTTTCATACATCTTGGTAAGCAACAAAAGAATGAGAAAAAAAACAGACATTGTGCAGACTGGTATATTACTGACACAAACCAACCATCACACATCAGTCACTCTTACAGTCATCCATACACATTCACAAAAATATTCACTTCTACAACTAACCCCATTTGTTTGATTTTTTTTGTTGTTTTTGTTATTTCTTTTTTAGGCAAGTGCAAATCTTCAAGTTTTTTTTATAATCCATTTTTCAATAGCTTTACTTTTTATATAAACGTAAAAAAATGCTAAACAAGAGAAATATCAACAGTGTTTGTCTTTTGAGAAAGGATTTGCTCTCTGATAAGGTTTCAACTAAAAGGTCCCCCTGACTTTGAAAACCATTCATCCCACTGACCCCTTCCAGTTCTGATGCCAGCCACACAGGTAATGTGTATGTACACATACCGTATGTGCACTGATTCCCAACACACACACACACACACACACACACACACACACACAACGAAAAAAAAAACTATTCAAATCCCATCTCAATAAAGTGCATTAGTTCAGTATAAGGTGCTTAATCTTTTGAGTGCCAGAGGATACCCATCATACTTTTAACATCACCCCTCCACACCCCTGCTCAAGTGATCAACTGGTGCAGCAGGGAGCCCTTTTTTTCTTGCCAGAAGGAAGGAGTGGGAGGCGCAGATCCAGGCGCCACCACCCTGCACCTCCCCTCACACTTGCTCCCTTCCTATCTCCACCCCACACCCTCCCCACCCCCCGGTACCCCCAGCAGTGCACATTCGTTATCAGGTTTGTCTGATTAAAAGACAGAAGGCCTCAGGTAGCTATTGCTGCTGCGCTGCGTCACATCAGTAATCCTCCACCATCTCCATCTCATTCAGGCTCAGACACTCGCCCGTGTTGTGGAATGAGTACCCTGCAGGGAGGAGGGGGTGGGCAAAGATGGCACAGACAAGAGCAGAGTAAGATCAGAGGAGGAAGGGACATGGGCGAGTTAGAAGTGGCTGGCAGGGATATAGTTTAATGCGAGCCAGACATAATTTGATAAGAAGCACACTCTGTTCTGGAAAGGTTAAAAAGGGACAGTTCACTCCAAAATAAAAAAATACAGTAGTCTTACCTGTAGCATTATTTATCAATTATCAATCTAGATTGTTTTGGTTAGTTGCCCAGTGAAGATAATCTACAGACCTGGTTGTGTGCAGTAGGAACTCATTTTCTTTCTACAGAACTACACCCGCCAATAAAAAAGAAGAAGGCTGAAACTACACAGATTACAATATCTATTATTACCTTTATCACATTTGTTTGACCACCTGTTTACATCTACTTTGAGAGTGAGCCATATCCCAGAATATCCCTGGGTTTACGCTCCAAACATGCTTATGGGTACATAAATAAACTTCAGACATAAGCCAACCCTACGAGCACATCCTACCCACCTGGAGTGGGTGCAAACAAGTCATCAAGAAGACTTTCTGCTGGTGCTTCAGTTGGGCATCTTCCTTTGTCGCTTTTTGTTAAACTCCATTTGTTTCCAGACAGTAAATACATTTAGGCTCACTTTGTGTATTTACTCTAACTTTGATGTACAAGTGTACTGGTGTTATTTGTTGACAGGTTGTGTTCTGTATAATCACAATGCTAATCTGGGGTCAAGAGACTAAAAGCAAGCTATTTATTGATTCTGACCGGTTACAGATAAATTATGTCAAAGGGAAGAAACATTACATGGTGGTGAGGTCACGTACCTAAGATGCTGGGGTCAGAGTGCAGCATCATGGGCTGTTTCTTCTTCATCTTCCCCCCCTGGTTGTCATAGAGACCAGCCTTGCCCATGTGGTTAGCTTGAAACATGGACTGCAGGGTGCTTGGATTCATACCTCGCATTGAGTCCTAAAAAGAGAAGAAAGGAAAATGTAAAAAAAAAAATGACAATCATACAAACGCTAGTTCTGACATTGTGACGGCTCTACCAAGTGTTTAAAAAAATAAAAATAATAATCAGCTATGACAAAATGTAAATGCATCTATTTGCATCATAACTTTCAATCTTGGAGTCCATCTTTTCCCTCATTTCTTGCCATAGCCTTTAATAACAGCTATTGCTTTAATTTGTTTTTTAAATGGATGGCTGCCTTAAATTGGAGTCTTGCACTTATGACAGTGATGTTGTTTTGTTGGCATGTGTGCATCGTGGGAGTTCTCCCAGGTGCTTTGAAGGATAAATGATGCCTATGAATGATATATATATATATATATATATATATATATATATATATATATATATATATATATATATATATATATATATATATATATATATATATATATATATATATATACAATAAAAATAAAAAAAAATGTGGATTTGTGTTTAGACATTTCATGTTTCCTGGCCCAGTTTTGAGATTCAGAAACCAGTTGACAACTAGAAAATACATTTTGGAGGAGCCATTAGTTACATTAGGCAATGTTATAGTTAGTTAAAAGAAAATCTTTGGAAATTGGAGGGCTGTGGTAGCAGCGGGAAACACAAAAAGACACATCAATGTCACTGTGGTTCCCACTAACAACTCAGCTCCATCAGTGTTTGCATTTACAGAACAAAATCTATATTTATGTACCTGCAGAGGGAAGTTCATGTTCAATCCAGCCACTTCCTTTGATAACTGGGATATATAAAAAAGGAGAAGAGGAGGAATTTACAATGGTCACAATGAAATAAACTTCAAAGGCTTCTTTTATAGCCATTTTATTTCATGTAGCCTGTTAATATTATATTAAGCATACATCATGGTGTTTACAAACCTGACCGTAATATAAAAAACAGCATTCACAAGTATGCATATGCTCTTCTCTCTTTATTTAGTCAGTATGTACTGGGTATACAGCACTTCCTAGTCATGGTTTATTATAATTTGTAATGATTTTAAGTACATTTTGTTAATGCAAGTATGTACACTTTACATGTTTGGGCAGCAAGGACTGTATCAACAACAGGTGATGTTTTTGGTAAATGCTGTTCTCAGGCCTACCTGCTGCTGCTGTCTCTGTTGGTTGGCTTTCTGTTTGGCACGTCGCTCCAGAAACTGTTTGGCGAACTCTTTGGCTTCCACTGTGTCCCCTAGATAGGACCGGATGAAGTCCAGTACGGCATAGGGAGACTCCACCTCCTTCAGGTATGCCACAATTGTGGCAACTTAATAAAGACATAAAGTTGAAATAATTAGCAATGCTGAAAATATGGGGATATATGTTGAGATTACTTGGAAAAAAAAAAAATCCAATCGCATTTTTCCTGCCAGATATTGTGATTATGATTCGATCAAACATTCAACTAAATATTTCACATTTCGAGATTTCGTTTTGAAAACGATTAATGGTTCAGCCCTACTAAGTACCTAGATGTGTTGCATTTTTAACACATCGCAATCAGCTTTCCAAGTGTAGGGTTCATTTTCCCCATCCTTGACATTGCTAAATACATCAAAGCTGAGCAGCCTACCATCCAGAGAGGAGGAGGAGTTGTTGGCAGAGGTGTTGAGAGCGTGCAGCATCTGTTCACACCAGGTAGTGAAGCCGTCCTGAGGCTTCATGCCCTGCAGCAGCTTCAGCAGCTTCTCTTCCTCTTCCGTCCGCTTACGACGCATCATGTACTGATCACTGTAGATGACGTACAGGGATTCAGTGCACATTGATTATGTTAATCAACTAAAATTCATACACATATAAATGAATATCACAGTACTATCTGCCACAGAAGTGTGTGTATGTGTACAGTATTTTAACAGGCTGTCACATATTTCTTTGGTGTGCATAAATATTAACTAGTTGATTTAATCTGGTCTCATGTACCTGAGTGAAGGGCTGCTGCGGCTGTTCTTCAAGCCCAGGTTGTTGTTGCTGTTGCCACGCAGGCCGGTTTGGTTCTTCACAGCCTCGTCCCACATGCCCATGCTGCCTGAAGAGCTTCCACTGCCGCCCTTACCCTCCATACTTCCAGGCCCGCCCCACATGCCAACACCATCCACCCACTGCCCTCCCATGGAGGAGCTTCCCATTGACATGCCGGAGTGCTGGAATCAGACAGAGAAATCATTTTTAACAAATTGTAATAATTTCCTGTTGGCATACTCTACAATGGGATGACTTTCGTTGCTGAAACTCACGCGGTCTCTCTGCTGCTGTCTCTGTTGCTGCTGCTGCTTCAGGAGCCTCTCTGCCTCCTGCTGCATTTCCAGCAGAGCCAGAGCCGGGGGCTTTCCTGATTTGGATAACCCAGAGGAGGGAGCCCCGCTCCAGCCTGAGCCGCTTGCCCCAGGACCCTGCTGCTGGGGGGCCTGTTGCAGCAACTTCATGATCAGTTCCTGCTGCTGACGACACTACAGGAAGATATGACAGAGGTTGACACTTTAAAGCGGTAATTTATTACTCGGTAAACAGGGTTTAAAGCCACCAAACAGCCATTCTTATTGCATTTCATCTTTAAACTGAACCATTTGATAATCAAGTTATATTTCATATGATAACCAATAGTGATCTCTAACTTGATGACATTGAGCATAATAACACAAAAATTAAAAACACAATTGTGCTTAAAATGTTTTGCAGTTTTAATGAACCAAGCCTGTAACATGAAGTCAAACATTTCTTATATGTATAAAAAATAAATTAAATTAAAAAAAAAAAGACATTTCAAATTTCAGTTGACAAAATCTGAAAAAAACTGTCTCAATATATAGAAATATATCCCTCTTCAACTCACCTGCTTGCGTCTGAAGAGCTCCTCCTCATCCCTCCTCTTTTGCTCCTCCTGTTGCCTCCTCTTCTCCTCCCTCCTCTTACGCTGCTCCTCCTCCTCGCGCTTCGCCCTGAGTTCAGCGTCTCGCCTCTCCTGCTGGAGCTGGAGGGAAAACATCAGGAGTCAAACGAAAGGCATACACTGAGATTAGAATAAGCAACAAAAAAGGTTTTACTCTATCCTATCTGTTTTATATCTGACCCCTTTCGATTACGGTTATTGTGCCTGCTAGTATTGCTACCAATTTGTCCAGCTAGCAATTAAACAGCAATAAGACAGTGAAGACATGTAACGATAACCTAAAAAAAGAAAGAAACTTAGCAAAATGTAGAAGTGATTTTGCCTTCTAAGGCAGAAGTCTCACAACTGAACCCACCTTTTGAAGCTGTTCGAGAGTTGGACCCTGAGTAGAAGGATTCATTGTTATGTCCCAAAGACTGGCTTCACCGCCTACATGGAAATAAAATTGGGTTATTTCAGCATCATAAAAAAGGTACAGACATGTGTTGTCATTGTGCAAACATCCAGGTGCAGTGCAGAAAGTACCTGACGGCTGTGAAGCTGAGGTATGCATGTCCCACATGGACCCTGTATCTGGCACTGACATCGACCTGTTCATCGAAGGCATCAAACCCTGCTCACTGCACCTGGAACAAACAAAGCAAAGTCAAACATTGAAAGTAAACTCCAAAGTCAACATCTCCTCTGTAAAATGACAGAAACTAGGTCTCAAACACAAATTAATGTACACTAGTCCAGACATGTAAGGTAAAACCTATATTCCCCCCCCATAGACCGACCTGTTAATGAGCTGGAATAGCTGCTGCTGTTGGAGCTGCTGATAAAGAGCTGCTGCTGCCAGCTCCTGTTGCTTTTTCAGACGGTCCTGGTCCAGGTTTCCCTAAAAAGAAGACAGCGATCACAAGTCAATACAATGCAAACACAAGACACCAAAACACAGCTATCCATATGTAGTGGGATAATGCTAAGAAAGACGAGATAAAGAAAGATTTGTTACAAATGAACCATACAGGAATTGTGCATTCCCATAAGATTATGTAAGACATGAGAATATCTGCAGTGTTACATTACAGCATTAAATACAGGTATGGAACCTGCCCTGTTCCGCTCCACTTATTTGAAGCTTTCATGCAACCAGTGACTTTTACTGGAGGCCACTGCATTATATGGTTTTATGACTGTGGTGTAAATATTGATAAATGAAGATAGATATTATTATAACATACTAGCTGTAACACAATTAAAATGACATGTCTCAAAATCAGGTGGGGTCAATTTTCAGAAATCTTTCATGTTAAATTGAATTTGAATGAATCATTGGTCTTTTACCGTAACCTGTCTATCAAGCTTCCCTCTCCTCTGCATCCTCCCCTCCCCATCCTCTACGTTGGCTGAGCTCTGACTCACAGTCCCGGCGGGCCCTCTGGTGGGCTGCGGGCGCTGCGTTGGTGGTGGCTGTCTCACCAGCAGGGGCGGCGGGGAGGGCCCTGGGGCGAAGGGCACGCGGCCCCACATCTTGATGACGTCGCCAAGGGGTTGGAAGCCCTCGTCGCAGCCCCGCTTCACCAGAAGGGTCATGGTGAAGTAGCCAGCCTGGAACCACTCGCACATCTCCACTGTGGTGAACGGACCTGGTAGAGGGTGGGATAGACAGCTTTATGAATCAATGCGCTGTGCTTGCATGTATGAGTGTAAGACCAACTGGAAATGCCACGGTGGGTGAGTATACCCTGGATCTCTCCCTGTGGGTCCTTGTAGAACCACTTCATGGCGGCCTCATGAGACAGTGGCAGAGCAGCTGCTGTGTTCCTGCTCTCCTGCTGCTGCTGCAGCGCCTGGGTGAAACACTCCTCCTCCAAAGAAGTGTCCTGCAGTGATGCCACCATCCTCTCTGCCTCCTACACAAACACACGTGCATGCAGGCTGTCATTACAGCATCACATCCTGGCAAGTTCACTTTTGTGGACAGAGCATTTAGGCATTTAGCTTGGGTCTTTTAATTTAGCTTAACCGTCAGGTGGATGTGCCATGACTGATATGATCCAAAAGTTAAAGAAATGGGGTGTACATTTCATAGATTCTCAGTTTTATTCAAAGTAATGACTCTACAATATCCTGTAGCAAAATAATCAGTAGTAGATTATAGTTAAATGCGCTTCCTGTTACAGTTACATTATGTTTCTGAGACCGCTGCTTGAACTGGGAGTCCCGTTGATCCTACCTGCTGCAGGTGCTTCATGCCCTCATCATCCTCTGCATCTCCTCCAGGTGGAGGGTGGAGAGGAGCAGCAGAGGAAGGGGGTGGGGGAGGCAGACTGGAAGAGGTGGGGGCGCTAGGGTTCAGCTGGGCCTTGGAGCCCCCTATCGGAGCCATGTCTGACACAAAAACAACAAGAAACATTAGTAAAACAATGGGCTCTATTTTTAGTGTTTCTATTTATGGGATGGTGATGTTGGATGTGGCGGGTAGAGCCACCTACTGGCTCTGTATCAGATACAGCAGGAACAGCGGGGCCAGTAAACAAGATATTAAGTGACTCCGGCTAAACATATTATATATCAAAACAAAATATCAACTTCGCTAGTTTCCTCATACATACTCGTGAGACTAAAAGAGATTGGCTGAATGCAAGAAAAAGTGCCTTGATCAAGGGCACTGACTGGAGAACCTAGTACATATTTTTTGATGGTGGGGGAAACCGGAGCACCCGGAGGAAACCCACACAAACATGGGGAGAACATACAAACTCCACACAGAAAGGCCCGGAACCACCTGGAGTCGAACCCAGAACCTTCTTGCTGTGAGGTCATAGTGCTAACTATTGGGCCGCCACGCTAGCCAAACGCATTAAAGTTAAATAGCCAGGACAACACTTCAAAGTATTTATAGCCAAATGTCTGGATAGTAATGGTCTGAAAGTTAACTCTTTACAACAATCAGATATAGTACTGGTTGCTCCAGTGCTTTTATATATATATATATATATATATATATATATATATATATATATATATATATATATATATATATATATATATATATATATATATATATATATATATATATATATATATATATATATAGTGAGGAAAATAAGTATTTGAACACCCTGCTATTTTGCAAGTTCTACCACTTGGAAATCATGGAGGGGTCTGAAATTGTCATCGTAGGTGCATGTCCACTGTGAGAGACATAATCTAAAAACAAAAATCCAGAAATCACAATGTATGATTTTTTAACTATTTATTTGTATGATACAGCTGCAAATAAGTATTTCAACACCTGTCTATCAGCTAGAATTCTGACCCTCAAAGACCTGTTAGTCTGCCTTTAAAATGTCCACCTCCACTCCATTTATTATCCTAAATTAGATGTACCTGTTTGAGGTCGTTAGCTGCATAAAAACACATGTCCACCCCATACAATCAGTAAGAATCCAACTACTAACATGGCCAAGACCAAAGAGCTGTCCAAAGACACTAAAGACAAAATTGTACACCTCCACAAGGCTGGAAAGGGCTACGGGGAAATTGCCAAGCAGCTTGGTGAAAAAAGGTCCACTGTTGGAGCAATCATTAGAAAATGGAAGAAGCTAAACATGACTGTCAATCTCCCTCGGACTGGGGCTCCATGCAAGATCTCACCTCGTGGGGTCTCAATGATCCTAAGAAAGGTGAGAAATCAGCCCAGGACTACACGGGAGGAGCTGGTCAATGACCTGAAAAGAGCTGGGACCACCGTTTCCAAGGTTACTGTTGGTAATACACTAAGACGTCATGGTTTGAAATCATGCATGGCACGGAAGGTTTCCCTGCTTAAACCAGCACATGTCAAGGCCCGTCTTAAGTTTGCCAATGACCATTTGGATGATCCAGAGGAGTCATGGGAGAAAGTCATGTGGTCAGATGAGACCAAAATAGAACTTTTTGGTCATAATTCCACTAACCGTGTTTGGAGGAAGAAGAATGATGAGTACCATCCCAAGAACACCATCCCTACTGTGAAGCTTGGGGGTGGTAGCATCATGCTTTGGGGGTGTTTTTCTTCACATGGGACAGGGCGACTGCACTGTATTAAGGAGAGGATGACCAGGGCCATGTATTGCGAGATTTTGGGGAACAACCTCCTTCCCTCAGTTAGAGCATTGAAGATGGGTCGAGGCTGGGTCTTCCAACATGACAATGACCCGAAGCACACAGCCAGGATAACCAAGGAGTGGCTCTGTAAGAAGCATATCAAGGTTCTGGCGTGGCCTAGCCAGTCTCCAGACCTAAACCCAATAGAGAATCTTTGGAGGGAGCTCAAACTCCGTGTTTCTCAGCGACAGCCCAGAAACCTGACTGATCTAGAGAAGATCTGTGTGGAGGAGAGGGCCAAACTCCCTCCTGCAGTGTGTGCAAACCTGGTGAAAAACTACAGGAAACGTTTGACCTCTGTAATTGCAAACAAAGGCTACTGTACCAAATATTAACATTGATTTTCTCAGGTGTTCAAATACTTATTTGCAGCTGTATCATACAAATAAATAGTTAAAAAATCATACATTGTGATTTCTGGATTTTTGTTTTTAGATTATGTCTCTCACAGTGGACATGCACCTACGATGACAATTTCAGACCCCTCCATGATTTCCAAGTGGGAGAACCTGCAAAATAGCAGGGTGTTCAAATACTTATTTTCCTCACTGTATATATATATATATATATATATATATATATATATATATATATATATATAAAAAAAAAAGCACAAGCCCATATTTCTATGGAATCTATTTCTCAATTTCAGGTTTTTTTTTTTTTTTAACTGATCCACTGACAGAAAGTGGAAAAAAAAATGCTATTTGGCTGTTTAACGGTTGAAACCTTGACACTGCCAATAATCTGACAAAAGCAGGGTATGAATAATGGTGGCCTTCCTGCAAGCATGTGACAAACTGATGCCTTTAGTTTGCTACTGAATTCAAACTCATAGCTCCATAAAAAGCATAATAACGTTGCTAGCTGAATCGGTCTGTCTCGTACACATGTCTACTTAAACAAAAAAACATGGAATAAGGGGTACCTTCACTGGGCATGCTGCTGGCCTTGACAGGGTGGCTGTTGTTTAGCTGAGGGTTGTCCACCGCTGGGCCAGCGTTGCTGGGCCGAGGCTCCAGAGCTGGAGGGGTACAGTTTGGGAGAGCTGGAGGAGAGGAGGAAGGCGATGCTGGCTTTGCCTCGCCATCCCCTACTGTGGAGCCACATTCTTTACTCTCTGTGAGGTGAGAATGGAGGAAAGGAAGGAAAAAAAAAAACATTAAGTAAGATGCCAAAATCATTAGTAATTCATCCTGGGCTTATGATCAACTAGAAAAAAAACTGTATGGACAAAGTGCAAACAACATGCTGTTTGTGCACATTAAGGATGCAAAAGGCTCATACATTACGATCCATTTCCTCACGTTTTATTAACATTCCAATTCTGCTTTTAAATCATTTGATCATTGAGCATGTATGCAACAATAAGGCTGGCATAGAAAACCTTGTGTATTCCAAAAACATGGAACCTCAGTCTTTCCTCACCATTGTCTTTGTCTCCTTCAGCACTGTTCCTCTCAATGTCAGCGAAGTTCTCCTCTTCTTCTTCTTCCTCCTCTATCCCCTTAAACTCAAACTCGTCCTCCAGGATTGTCTCCTTGCCACCCTTCTGACAGAAAACGACCAAGAGAAGTAGAGGAAACAAAAGAGTGTTAACAAATCCTGACAGTCATGAGGACTGACAATAAAATAAATATCATACTGGCTGAAATACAAGACGACCCTGTGTGAAGACTTAACTAAAACAAGAACAGGTACTTCACTCACAGAGTCCGTTATTGTGAATATGTTAACCAGGGGTTGAAAATAATTCAAAGACGCACCTTCATAGTCATGAAAGCTCCAGAGGAGTCAAACGTGCCCATCTCCCCGTCCTCCTCGTCTGTACACCACTCTGGCAGGCCGTCCCTGTCATCCTCTTGTCCCTCACTGCCTGCACGCCGGCGGCCACCACCATGGCCCTCAGAGTCCCGGAAATCAAAATCAAACTTCCGACGACGACTCTCACCTGGACCAGTGTGCTCTCGCCAGCCTGCTGAGCGAGGACCACCATCTGACAAAGAGTTGACCGCCATCAGTGAGGATACTGTCATAAGCAAGTCAGGAAAATATCAATGAAACAGAGTAGGTTCCTACTGACAAAAAATATACAGTAACAAGGTTTCACAGGAGTACCACATTGCCAAGTTACAGTGGTTGCCCAGACAATCATGTAGTCATGACTTGGGGGTCTGTTATATCCCTCCTCCTTGACCTGACTGTTGTGAGAAACTGTCGTAGTGCAGCTCTGTTTCAGCCCAGTAAAACCCTACTGTCTTTTTTATAAATCACCAACTGCCACTAGATGTCACTATAGCTGCTGTATAAGTTAAACCTGCTGCACACATTGTCACAACTGATCTTTGATTGCATAGAGTAAGGAGTAGTATAAATCAATTTCTTCTACTGGGGCCTACTCTTAAGTGTGAACCAACACACTGTGTGATTACACTATTCTGAATGTGCGATTACACTAATTTGAATGGTCACATCCACCTTTTTAATTCCTTAAAGCCACAACGTATTACTGATTACATGAAGAACCAAACAGGCCTGTTAACAGGGATATGCGATATGTTCCAGGTCCAACGTAGGCTTGGTCTAAATTTGGTTGTTCAATACAAAATAGCCATGTAAGCCACATAGGAATTGTTCAGTCACCTGAATCTGTATATTGTAAGAACGGATTTTCAAGTTCTTTTTTTTTTTTTTTTTTTTAACGTTACAGTAAGGACAAATCTTAATCATAAGATATAATAATATGTAATATACCTATTACATACTTAAGTAGGTAAGTAAGTACTTGGTGAAGAACTAAATTGGAAAATGTGACTGAGTTTAGCTGCATTCCAGCTGAGTCCATGTGTATTTTGACAAAGCAATTGCACTGAAATGAGCAGCAAACTGAGCGTTAAACTAGGGCTGGGTGATACGGAGAAAATCAAATATCACGATATTTTTGAGCCAATACCTTGATATCGATATTGCAGCGATATTGTGGGGTTGACATTTGGTGCTTTTACAAAATATTTTTACAATTACATTTTTGATATATAATGATCAGTTAACGTGCATTTAATGACTACGTGGATAAAGGCAAATAATAGAACAGCTAAAACAGTCTGGTAAGTTCACAAAATTATATTTTACTGTAATGTAGCTTGTAAAATCAGGAAAGACAACACTTGTGTCATATTACGATATTACAATATCCAAAATTTAAGGTGATATCTAGTCTCATATCAATATAATATTGATATATTGCCCAGCCCTACATTAAACCCCTGAAACCTCCAGTTTAATAAACCCTTAGCTAACAGCAACAGTGCCTCCATACTGGTGAATAAAACCATATCAAGAGTGTGTGGACTGCCACGTGCATTTTAAAACAAAAATAAATTGATGATGCCTTTGCTTTTTCTTGTGTACAGTTTTCATTTTAAACACAAACAAGACTTTGGAGGCAGCACTGCAATAAATCAATAAATACATGTGTGTTTATCGTACCATCCCTGCGGGCTCCAGCAAGTCTCCAGTTGGTGCCCGGCTCCACCCCCTCCTCCTCCTCCTGCTCCTCCCGGAGGATGCGCCAGTTATCGCTGTCAGCCCTTGTGTATTCCTTCCTTCCTGGAACCACGGGACCTACAGTCTCTTCAAAGCCAGGACGCCCCACCTCCCGCCGCAGCGGCTTCTCAAATCGACGCTCACCCCTGAGGAAAGGGGGGGGGGGGGGGGGGGGGGGGGAGTGATAAACCAAACAATCGCAAAAAAATAGGTTGTTTTTATCTTGAAGAAATTTGTCCAGTCAAAACTTGCAACACATCACCACTGATACCAATTCACACATTTTAACTGGGCCCATGAAGAAAAACTAGTGGAAAAATACGACAGATAATTTAGTTCAGTTGATAACAGAAGACACCTGCAAAAGTGAGAAATCATCCCACAAGAGCTAAAGTCTACAAAAATACCAGAGAGGATTCTTGAGTTAATTACACTGGATGACAGCTTCTGTCCATAGTGACAATAGATGCCTTTACTGTGCCATGGAGCCCCCTGGAGCCACAATTTCTATGACTTCAAGTAGTGTGTGCTGGGTTTTTCTTACCGGTCATCCCAGCTCTGGCTGCGGTGTATCTCTCGGACGCTGCGTCCGAAACCCACCTCCGCTTCTTCAATACTTCTTTGGTAGAATCCACCTTCACCACGACCTCGTCCTGATTACACACACACACACACACACACACACACACACACACACACACACACACACACACACACACACACACACACACACACACACACACACACACACACACACACACACACACACACACACACACACACACACACACACACACACACACACACACACACACACACACACACACACACAGAGAGAGAGAGAGAGAGAAGAGGGTGTTTATATTTAATATCATCATCTGAATGAGAGAACTTGTGAAAAGCCAGTTGGGATTGTTTCACTCACTCTCTACAGTCAAATGTGCTCCTTTCTGTTAAATCAACCTAATATTCTAAACTTATTCTTTTTTAAATAATTGAACAAACACTTTTAAAACTTAACAAGATGCCCTGTACCTATTTAATTAGCTTGTATCTCTTTCAAGCGGCAGACAGCCACACACAAGCACATAAAATATGAAACCCACACAGCATCATTCTTCCAAGTGGCTTCCATGGATGTCCTGAACCGGACGGCTAGTGTTTACATTGGCCTTTTATATGCGCAGAGTGGTGTGTGTGCACAAGGTGAGTTCATCAGCCCTGTGGCTTTAGACAGGTGTGGCTGGACAAAATAAATACTATTTAGACAGGCCAAGAGGAAGTGTGCTGCATCAAGATGGTGGAAGAAAAGGGGGAAATAAACACTTCAGTGGTTGGCTTGAATAAACTGTTTTACTTTCCCTGGATAACAGCCATTGCAGTTTCAGCCAAGGGTTTTGGGCAGTATTTCTGTTGCTGTTGGACTCGTGTTAGTTTGAGCACAAGTGGTTGTGGAGTCATCATGACTGCACTTAGGCTGAATCAATGCCGTTTCTCTTCTAACGGGTGTCTGGGAGGGTTTTTTTTGCCCTAGTTTTTACCTCGACCACCTCGTGTGGCCCCTCGTCCTCGGACCACTCCAGCTGGGGCAGCCCCGCCCACCCCTTTTCCCATGAGCCTCAGCACCGCCACACTGTTCACAGACATGGAGAAGTTCCTCTGCAGAGAGAGAATGGAAAGAGCAAAAGGGAGGAATGTGAGGAATGTGAACTCGCAGCCACATTTGTCAACCAACAGAACTGTTCGCTTTGGAACTGAGGTCGTATCGCAATGGGATATGGCATGACGAGCTGAAACAGTTCAACATTTGCAGGTATCAGTGTATTTGTGGATGTGCGTTCGTGGCAGACCTGCTCCTCCTCAGTGAGAGGCACCAGTGCCAGTGGCTGCATGGGCTCATCTTGCAGAATAGCAGCAAACTCCTTATCCTGCATGTCCTCTGGGACCTAAAAACAACAACAACAATAATAATAATAATAATAATAATAATAATAATAATAGGCATTTAGGATGACATTACTATATCAAAACCAAATTTGACTTCAAAAAAACAACTGACCTACAAACAGGTTTTTATTTTGGAGAATGGGAAAGTCAAGAGAAGTTTAAATGCTGGTGTTTAGAAAGTGCTTAATTCCTTTTAGCTTACTCAACTTTACTAAACAATTGTAGACGACTTTTCTTATTCGGCGAGTCCAACAATCCTGAGAGAAACGTTGTCGAGCTTTCCCACTAACCTTGTTGTCTTTGATATAAAGTGCTAACATCTCCTCTCGGCCGTAGCGGTACTCGGCCAACTTGTACTTTGGCATGGCGGGGGAAGGAGGGGGGGACGTCACACTCCCCCCACTGGACAGTGCACGGAGCCTGGGTGAGCAAGAGTTCAGGAATCTTTAAGAATATGGATCATGCATTCTTAATCTCAAGACTTCTCAAATCTCAAACAGACCAAGACATCTCAGTGTTGAATTTCAAAGGTAGGACTTGGGTGGAATGGTTGATGCAACTGTAAAGCTGCAACTGTGTATACATGTTTAACAGTATCAAATAAACCAGTAACCAAAGCTTCTGGTCACGTGTCAGTGTTTCAGAAAAGCCACATATTTGCAGTATTTTTTTCTGTCTACTGACTGGAGCTGACATTCAATGTTGAAATACCACTTATAAATAACTTGGTGTAAATTCCTCTGTTGGCACAGAATATTGTGTAAGCGTGATAGAATTCCTATTAATCTAAACTGGAGAAAAAAAAAATCTCTCATGGCATCCATCTTGCAGCAGGGAAAACAATTATTTACTAGATATTCTGTGATAATAAGTCAACCATCCTCCTACGCAGGTCCCCTGAATATACTTGGCACAACACAGATGATATATTAGCTTTCCAATCTCAAGATTTCATTTTAAAAAGCTATTACTAGCAGGCCAGATTCCAAGGCCTGCTGTTTAACAATGGCTGCATTCACATGCCTCTACAAAACGTGCCATTGAGTCACAGCCCAACATCAAAACCACATGGCACTCTCAGAGGTGTGGAGGTGGGTGTGGGATGTAAGAGGTAAAAGGAAAGCATCATGAAAGGCCAGTTTATGGCATATCAAAGAAGGTAAAAATAAGTGCTGCATCCACTAATATGAATAGTAAGAGGAGAGCTGAGGAAGCATGCCAGTGGGTGAGATAATAACAAATGTCGTTGCATGTTTGTATTCACTTCACTTGTATTTACATTAGAAAATTCTGCTTCCCTCCCCAACAAGCATGGTATCTAAAAGATCTTCCACACTAAAATCTATACATTCATAATCCTTTGTGAGAGTATTATAGATATTGTAGAGCAAAGGTTGGCCTAATAGCTGTGACATAAATCTAAAATGTGAAGCAGAATGTTTTCACTTGGAATTCCACAACCACGACGACTAACATCCTCGCCGACTTTACTGCCAACTAAACCTCAAATGGTCTAAATAATTTGGTAACGCTAACAGGCATTAAAAGACTTGTAAACATGCTGGCCAGACAGCTGTGCATGGTGAGCCCATGAACTGGCCACTATATAGCTGTATTAAAAGGGTGCATGGATTAAAGTGGGCTAGAAGGGCCACAGAGAGGAAAGCAGCTGCAGATGTGTAAAGAGAGAAATATTCTGCGAGGCTGGCACTGCACCAAGAATGCACACCGCAGTCACAGGCTGTTAGAGATTGAGTGCTAGCAAACTGAAGACTACAAAAATATGAAACTAACAATTATGTTCATCATTAGTTTATCTGCCCATTATTTTCTTGATTAATGACTGTTCATAAAATGTCAGAAAAAAAGTGAAAAAATCACCTTTTGTTAGAGTCCAAGATGATGTCTTCAAATAGCTTTTGTTCAAACAACCAAAAGATATTTTGTGTACTATCATATGAGACAAAGAAAAGCAAGAAAATCCTCGCATTTGAAAAGCTGGATACAGCAAATATTTGGCATTTTTGCATGAAAAATTACTCAATTAACTGGTCATCAAAATAGTTGCTAATTAATCCTCTGTCAAATGGCTTATTGATTAATCAACTACCGGTGAGGCCAGCCCTATAAACGTGAAACGAGTCATGGAGTTGCCCCATTGGCCATTGGTCTTTCTAAGCTGCGGCTCATTACAAATCTACCGCACACCAATTACAGAATAGTCTGCTTGTCTTTACAGACTTCTGAATTTAACAATTTTGCACATTGACCATACACAGTCCAGCCATATACTGGGTTTCGACTAGGTCTTGTTCCATGAAATCTATGATGGACAATCTTGGTCCCCAGAGGATGGTTCCTAATTTGGTACGTGACAAGGAGTCTTAGGGCCAGATTTCTATCAAATATGCAGTGGATTGCAGTGAATACCAGTTTTTAATTAACCTCCTGACCTTTCCTTCCACCATCAGGCAAAAATGTCAATTTTACACAAAAAAATAATCTCATAATGACGTGAGCAAACGCCATTAAATGTAATGGACACATTCAAAAAGGCCATCCAGACACAATAAGAGAATGCATAGATTTATGGTCAAGATTTCTTTAAAACATGGAAAAAAAAAAGTCCAAAAAATGCTCACAATAATATCAATTTGAACACCTACAGTATCATGACTGAGTGAAATATCTGCTGATGAAGACTAGGTGATAAGGTCAAAAGCTCCTGAACAAGCAAGTAAAGCACACATTGCATTCAAATCCTAACACAAATGAAACTCCATAACGTCTTTAATGCTTGCATTGTTGCTACAAAAAAAAAAAAAAAAAAAAAAAAAAAAAAAATCTATCTAATCACCATTAAAGCAATCGCATGTATTTTCTTCAGGAGATACTTCTCCCTGTATTCAGTACTACTTTAAAAATGTGGTAATGTAAAGAAATCATATCAGTTACCATTCTGGGCCGAAGTTAAGAGTCTCAGCAGTCATATTCCTCACGTCTACACAGAATTGAGTATCTGAGGAGAAAAAAAAAAAAAAAAAAAAACAGTTTCATTTTCTGCAGAAAAAAATGTAACTTAAATGAGTACGCAAATGAGTAAATGTGCTCCAAACCTTACCCTGTCCAGATGATCGGAGCAGGCTGGACTGGGCTGGACCAGACTTGAGCTGGCTGGCTTTAGTTAGGCTTAGGTGACTAGAAGGCTGAGTGGTGCTTAAGCTGTGGTCACAGAGCTCCCCAAACACACAGACACAAAGAGAATAGCTGCCAGTTTCAGGTGCTTGAGGAATACCAGGTTATCAGGTCCTAACTAGATAAGGAAGGGGGGGTCGACGATAGTTTGGAGAATGGAAGCTCCTGCTACTCACAGCCGAAAAAGGGTTGATAAACAAAAAAAATAGAAACAAAAAGAACCTTAGAAATTAACGATGGAACAAAATAAAACACTCTTGCTAGTAATAATGTTTTCTTTTTACAGCAGTTATATCTCACATTAAAGTTAAAAATATGAATTGATTTATCAAAAAGGTAACGCAGGAACAAAAATAACAGCCAAAACACTGAAACAGGCTGCTGGAACAGCTGCCAAGAGCAGACGCGACTCGTACTCCTCTTTTTTCTTTTCTCTCTCTCTCTCTCTCTCTCTCTCTCTCCCTCCGTGCCTTTTTGTCTCGCTCCAACTGAAATGTGGATTGACGGAGACCCTCCAGGTAACTCCTTTATTTCCTGTCCTCCTCCCTTTGCACCACTGAAAATGAAGCACAGTTTGAGAGAGGGGATCAGAGAAATCAAACAATTAAAAGACAGATGGAAAGAATCATGTTAGAAGTGTACACTTAATACTGTAAATTAGCTGTCTGTGAAATCCTTTTTCACCACTTGGTAGTCCGCCGATATTGTGAAAGGAAAGCTAGTGTGATTTGATGTTCCGTTGTGTAGCCTTGACGCACTTTTTTTACAGCACGCCTTGGTCTCACTCAAAGGGTATGAGCCCAATTTGATCAATCCGTTACAGCACACTGAGCTGGCAGAAAAACACTGTGGTATACCTACACTTAATAAATGAAACTAGCAAACTATTTATAGTGTAGTGCTCAATCGTGGCCATTTCATGTTTCTGCTGCTCACAGGAGATTTCCCAACCAAAAATCAAGGGAATATATTTCAGTGACGTAGTGAACTAGCTGCTTTTAAAATCATGCAGCTGTTTGGGAATAGTCCCTTAAAATGTCATGGCAACTACACCAATATCCAGGCAACCAAATGTCAACAGTAAATGCGCATATGCGGTTAGTATGTCTCTATGACATGAACTACATTACATTTAAACATGTTGAACAACTTCTTTGCCATAAGGTTTGAAACATGAGTAAGCCACATCACTTTAAGTAGAGTTAACAGTGACAGATGTACAACTGGGGCTGGCAGAAGGAAAATTGCCAATCTGGCTGTTAGCATTATTCACAAGTTATACTAATGTTTATGAAGGTAACTGTGGGTATTTTCAACCTATAAGACCTTATTTTCAGACTTTCTACCATCACAAAGATTGTGTTAGTTTTCACATTCCAGTTGCAGAGAGCACTGTTCTCTAAAAACACTGCCATCAGGCCAACACGATCTCAACTGAATTCAAGATGTGATTCAACACAACCCCTTCTTTTAAAGTGTAGGGGTGGGGGATGTTCCATGATATATACTGTTTCCCGAGCACAATCTATCTTTTGCTTAGGCTGTTGTTCAGAGCTCTGGTGTAATTCTGTTTCAGTTTTTAATATATATATATATATATATATATATATATATATATATATATATATATATATATATATATATATATATATATATTTTTTTTTTTTTTTTCTAGGTTGCTAGGGTTCGTAGGCTAATCCAAGGAGAAGAGCAATAAAAACAATCCTCACTTCCAATTTTAATTAAGACTGCCTTTTATCAGGCAAGATGTTAGTAGGGCTTTTTCTTCTGCGCGTGAAATAACTTTATGATTAAAGATCTGGCACTAACAAGTCACAACAATTAATTGATCCATAAAACTAGCAAACTAAGCATATGTTCACATTCATTTTAACTTAAGTGTTTTTGTCCTTTGGTTCAATGTGTAGAAGGTATCATGGACAATACATTCCAGTGACTTAAACACATCATCAGCAGATTGTATCAGCTGTACACAATTACAATCACTTTGTAAATTGATAAAATAATCCAATGTTTAGGATTGGTTGACATGGTGGTATACACTGTGAGATGAGAGAAAACGGTTTATGGTCAAGGATTTTGTTTACTGTTTTTAGAAAGTGTAAATCTTTTTAAATCTCTGGCTGTATTAACCCATGCGCAATGTTCCAAATTAGCAGGACACATTCTGGCTATATTATTTGTGTGTGTGTGTGTGTATATATATATATATATATATATATATATATACATACATACATACATACACACACACACACACAGAATATTTAATATATGTATGAATATATGTATGTCAACAAGTACCGAAATTTAAGTGACAAAATATAATCTTCATGCAGCTATATTGGGACAAAACCCCACTGTTGAAAATGGCATTATACTATTTTCATCAGACCTATGGCTGCCACAACTGTTTAATAAACTCCATTAAGCTACTGATGAGAATGCCTCAAATATCTAGAAGTTATTTGATACTGGTAATAATACTTAAGGTAATGTTTGGTAATTAATTGTGATTTATAACAAGTGCATTTTTTCTATTATTTGCCAGTTTAAAGGCTGAAAGGGGATTGGGATCAATTTATGGCACTAAATTTGAAAATCATACAAATGACAGATCAGTCAAGACCCATCATCATTTTAATAACAGAAGAAACTGTACAGGGAACTCCAACAAACATCTGTGGACCGCTTGCTGTTACTGTGGCTTCAAAGTATTTCTTCATGCCACAACAGGCACATAATTGACATCTTTAGTACTACCTTTGTGTTGAAAAAAACTGAAGCAAGGTCACGCAGGTATAACGTTGCTTGAAGACCATATAGTTACTTATGCGTTTAAATATTTGCAAATGTTATGCACTTCTAAATGTGGCGGGATAACAATTTAAAGCTGCGAGAAGGCCGTCTGAAAAGCTAAGTTAAAGCTGGCATTCAATGGATACCAATATGGAACTTTACCAAACTGAGCACTGCTTATTGTTTGGTCGTAAAGACGGCTAACATATTGACAAAATAGCTCGAGTTGACATTAGCTAACGTACAGTCAGTGGTTGTGAGCTAGCTACATTAGCGTATAACGTTAGCTACATAGTTCGTCTTTCACGCCAACTAGCTAGCTACAGTAACTTAGATCGACTTGTGGGTAACGTTAAAGGAAGAAATAAAATCGTTATAGCAGTAGTTGCCACCCACAATATCATATTTATGTTGCATTACAAAGATTGGTTAGTTAGTTAGCTTGCTACCTAACCTAGCACAAGGTATGCGTTGATCGTAAAGGCCTTGGCTTGTAGGTTCAAATGACACCAGATATGATGGCGGAGGGGGCGGAGTGTTGGGATCAGACTCCCCGGCCTTCTCCGCCAATGTGCAGACCACCACCTCCACTCCGCTGTCGGTGTTAAGCTAGGGCTAATGCGATGTAAACAAAACAAAACATAATGCCAAAGACAGGAGAGTTTCCACCGTAAAAGAACTTAGTGCATCATGCTTTCGTCACGACATATAAACCAAAACCATTCGCGCTGCAAGAGCCGATGTTAGCTTGTTAGCTTACGGTAGCCAGCTAGCTAGCTAAAAGACAAGCTGGAAAGAGGAACCATGGCTTACCTTCACTGTTTATAGCTAACGTTACCAGACTGGTTGTCTGCACCGTGTGTCTACAGCCAATATATCGTAAGCATTGGTCTCTTTAAACACTGTAAACGTATTCATTCGACAGAATCGTACTTTTAGAAAGTCGTGCTCTGTATTTTATTTATTATTTTTTTTCCCTCTCCTCCAACGGTCGCTGCTGCGTATCAGTATGTGTCTGCTGGCTCCTAGTCGCTGCTCTTCTTGTTGTTTGTGTTTCGGAAACATGGCCGTCCGTGTGATACCACGTGACTGGACATTGACAAGCTGCTAACCAATGTTGTAGCAGGGCAAACACACCCCTATTTAACAGCCTCAAAACAGATGTGTACCGCACTTTAAAACGGCATTTTCATATGTAGGGCTTCATTGCTGGAATTAGCCAGTAAACTGAGCAGCGAGGCCAAATTTAGCATTATATTGTATTTTTAAGCATACATCGAAAAGAGCCAGCTCACTACACATTCACGAGGTAGGAACGTGTAGACACAGAATAACGAAATTAACTTATGACAAAGTTGTTTCATGGACTTTGCAGTCAATAGAATTGTGCTTCAAATGCATAATGCTATATTTTGAGTTATTTGCTATCAATACCCTTTAAAGTGAAGTGAATGACTAGCAGAGCATGTTGAGTAGCAATGTCGAACTGAGCATGTGCAAGACTTTTGTGGAAGGCAGAATAGTGTTTAGTCAGCAGAGGGCGCTGTTGAATAACAGTGGCACTATATGAATCTAGAGTATTAAATGATTTTGGACATGGGCCATTCTTCACATATTGTAAATATGCATGAAGGCTAAATTAGTACTGAGATTATATTGCATGCGCGCTTGACAAGGGGGTGAAAGTCGAAAAATATTGAGAAAATGTACAGAAATAAAAACAAACTTAAGTGTTGTAGGTGTGTATCATCTGGAAATATTTGTAATGGAATTAATTAAATGAAAATTAATATTGAATATGTGACAACATGAATAGAAGAGGTGCAGATACATGTGCATGTGATCAAACTAGCTGAACACAAGAGGCCAAAATGAAGAAAATTAACATCACAGCCATTATAGATATGAAGAAGAATGAAGCAAATCAATTCAACTGCAGTGTGACACTCGCACAATAAAGTGTAAATCAACACTTTTTAAGACAAAATAATAAAATAAATACTCATTAAGTATGTACAAACTAAGTAGAAAAGCTTGCAGAAGTAATTACAGAGAAAAAGTAAACAAAAAGTAATTAAGATGTTTGTAGCATAGCACATTTGATAACTTTTTAAATCCTCATGATTCTTCGTTTTGTTTTCATGTTTGGATCAGTCATCGAGGCAGGCGTAGCTACAGGTCACTGTCAAACCATGAAAGACTAGACTTAATGTTGCTATAGCTTACACTGTTCTAAAGGAGTATGAGAGAGAGGTAATTACATTAAGCAGAAAGATTTTGATCTTAATTTAAAAAGTCTTATGACCCTCCACCGGTGGTTTCCATTCCTACCTCACTGAGAGGAGGCACGTTAGCTGGATCCTCCTTGATTTCCATCCTCAGGCTGCTGCGGGATGACACTCCATCTTGTTGTAGAAAAACAAGTTGCTGTGATTCCTGGGACACAAAGAGGGGAAGGAGTCCCACTTGGACACTGGGACTTCTGACAATGAAAGTGAGGTGGGCCAGGCCTTGCTGCGGAGGGCAGCAGGTGTGGGTGGTGTGCCTGGTGGGTCAACACACATATTGTGCAAGCATCATGGGAGCTGGGAATGGAACCCTGAGTGCAGATGTTGGAGGCTGGAGCAGTAGTATTTTACAGAATGCAGTCTTCACTGGCCCTCCTCATTCCCTTCTTCATTCCCAGGACATTTAACCAGCTGGATAAGGGTTTGATTTTTACTAAAGGGAGTTTGGGTTTGGACTTGGCAGGGACGAGGAGGTCGGTAGTACTACTTGTACAGCCACCCAATAGAAATGTATCTGATAATGTGTTTACCTGTATTTAGTTTGGCTTTATCGAAATGCCATGTACCACCGGTACCTTTATATGTAGTAAATTGCTATGTACAAGTTATATCTATGATCAGTGGTCAAATGTAATTAAGTACTGTACTTAAGTACACATTTGAGGTAGTTGTACTTTAATTGAGTCTTTTCTCTTAATGCCACTTACTACTTCTACTCCACTACATTTTAGAGGGAGTACTTTTTATTCCACTACATTAGTCTGACATCTTTAGTTACTACTTTAAAGTTACTTTTAAATTAATATTTTTGCACACAAAACATGTTTATAAAATACATTTTATTATGAAATAAACTACTCAACAATATATAGGCCTACAAGTCCAGCTGAAATGATTCCACCATTAAACACTTAGTTGATTGACAGAACTGTTTGGATTGTTTCCAGTTTCTAAAATGTGAGGATATTTCTGCATTGATTACTTTTACTTTTAGTACTTTGAGTACATTTTCCTGATTATACTTACATACTTTCACTTAAGTAACATTTTCAATGCAGGATTTTTACCTGTAACAGAGTATTTTTACAGTGTGGTATTAGCACTTTTACTTAAGTAAATGCTCAGAATACTTCTTCCGCTGTTTATAATGCAAACACAATGTAGCTGCAAGAGGAACCATCTCTGTATCTGGGCAAATCTATTAACCTATAAGAGCATGTTTGACAGAGGAACTATCTGGTCAGATGTAAAGTACATACTACATGGGTGTGAATTTATGAGATAAACTAGTATACAACCTGGCAGAAGCCTGTGCAGAGATGCATGGCTGCACAGACATTGCAGGAGCAGATAAGTCAACTGTTCATCCAATATATCCACTCTGAGCTGCTGCTGATTTGCATGTGTGCATAGTCTCTGTCCAACAGTTATTACACTTGACTAGATCATGACAGCAACACCAATACGGCACGACACATTAACCAAACATTCCTCATTACCACATGGAATTTTTTTATTCATAGTGGTGTGTGGCAGCACATGTCACACCCCTGAGTGACGAGCAAAGGACCCTGTTTTTGTATTACTTTACTCAAGTTGTGTGACGATGCATCTGTTATGCACCTGCGCTCTATCCTTCTCCCTGCTGATGGCATCCCCCCTAGTGAGTGCCAGTGTGTCCAACAGCTTCAAAGACTGCAGCCATTTTTTCTACATGCAGACACCACCTGCAGGGATGAAGGGCACCAACCTGAGGAGGGTCTGCCAGAAGTATGCAGACAAACAGCGCTACGCCACGTTGTATGACAGCAGTCGGCACCTCCCCCTCTACTCAGCCTACATCTTTAAGAAGTCTGATGGGAAGAGGAGGATGGACACACCATGGATGTATGAGCCACAGGTAGAGACCAATGTTTTGGGTTTTTTTGTCACTTAGTGTTAAGCATTAGAGAAGCCTAATGTTTTGGGGCAAGGGGCAATAATGATGCTTTAAAGACCCTTCAGAGTAGCCGGGCTGGGTCAGTGGTAGAGCAGGCGGACATATACGGAGATGTTTATGCCTCGACGCAGAGGTCCAGGGTTCAAATCCGACTTGTGACAATTTCCTGCATGTCTTCCCCCTTTCTCACTTAGCTGTCCTGTCAAAAATCAAATGTGGAAAAGCCTCCAAAAAAATTATCTTAAAAAGACCCATCAGGTCAAAACATTGGGACAATCACCCAAACATGTCCCAAAAAACACTTCTCTTAAAATGTTTTTTTAAATAGGAATAGACTTTTTGGAAAATACGCTTATTTGCTTTTTTGCAGAGAGTTAGATGAGAAAATTTATATCACTGGTCTCCGTCAGGTAAATATGTTCTGGAGCCTGCAGATGGTTATCTTAGATTAGCACAAATACAGCTAACCTACACATAGAAAAAACATATATATTGAGTGTGCAAACATCTTCTCTTTCCCAAAACTACTCCTTTAAGAATGAAAAACATGAATTGGATCATTATTGTCTAAGCACAAACTAACCAGTCATTACTGACATTAATCACTGAAAGAAGTTGGAACTTTTTCAGTGGAATCCTATTGCAGTCAGAGATTAGATTAGTGGTACTGCATTTTAAGACTCTTAAGTGTCTCGTCGTTTGGAATACAGGCACTTTGAACGTGATCAACACCACACTTCTTTCATTCCTATTCCTTACAGTTGGTTTCTGATGATGAGAGTGGCAACATGAGAGCCCTTCCCCTTACTGAAGACACCCCCCCTCTGATTGAGGACAGCCAGGCCGTGTTGGAAGACTACACAGATGCTGTAGAATATAGACGTGGCCCACTGAATCCTGACCTGCACCAATCACAGCCAGATGACAAATCCTCCACATATACTCTGACTAATGTAGTCCCATTAATCACAAACTTCCTGGACGCTTCCTGGAACCCATACTTGAACATCATCCGCCGCCGCCTCAACAACTTCTGCCACGGCACATCTTTCGTGGTGACAGGGGTGACCGTTTCTGGGGGGACCCTCAAACGAGATAACAAGGACCGACTCGCAATCCCAAAACACCTCTGGCTGGCTTACTGCTGCCCGCAGTTTGACCATAACTCTCCATATGAGGTGAGGTTCATGTTCCCAAGTTATGGGGGCTATGCACTGAATGAACAGACTGACCACAGCGTAGTGGAAGTCCCTCTAAAGACTCTGGAGATCTTCCTGAAGAGCCAGTCAGACATAGACAGTGACCTGTCTATTTTCTACAAGGGGTGTGTGTCAGAAAAGAGCTTCAGGAAGAAGAGAGACCCGACCAGTGTTTCAGTATCATGGGACAATCCTGAACGGGATGCACATGGATAAAGTATACCTAAACAGAACTAGCTTGGATAAACTTGAATAGAAGCAGTGTTAGGTAGTCCTGGCTTTACATGTTTAAAAAAAAAAATTGGAATTATATTAAGGAGGGAAAGGGCCATGTCATGATTGACATGGCTCTTCATTTTGCCTCAGACAGGGCAAATTTAGATTCAGATTATAGCTCTCTATCAGTAGTAGTATGTGAGAAGGGGCCATAGTACACATGACCAATTAGCACCACCAAAGGAAATAATGTGTAAATGCACATTAAAAGGTGCACACTAGTATCACACTACCATGAAGTTGGGGGATTTACAAGACACTGATTATAAAAAATAATTATCAAAATCAAAGCAGGAGAGCCTGAGGTATCCTGACTTTACTGTCAAATATCAGCCAAGCCCCCAGGACTTAGAGCCTACATTTCCCATCATGCAATGCAACTGTATGGCATGCGTATTTCAAAGAGAAGAAACTCCACTTGCAGGCTATACTAAATCAGATTAGGCCTTAGTCCAAGAAATGGGTTCATACTACAGGCCTATATATGGCAGTGCTGAACAAATGAAGCGTCAATGCTTCAATATTTTGTTAACTAATCTTATCTTATGAAACTGTCTATGAGAAATATGTAAAAAAAAAAAAAAAGGTGCTAAAACATACAATAAGTTGCACAAACAAAGCTGTAAAAATGTCTTTATAAGGAGTGCAGCTTATATAGTGAGTTAGTAATTCTTTTGCATTTCACAGGATGCAACATGCATGACATGAAAGAGTGTTGGAGAGTGGAGTGTTGAAACTTTGTTGGATAAGTTAGGGTTCCTGTTCGTGAATGGATTATGAATCAATTACATTTGAAACAGGCTATTTCTTAAGGTTTTTACTGTGGATATGATTTTATTTTTTTAAGATGATTTTTTGGACATTTTAGGCCTTTATTTATAAAAGGACAGCTGAAGACATGAAAGGGGAGAGAGCGGGGAATGATGCATGCAGCAAAGGGCCGCAGGGCGGAGTCGAAACCGCGGCTGCTGCACCGAGGAGTAAACCTCTGAATACGGGTGCCTGCTCTACCAGGTGAGCTACCCAGGTGCCCTGTTTTCTATTTTTGCTAAAGTTGTATATACTGATTGTTTAATACAGTGACTGTAAAAAGAAGGTCTAAAATTAATTACATATCTGTGAAAAAAAAACATTAATAACATAAATAAAACAAAACAACTATTATATTCCATTCATAATATATGTGGTTAAGAGTGCACTGTCTATGAATCTCTAGTGTTTCTTTATTACCTCTCATCCCCTATTTTGTAATGAAATCATTCTGTATTTGTAACCTTGCCTTTGTTTTAATGAGTAATCTGCACAATTATGTTTCATTAATTAATTTCTCCAGCTGTTTTTATTGTTACATTGTCGTACTTTTTCAAGAGGAGTTTATTTCAAATGTATTCCTCAAAAGTTTTTTTTTTTTTTTATAATAGCAGGCCAAGGGGATGGGAATCTTAGGACAAGTTTGAGATGTAAGAAGAAGTTTTTAGAGGGTGTGAGCAGTGTAACAGCTGCTACATAAGGATGTTACTGTTTGAATAAGATACACTGTTGCAGTTTAGGGCGTTTTCACACATGAAAGTCTGAACCAAGGTTCATGTTTTTGTTATATTGTATACATTTGAGCCGGTAAGTTTTGGTTTCACACTGCAGTTATGCAAGCGCACTAAAGATCTATACGTGACAAAACTACGCCCTACCGTCATCACATACGTGAGCTGCGTCTCCAGATACTTATAATTGATTAGTTTGTAGACGGGCTTCCCAATCCTCTCGTATCTCTCTCTGTGTCAGAGTTTTTTCAACTGCCTGCTGCTCTCCCTTACTGCCTGCTGCTCTCCCCTACTGACTGCTGCTCTCCCTTACTGCCTGCTGCTCTCCCTTACTGCCTGCTGCTCTCCCCTACTGCCTGCTGCTCTCCCCTACTGCCTGCTGCTCTCCCCTACTGACTGCTGCTCTCCCCTACTGACTGCTGCTCTCTGTTGTGATGTTGAGAAGCAAGACACAGGAACTTTCTGGAGAATTTATTCAGAGACAAACGGAAACCTACACTGTACATTTACTACCACTTAAAGGTCCCATGACATGGTGCTCTTTGGATGCTTTTATATTGACCTTAGTGGTCCCCTAATACTGTATCTGAAGTCTCTTTTATATAGGCCTTAGTGGTCCCCTAATACTGTATCTGAAGTCTCTTTAATATAGACCTTAGTGGTCCCCTAATACTGTATCTGAAGTCTCTTTTATATAGGCCTTAGTGGTCCCCTAATACTGTATCTGAAGTCTCTTTTATATAGACCTTAGTGGTCCCCTAATACTGTATCTGAAGTCTCTTTAATATAGACCTTAGTGGTCCCCTAATACTGTATCTGAAGTCTCTTTTATATAGACCTTAGTGGTCCCCTAATACTGTATCTGAAGTCTTTTTCCCGAAATTCAGCCTTGGTGCAGAATTAAAGCCACTAGAGCCAGTCCCACAATGAGCTTTCCTTAGGATGTGCCATTTCTGTGTCTGTAGCTATTGAGGAGGAGAGGGGGGGGGGGGGGAGGGGCAAGGTGGAGAGTGGGGGTGTGGCCTTGACCAACTGCCACTTTGCTCATTTGAAAGCCATGATGCCTCTCTCTCATGGAGGTAACCTTTCTCCTTATGACCTCATAAGGAGGAGATTCCAGATCGGCCCAGCTGAGCTTTCATTTTCTCAAAGGCAGAGCAGGATACCCAGGGCTCAGTTTACACCTATCGCCATTTCTAGCCACTGGGGGGCCATAGGCAGGCTGGGGGAACTCATATTAATGTTAAAAAAACCTCAAAGTGAAAATTTCATGCCATGGGACCTTTAACAAATAAACTGCTGATGTATTCTCTGCTCTGATAGCCGACAGCTGTCTGCTCTGAGCACATTCACCGTCACACACTCTCATGTAGCCTACACACTAAGCTGTTCCTTAAAAGGAGCTTCCCCGGTGTGGTAACACAAGGAGAGCCTGCCAGAGCTTCCTGTATTTGGTCCAAAAGTCCGAACCATCCAAAAAATGCTTTCACACTATAAACGAACCGGACCGAGACCACCTCTTTTTACCGGACCAAAATTTGGTCTTTTGATCCGGACTGTGGTCCGGGGGAGGTTTCACACCTGCAATTTTGATTCGGATCAAACTGAAAAGTCCGAAAGTCTGGACCAAATGAGGTTTGTGTGAAAATGCCCTTAGTCAAATGCTACGTGGGGCCATTGATAGTTAAACCCTGACCAGCACCAGTCCAGCTCAGTGGACACTCGGACCAATGTACAGCCTGCATGGATACTGATTTTCAGAACACTAGGTTGCCGTATTTGCAAAACAATTGCTTCCAAACTTCTGCCAAGGCACGACATAATCAAGTCAAGAATAAGTTGCCCTTGCTGCACTCCAACATAAAATATCCTTATATTCCCCTTTAAATTCCTCTTAAGTCAATTCAAATATATAGACATAATATTTTTCCACACTGTTCATAATGATATAAATTCTGTATCTGCTTATTCCAATGCTCATTGAAGTTATATCACATTGATAAAAAGTGAAATATTCAAATCCAACAGGTACAAAAAAATCTAACATAGATGGCAATCTTTGAAAATCCTTAGAACGTCCTACAATTGTACATAAAAATGTTGTGTATTCGAAGCGTGGTTGACCCCAGGGTTGAGTGGGATTAGAGAAGTTAACAAGAGGGAAGTTTATCTTGTCTACCTTCTTAAATTAACTATTTATTCAAGTATGGTACTTAAGTGCAAGTTCGAGGTTACTTGTACTTTACTCAAGTATTTCCGTTTTATGCAACTTCATACTTCCACTACATCTCAGAGGGAAATATGTACTGTTCATTTTTAACGGACAGCTTTAGTTACTTTTACAGATTACAGTTTTTCATACCCTTCCTGACCAGTGTTGGGAGTAATGTCTTCCTTTTTGCTGTAACGCAGTAATGTAACGCATTACTAATTACATTTCGGTAATATTATACTCGTTACAATCTCAGTAACGCGAGTTTTAACAACATTTTAACGCAACACTTAGTGGCGTTTTGTTTTTTTAAGAATTCACCAACACCGCGACACATTTCTTCACAGGGAAAAAACATTTGCGAGATGGAAATTATTTTCAGGAGTTATTACGCTGCGTTGAAGTGAGCTGTCTTTTTTTCTGTTCCCGTGGTCAGAGCCAACCAGAGACGGTACGGACAACATCTGTGTCCCAACAGGTGACGGTACGTCAGCGCGGACAGCCGTGTGGCCGAGCTGCTGACAGATTACGTCGACGTTGTGTTATACTTAGCAACGATCTTTTATCAACCGCAGAAAGCCATGTAATAAATCCAATGTAACACATGCTTTAAAACATTACTCTTTTTTCAAATATCCCACAAATTCACCTGAAATTCCTTAAAATTTCATAATTTTATAATTTACATTCCGCATCATTAAATCTCACCATTAGACTTAACTATTGATATAATTAGTTTATGATGTTGAATATAGTCTCATTGTAATTCTTGACCATCAAAACATAGGGGTAAATATCACCTATTGTGATTTATCATGTTTGGTTCAAGAGATATGATGGAAAATACATAATTTGGTTATGGCGGAATCCAAAATGGCCGCCACAGCTGTCTAATGGCCTTCATTTATGTTGGATGTGGTATCATTGTAATCATTGCCCATCAAAACATAGGGGTAGACATAATCCTTTATGCAATTGAATGTTTTCTTCAGGAGATATCATGCAAAATACATAATTTGGCTATGGCGGAAAGTAAAATGGCCGCCGCCGCTGACATGACGTTTTTTTGCTATGGCTAACGTACTTTTTTGAAAGAGCACTATCCAGTGAGTAATTGTGCCAATTTTGGTGCTTGTATCCACATGTGAACGATTTCCCTAAAAAATGGCACTTATCTGCTCCACTAAGGTAGAACATGTCGGGAATTAATGTGGAGGCTTGCTACACGTAATATCATTACATTTTATCAGCCGTGGAGAGTAATTATGCCTGTAGTGGAATGGCTTCGAATGACGACCAAAAACGCTTGTCTTTTACTGTGACCATTTACTGTTCAATATGTTGCAGTTTTACAAACAAGAAAGTTAAGTTGCTCTGAAGCTTAACGGAGATGTTTTGCATCTAGCGTCTCACGTTCATGTCAGTAAGCTAGCAAGACTACAACAGACAACTTCCGTGTAGCCTACTTCAAAATAAAAGCACTTCCTGTGACGGTTCGCAGTAAAACTAAATTACTGTTAAATAAGGTTGTGTACCTTTACACATATCAGCTGTAAATCAAGTACTGTAAATAATGTAAATAGTGCGTTTTAATCACACTATAGTTGACCATTTCCTTTAGAGTGTTTTAAACTAAACAACATTAATTTCTTATTCAAGTGCTGTAAACAAACATTTTACAACAATGCCGTACTTCAATACAATATAAGGAGTATTTTCATTTTCTCTTACTTGCCTATTGTACGTTTTACTTATCTATTTTTATAGCTTTAGTTACTTTGCATATTCATATTAATTATACAAAATATTATGAATAATCTATGATGTATTAAAGTGGATAAAGAGGAGACTTTATTGATCACAAGCTAGCTGCCAAATCAAACTTCCGCTGTTATTTTATTTTGGTCAAAAGTAATGCAAAAGTAGTGTAACGCATTACAATTCAGAGACAGTAATATTGTAACTAATTACTCTCAAATGACAGTAACTAGTAATCTATAATGTATTACATTTTGGAAGTAACCAACACTGTTCCTGACCAGTAAAAACCATGTATCACTGTGTTGATTTTAAAATGTCTGTGATAATCTGAAAGATGAAGTGAAATTCTCCTACTTCTTAAAGTCCCTAAATAAAATATTGAAAAAGCCTCTTGGATAAGAAGACGAAAAGTTGACTTTTTGGAGCTACATGGTTTTTATAGGACAGCAATGCTAAAAACAGTAAGTAAATGATCTGAATACTTGTTTCACCACTGCTTCTTACCCACCAATAAGAAGAATCATGAATGGCTTTGCTATGGGTAACTACTGTAGCTGTTGCTCTAGCTGTGGGTGGATCTGCTGAGGTGTAAGGAGTCCATTGTTTTGCATATTGAGTCCTGATTACAGAGAGCAGAGTGTGAAACCTTTGTTAGCTGTTTTACTGAGCTCTATGGGCAGCTATAGAGACACATTCAATCATTTTCAGCAGCTCACAGAAACATATCTGACGGAAAGCTGCCATGGCGTTTTGGGTGAAAACTTTTCTGCTTGTCAGCATAATAACATCAGCGGTGAGAGGCAGAGTGGAAAAAGAGCTGTCACCCGAGTGCAGACAATTCCTCTACCTGGGAACACCACCGACTGGGCTGAAGCACCACTCCCTCCATTTCATTTGTCAACATTACAACAAGAAGCCACGCTACATGACGCTGTACAACACTGCGGACCACATCCCTGTGTACTCAGCGTACACTTTCAAACGCACAGATGGGGATAAATGCGCAGATGTCCCATGGATGTACGAACCGCAGGTAAATTAAAATAGAATGTTGAATATGAGGTGCTAAGAAAGTCTTTTAACATGAAGAGCATGCTATAGCTTTTTCAAATTCAAACATCCATGCATATGTTGTGTAATATTTCTACTTTCCTATCCTCATCTTCTCATTTGCACTGGCTCGGTCTGTCTGCCCACACAGCTATCCACATCCTTTGGCACAGATGAGATGCAGCCCTTCCCACGTGGCTACATGAACATGAATTTTGAAGATGCCCAAGCTGTTCTCGATGATTATACAAACGCCATCCTTTACGAGCGTGGCACCCTCAACCCAGACTGGCACCAGGACGATCCTGATGACAAGGCCTCCACATACACCCTCACCAATGTCGTCCCCATGGTGCCCGACTTCAACGGCAGAGTCTGGAACGAACAGGAGCACATCATCCGCAAACGGCTCAACAACTACTGCCGTGGAACAGCTTACATCGTCACAGGTATCACCACCTCGGGGAAGATGATCCGCCGGGAGAACATGAACCGCGTAGCAGTGCCCGCATACTTGTGGTCCGCTTATTGCTGCATCGACTACGACCACAACGCACCGTATGATGTGCGCTATAAGTTCCCATCTTTTGCTCACTACGGCCTGAATGAGGAAGACAATGAGGTGGTGGAAATCTCCGTCCAGAAGCTGAAGGAGTTCCTCAGGAAGACAACCTTCATAGGCCAGAACTTTCAGATCTTTGTGGGTGACTGTGTCCCACCAGGGTCCAGTAAAACTTTATAGCCAGATATTCAGCTATAAGGCAGCTATGTGCCATGTTGCCTTCCCTATCTTGGTTATGTTCTGTTCTTTCTTCTTCAATAGGCCTTTTTGTTTTGACTTGTCATAGTAAGAAAAGCACAGGTGTAACACTAACGATGGCTCTGTTCATGTGTCCCAGTAAGCCATGACTGTGTGACAGAATGCATAACACTAGGACCCTGACATTGAAGCAGCTAAATTGAATGTAGCCATGATTCATTCTGTTATTTACACCTCTGCGTTTTCCTGCTGTGAAACGTCAGCATGTCTTCGGGGAAAACGGTCTATAAACATCCAATAAGCTATAGACCGTTGTCTGTTCCAGCTCAACACACTGAAATGTTTAGCAGTGCTTTTGCTGTATTTTACACTTCAACACTTGATTCAAAAATAACTGGTAAAAAAATAATTTGTCTCACTGAAAATGTAATAAAAATCTACCTGCTTTGCAGTAATAAACCTTTGCAAACTGTAACTAACCTGTCTTTGAAGCTTTATTTTGACACTTTCAAGACCACTTACAATATTTTACAAATTGCTTGCTACAAAAGTAACATTTAAATGAAAACTGTTAGTTAACTATAAAATCATGTCATACTTCTCACCTATAAAACCTATATTCTTTCATCTTTTTCCTATTGCCCTACATGAAACCACCACATACTATATTCCAGCACCAGCATTATAAGTAAACTAAAAACTAAACCTAACAAAGCCTTTTATGTGGTCACTGCTGTTGTAGTCCTTGACAATAACTACAGATTGTAGATCATTGGTATTCATACTGGGTGAAGAGGGTGGATTTAGAGGTCACAGCTGGACAGCTGCTATGCAATTGTAGAAATATAGAAAAAATATGTAGTGTAAAGGTAGGGGATCCCATCTCCTTCTTATGACACATTTTTGAAATTCTAATGCATATACAGTACAGTACATACCTATACTTCCCGGCACTTCCCCATTTTCAATGGTGGAATGTAACTGTACTTAAGTACATTTTTCACGTATCTGTACTTAAGTACAATCAATAGTGCATACTTTTGACTTTTACTTTGTTACATTTTTCAGCAATTATCTATACTTTCTACTCCACTACATTTCTACAACGTTCCGTTACATTTTCTGATCAGTTTTTCCCCCTGCCAAAACGTCTTCTTGACCGTCACACATTTGTAGTCCGCAGTAGCGATGGGACAACAGACTCTTTTACGCGAGTCGGTTCAACCGGTCGGTCATAGGTTGGCCTACCGAGTTAATAGATTCGGTCACCGGTTTGCGTGCCCGGGAGGGTTCCCCGCCAGGAACCAAGACACCGCTTGATTACATTAGACTCGAGCAGTTGCGGTTACAATCGGTGTCAACATACTATTTACACACTCATACTGACCGGCACTATACTCTCGCACTGGCCACGGTTACATTCGGTAGCCTGGTGCGCGGTCTCCTCGTGACAGTCTAACTACCATGTAGCAACATTCACTTCTGACATTTACCTTAACATAACTACTAAGATAACATGACGTTTTATTTGTATGGGATGTACTTCCCCATCGATAATGTGTGAATTGCCATGAACACAATCATCCAAGATGCACCAGAAACAATGTTAGGTTAATAATTCAAACTTGCCGAGAACCATGACACCGCTTGACTCGAGCGGCCGGTTGCACGATTACATTCGGTCTCGTTCATGGATGTATTAAGAGAACGGTCTCGTTCAGTAGCCTGGTGCGTGGTCTAGGCCATTTCCTGATTGATTCTACCACCACTCCAGTGGTGAGCTAGATTACTACACACACAGTAGCAGAAGAATACCAGCTACACACAACGGCACGAATAAGGTAAGAAAACAGGAGTGAGTCGGTTCATTGATGTATGGCACTCGATTCTCCCGGTTCAGTGACACGAGTTGGGTTAATTAACCGGCTCTTCGGTCAGTTCATCAACACTAGTCCGCAGGGAAGCCTTCAGCAGTGGCCGTCCAGCTCCCGGTGCCACTCGTGATATTACGAATCCCACTATGGCCACGCCAAGACCCGCCCTTCAATAGAATTTATTGGCCAGACACGTACCGCTCCCGGTACTACCGCTGCTCCTGTTACTGCTGCTGCTCCCGATACTCTGCTTGGTCATATCCTCTTGAGACCCGGTAATTCATTTTTGTACACTGTAGTGCACATTCAGGTTTTGCACATAACTCTAATACTGTACATACCACTTTACCAAGTCCTGATGTTCCTTAGAGTGGACAACTGTAGCTTTAAATTGATACCCCATGTGTGGGGGTGTGGCCTTGCCAACTTCCCTTTTCCTGTCTTTTCAAAATGGCTGGCATCAGCACGGGCACATTTTATGGAAGAAAGAAAGGTAAGCATCAAATTTTAATTTAACATGATTTTGAGTATTATATTTTGATTGCTTTTAGTAAGTAAACATCCAAGGAGTAATTTGAGTGAGTTTTCAGAGCTGAACTTACTTAGCTTCATAGTAAAAATCACTGATTAATTAATGTACACTGTAGTGTACATCAGGACTTTGTACTCATGACTATTTCTCTTTTTTTAGTAGACAGCTCTTTGTCAGAGACAGAGAGAATACATAATCATTGAGGGAGATTCAGACAGAGTTCTCTGAAGATGAGAGTTCAGTGAGCAAGACAGGAGAGGGTGAGAACCCAGATAAGGAATCAAATGAAGATGACCAAGACACAGAACCAGCGGAAGTCGACCAAGACCCAGGGCCAGCCGTCGTCCTCTATGGGCCAAAACTACTATGAAGGGATAATCAGAGCAAAAAAGCTAAGATAACCTACAAAGATGTTTCGGGAAAATTGATTTGATACATGTATAGACTTAATGTTATAGCCTAAATGTGTTGTAAGTGAACCATCCCTTTAACGCTCCTGTTATGTTGCGGGTCAAATTGATCTCTCTCTCTGACCAACAAACACCATTGCTGTTCCTGAGAAACAAATATAACAGGAGGGATAAAAATGTTAATTTTGCCTTTTCTTTCTCTTAGGTTCATGCCTGTGTTAGAAGAGCACAGCATTGCAGAAGATGGTCCCCCTGTAACCCGTATTAATTGGGGCCCACAGCAGTATTTCCAGCAGTACATTGACAATGAACTAATTCAGGACCTGTCCTTCTTCACCAACCAACGTATGGTACAGGATTCAAGCTTTAGCTTAAGCACAACACCAGAAGAAATCAAGACCTTTTTAGGAATTGCGATGTACATGGCATGCTTTGGATATCCAAGAATCAAAATGTACTGGGCTGCCAAAACAAAGGTTCTGATAATAGCTGACTCCATGACACGTGATCGTTTCTACAAGATCAGATCAAGGGCGTAAATCCCAGGGGGGTCGGGGGGGTCAGGACCCCCCCCTTCTCAGGGTTGTCCCCCCCCTAGAAATATCATTAAAACAATGCTGTGTATTGTAAATAACATAATGATGTATGCTTACAATATCTGTGTGAGTAGTAAAACAATACAAACCCCAAAAAATGCTTTTTAAGTTTAGAAACATTTTGAGTCCCCCCTCCCTTGCCTCACAGTGGTTTGGTCCACTGCCTGCTGTACGTTACCCATCTTCACTCGACTCACAGTCACATCGGTACTGACAGGAATGTAGCTTGTAAGTAGGCGGTTCAAGGCTGTCTTATTCACATTAAACATCGGATGAAGTTGTTCTTTTCTGAAATAGAAATGATGCTGAGTAATTAATGAATTAGTTATGACAAAAAGTTTTCTATGTTAGTGTAATATAATGAAATGTTAGCTAGCTTGTTTAATAGCTTGTTGGAGAAATGCACCTACTACAACTAACGTTACCACGGCGATAAGCCTAACGTTATGTGTGTGAACTGACATTAGGGTTAATATTGAAGATCTACAGTTGTGTTTGAAGTGGCTGATCAGTGGGTTTGCTGCAGTTAAATATATATCCTCTGTCCCAGATGACAAAACCTAATATTTATGCGGAGGACGCAAGTATTTTTGTGGCTTGTGTACACATGTCCTCTACGAGTATAATTGTGGCTGTATTATTTGTGTCCCCTTCAAAAATTGCTCTTCAGAAATTTTAAGTTTATTGTCCCCCCCCTACTGTTAGATCAGATTTACGCCCATGGATCAGATCTTTGCTGAAAGTGGTCAATGATCTGGAAGTGGCAGGAGAGGACAAGGAAAAGGATCCCCTCTGGAAAATCAGACTAGTTCTGAAGAGAGTCCTGCAAAGTTGCCTCAACCTACCTAGTCCAGCAAAGGTCTGTATTGATGAACAGATTGTTCCATTCACCGGCCGGTGTCAGTTTGTGCCTGGGAAGCCAAATCCAACAGGATTAAAGGTGTTTGTTCTTGCAAGTCCAGGTGGGTTAGTGCTGGACTTTGAAACCTACATGGGAAAGAACACCTTCACTCAAGTCCAACAGATGGGGATAGGTGGAAATTCGGTCATGCGTTTGACTGAGACAGTTCAGAGAGGAACACTGGTCTACTTTGACCGGTATTTTACCACCATCAGTCTGCTGGATGCTCTTTGGGTAAGGGGCCTGCCTGCTACAGGAACAATTCAAAAGAATCGAATCCCAAAAGAGTGCCACTTCACTGCTGACAACACCCTGAGCAAAAAAACCAAGAGGGTCATCAGAAATGATCGTAAGGAGACCTGATGAAATAGCAGTCACCAAGTGGATGGACAACAAGCCTGTTGTCATGGCATCAACCACCCATGGGATTGAGCCCCAGGATACCAGCATCAGATGGTCAAAGAAAGAAAAGAGGCAGGTTGAAGTCCCAAGACCTACAGTGGTTGCAGAATATAACAGCAACATGGGAGCGGTTGACATGTGCGATCGCATGCTCAGCTTCTACAGAATGTCCAGCCGGACGAAGAAGTGGACGGTCCGCACCATGCTCCACTTCACTGATTTGGCCGTTACTAACTCGTGGCTTCAGTATCAGCAAGACAGCCAGGTCTTGCAAAGACCTGCAAAGGACACTGTCTAGTACCTGGAGTTCAAACTCCTCTTGGCTGAGGAACTGATAACCCAGGGACAAGCATGTGAACAAGACTGGAGTGACTCAAGTGATGAAGAATTCACTAAAGAAAAGGAAGCCGCACCCAGATGAGAGAATCCGAAAATATGGTGCGATCCGCTTGCCTGAAATGGTCACCAGTCCAAGTCCTTCCAGATGCAGAATGCCTGTGTGCACTAGTAGAACCTATGTGAGATGTGTTAAATGTGACATGTTCCTGTGTGTCTGCAAAAAGTCACAGTGCTTCCTCACATATCACAAATGAATTGGTATTTGTGAACTGGCAAACCAAATGTTCATCCTAGGCCTATGGCCAGTGAAAAGTTGAATGAGTTGTATGTGTATTTGACCCTGACTGAGTTGTATCCTATGTTTTTGTGAAGTTTTTATGCAGTTTGTGTGTGTTGTGTTGATATCTGGCCAGATTTTAAATTCAGTTAATGTTTTAGGTAATGAAGTCCCATTGTACACTACAGTGCACGTTATAAAACATGAATGAATGAAATTATGAAAAACAATAAAATAAATCTTTGCAATGTGTTTTTTTACCACCCCAACACTTCATTTATATGAAAAAAATCAAAACACTTTTTTTTCCCCCGGGTCTCAGGAGGATGTGAAGCATCCGTTCACATAGGGTTAATATACAACCCGTATATTTATCTTAAAAGCACTCCAGGTCCTCCTCAGCTGTGAAGCCACGTACTTGTTGTCCAAGCCGTGTGTTCTCGCTAAATAAATGTATGCAGCATTCACTGTCCCGTGGGAAATAATGTAAAGTCGAGCTTCATGCAGATCACCCTGATAGATAACCAGAATTGTAAGTCAGAATGTAAACTGGGCCACAGATGGTAAGCACAATTACATTAACCTAAAACTAACTTAATTAAAATGCCACAGCCCATACTGTTTATTATTAGAATATAGACATTAAGAGTATAAATCGTTATGCAAGTACTTTCACTTTTAATACTTAAAGTACATTTAAAATCAGGTACTTTCCACTTTTACTAAAGTAGGGTTTTCATTGTTGTACTTTTACTAAAGTAAATATACCTCTGGTTATTTGTACTTTTACTTAAGTACTGAGATTCAGTACTTCCTCCACCACTGCTTGTTTTATATCTTTTGTTCTCACTCTGTGTAACCCTCTGTCTCAACACACAAAAAACAAAATGTTAGGTGTGCAGGGAAGTTGAGGACCCAAATGCAGAGAGCAGGCAGGCAGGATAAGTTGAAGTTAAGAATTTAATGGAACCAAACACAAAATAATCAAGGTAGTCCAGAGCATAGCTGACACGGAGAAGACACGAACCAAACACACGTAACATTAACAATGATCTGACACAGGACGAGGGGAACACAAAGACTAAATACAGAGGGTAATGAGGTAACGAGAGGCAGGTGACACAAGGGCTGGGAAACAGGTGGAAAACATCAGGCAATCACAAGAGCGGGGAAACTAAAGACGGGAAGTAAATTAGACAAGACAAGACAGAAAGTCAGATTTCAAAATAAAACAGGAACCAGAACATATACAACCATGACACAAAACTGAATGCAAAACGTCATCACTAAAGCTATTTGTGCACAGCTTGAAGGAAAGGTCTCATTTTTCATACAGTACATCACGGAGTCGAGTCAGCAACATTTTTTTTTTTTTTAAATGTCTGCTGCAGACAGTAGGCCTAGTAAAATACTCTCCATGACTTGATAACATTCACTGCTTCTGAATTACTCCTACAACACTTGGAACTTTGAATATATGGAAAAGACTTTACAATGGGAGACCAGTTTCAGAGTACAGATGAGGTAAGAAGGGAAATAATGACAGAGGCTGTACTTGTCAGACAACAGTGGATTGGCAGTGGCGTGTTACAGGTGTGAAAGAGAGACATATGAGCAGACGTAGAGAGGTCTAAAAAGGACATAGATGATGATACCTACTTCAGAGAAGTGTGCCTTAACCCTGGCGGCTGTCGTGGCCCTGTTGACATGTGTGTTGCTACAGGGGGCCCAGGCAGGAGTGGTGGAGGACTTCAACCATGTGGAGCGCTGCAAGGACTCTCTATACATGGGCACTCCACCCAGAGGCTACCTCAGCAACTCCTTTACGAGGATCTGCCAGAGGTATCAGGATAAACCCCGCTATGTCACCCTGTACGACACCCACAAACACATCCCCATCTATTCGGCCTATACATTCAAAAAGTCAGATGGGGAGAAGAAGGTGGACTTCCCGTGGATGTTTGAGCCCCAGGTGAGTGTTCTTTCAAGCTCCAAGTCTAAACAGTAGAAGTCTGTTTTCAGTCGCAGTTTCAATCCAAACCCATTGTAGGTGTTTGTGCATTTATATACAGTAGACTATCTTGTATTGTGCCATCTCAGGTAATGACAGTGTATAATTATTTGTATGCATTTATCAAGAATTGCATTATGTCTAGACAGAAAACAAATTCTCACAAACATTTCATATATTCATACCTAACGAGCAGTAAAAAGAACTGGGACAACTATATTACTGTTGCTACTGGCAACAAAGTAAGCTTAAGATAAGCTACTTTATTGGCTGTGAATAATCGGCTATTTAAATAAGATAGTCTTGCCTTGAGTTGACCATTTATTCTCTGGTATGTAGTTATGGAAATTTGTCACTTGCAAATGATTTTTTTGTGAATGTGGTAAATAGTCTGAATTTGAAGAACTCGCTATAATTATTTTCTGCTCTATCTTTTCAGAAGTAATAAAACGGTCATCTACGTTTTCAGCAATAGTGTGCTTCTCCTTGTCTCTCTTCCTCTATAGCTGGCCTCAGAAAAAAGCAGCAGTAACATGGAGCCATTCCCCCAATCTTCAAGCATGCATATGAACTTTGAGGACACTCAGGCAGTCCTGGAGGACTACTCTGATGTGGTTCAGTACGAGCGTGGCCAGCTAAATCCTGACGAGCATCAGTCTGACCCTCTGGACAAAGCCTCTACCTACACCTTGACTAATGTGGTACCCCAGATCAGGGAGTTCAACATGGGTCCCTGGGCCGAACACCAAGATCTCATCCGCAAACGTCTCAACAACTACTGTCGTGGCAAAGCCTTCGTGGTCACCGGGGTCACCACCTCCGGGCACACGATCCGTCGCAACAACCTGGACCGGGTGGCTGTACCCGAGTACATGTGGTCAGCCTACTGCTGCATTGAGTTTGACCAAAATGCGCCATACTTTGTGCGCTACAAGTTCCCTGTGTTTGCAGCTTATGGGATGAACGATCGTGTCAACAACCACATGGTGGAAGTTCCTCTCAAGAACCTGGAGAAATTCCTCAAGGGGAGGATGGATGTGGATAAGAACTTCCAGATTTTCTATAGTGACTGTGTGCCAAATAACTGAGATAAAGCGGGTGTGATCTCTGTAATAATCCAAGTTTAAAATGTGTTAGAAATTTACTTTAACACTGTGGAAAGGTTTGGGGTTCTTGCAGCTCAAAATATCCATGGGGCTAAGATGTGTTGTCAAATCATATTATATATTGTAAGAAATAAAATTGGGAATTGATTGGAGTGTCTCTCATTATGTCCAAATAACAATAATTTTCATTATCGATTTCTCTGCAGATTGTATTTTCGATAATTGTTTAAATGTAAAAAAAAAAAAAAAATAGTAAAAAAATGTCCATTACAATATCCCGGAAACCAAAGGTGAGAGCTACAAATTAAAAAAAAATAATATTAAATTTACCATCACATCAGACAAAGAAAAGCTGCAAATCTTCATATTTCAGAAGCTGGAACCATAGAACATTTAGCATATTTGGTTAAAAAAAAGTGACAAACTATTGACTGTCAAAAGTCCAATAAAATCTAAATATTTGCAATGCCTAAAGTGAATTTATTTTCTTGTTAAAAATATTCACAATATTGATAGTGTAAAGTGCTACAACCACTCACACTACAACAATCATGTCCTATCTCCTAATCCAGATTTTTTTACCTTAATTTGCATATTCACACCGTGGAAAGACTTTGAAAAACAATTTTACTTTTAAGCCACAAAAGAAACCATTGAGGGGAATACTTAATGTATGTCCAAGAAGATTAGAGATTCAACAGAATTGTAATAAGAAAATAATGAAGAAATAGATCATCAAGTTATTGATTTAATCCACAGAATGCACTACAGCTCATTTGAAATTATAAGTGCTGGAAATTCAGTACAAAGCCTGTCCTAATAAGACACTTTCTATAGTCCATCCTCACAAATAATAAGAATTCATTTGTAAGTCTGAAACAGAAATAGGTCTGTCACTTAGTTCATGTTGCTTCTTTTGGCAGTCTGAGGCATACACAGATTATAAAATGAGGACTGATCCAGAGAGGACACTCTTTTCCACGCCACCCACCCCCGCCTCTGCAGCTCGGTCTTCTCCAGCTGACATCCATAGTAGTGAGGGTCAACGACTAGCAGGTAGCTCCCCTTGTCCCCGGTGCACACCCCTAATATCCCCTTAGAAGAGTTGTCCCTGTCCCCTCCCATCATAACTGGAGACCCATGCTTCTCAAAGTGCTGATGGAGCTCTTCCACTGCAACATGCTCCAGCTCGGCCCCTCCACCTCTAATATGTACCAGTTTACAGGGGACATCATAGAAATAGTCAAGGATCAGGGAGGCTTCAAATGTTCCTATCCACTCCCTGGAGCATGAGAACGAGCCTGGTTTGTCCCCCATGGCAACCAAGGCGTGCTGGATTTCTGGGAGACTTGGTGGAGATCTATGTTTGTCCTGAAGTGGAAAGCAGTTATGGCAGAGCCAGGAAGCCATTGTCTGGATGGTGCGGTAGCCACATCCCCAGCCTCTGTCATAGTGTCCATCACAGCCATAATGGAAGTAGAGATAGTCTCCTTTTATCAGAGAACATTTCACAGGATCTGGAAGTGGATTAGGAAGGCCGGTGTGGACATTCTTTGATAAGGTTTTGGTCTTCTTTAAAATCTTCCCCTCTTCAGCTCCACTTCCTCCCCAGTCAACCGCCTCAGATTCCGCTGCTACGACCTCTTTATCCATTTCTGCTTTTTGTAACTACCAAGCAAACATTTCGGGTTTAACCTCGCATAATATGCATTTAAATTCAAATTGTTACGGTCATGAACGTATTACAGATTATAGGACTTTAATTCAACCGGTATTCGTCTGGTGTAACTACAACAACTGTCCCTTCGGTGCACTTGCGATAATACTTGTTCCGCCTAAACAATTGTTCCCACACACGATGATGCCTTCAGAAGCCTTTCTTCAGCTCCGTTTAATTCATGCGGTTATAAAGTGTCGTTTGAAATGGAACATCAATGACATATTTTACTAATAAAAAATAAAATAAAAACTGAATTAGGCTACTGTTAGCTTAGGAAACAAAGTGGGATAATGCTGTAGTAATAAGGAGCAGGGAATCCGCCCTGGCAAATTGAGCTTTCATTAATAATTAATTACAAGTTGGTGGGATTTCATTGTATAAGCCTAGGCCTACATCATATTTTTCATATAATCATTATAGCGAAATATCGTCGTTTAATGTCGTTGTTTAACATAAGCTATATGTTTCTGGGTGTTTCAGACTTACAACGTTTTTAACCGTCTTTGAAGATAGCATAAGCGCTATCCAGTGCACGCGAGCACAACACATCACAACCAACACACCTGGCTGTAATTTGTTTCACGCTAATTAATTAATCGCTAGCTTGATTTTTCTTCAAAAAAGAAAAAGAAAACAATGACCACCCTGGTAAAATATACAATATTCGTCTCGTTATTCATGCTTTTGCTGTCGGTGTGCGTTATATTTGCTGAAAAAAGTGATGCAGGAACTCGTGAAAGCGTCGGACTTGAAATAAAATGCGGAGAAATCGAAGTGAGAATAACCGTAAAGTCACAATTTTTTAAGAAAAAACGTATTCCGTTCAAACCTGAGAATCTTCGACTTGGAGCGAACTCAACCCCGCAGAGGTCCTGCGAAGCAAAGGGACCCGTGTCCGACACTGACATGGTCATCTCTGCAGGGCTGCATGAATGTGGGACTGAGTCCAGTGTAAGAGAAGAAAACATTAAGTAAAGTTAAACTCCAGAAAATAACGTTTCTCTTGTGTAGCGAGAGACACACTTAATTCATAAATCTGTCAGACATGAAAAGCTTAATATTGTAGCACAAAGTAATGCTATTTTAATTCATGGTTTCACTTATTTCTTTTGCTACTATCCAGGTTCATGGTGAGTGGCTTGTGTATTCCAACGAGCTGGTACTGTTTCCTGCTGTGGTTCCCACCTCTACCGGCAGTATGATAGTTAGAAGGGCAACTACTGTCATACCTGTTGAATGCCATTATAAGAGGTAAGGCAGATGCCATATTATTGTATGAATCCTCATTTCCTTGGTTCAGGTTTCTTATGCTGCATCATATAAAGGAACAAAGTCAAGAGTTGCAGTGAGCTGCCATCAACACGTTGTAATTGTATAACAAGTGCCTTATCTTTGTGTGAGTTCAGAAAGCAGACCGTGACTGGAGACGCATTAACCCCAACCTGGCTACCTATGACATCCACTATCAGTGTCTTTGGCCTTCTGCACTTCTCCCTTCGCACCATGGCAGGTGAAACCACCAAATCATATAATCTAGACCGTATATATGTATGTAGCAATATCTGGAATCTGGGGTTTTTCCTGCATAGGGGAATTTTTGGCACCCCCCCCAAAGAGGTTTTAGCCAGCCCCAAAGGAAAATCACCAGCACAAAATGATAAGAATTGAGAATAAAAATAGCGATTCAAATACTCTCTACAAGTGTTTAGGAGCAATTTACCAAGCCAACTTGAATAGGAGCACTATTCTCAGTTTTATCTCCAGAGTCAGGCTGTACCGGACTCTCCTGGTGATTTATTTAAATATTTTTTTTAACCAGTTTTGAAAAACTTCTGTCAAATAAGGTAACACAGACTCTTTGCCTTTATTGTACGCTAACTGATCATGGTTCCCCAAAGGCCCATTCTGAGCCAGGAAAAACCCTGGAATATGTATGGCATTTGGACTAAAAACTAATTGTTTGTTCTTGTGCAGATGACTGTACCTCTCTACGTAGTTCCTCAGTGTATCAGCAGGGGGAAGCAGTGTTTTTGGAGGCCAGCGTGGAGGCCCCTCTGCACCCTCCTCTCACTCTATATGTGGACTACTGTGTTGCTACTCTGAAGCCTGACCCGCTCTCCTTGCCCAGCTACAAGTTTATCACCAAGCATGGGTCAATCAAAAACATATTATTATAGTGCAGTACTCAATCCAAGAAATTAAATGTAAGGTTAAGGTATTGATTGAATGGATCGGCCTACTCACAGCCAGTCATCTTTCAGCATTTATCTGACTAGGTTGGAGGGGAAGCTAGGCTGGACACGTCTTAATTTGATGCCGTTCATGTAATCATTTCAGCATCTGTTGCTCCTCCTTAACAGATGTCTTATGGACAGTGTTTTGCCAGGATCTTCATCTAAATTCCTCCCCAGGGAGCAAGATAACAGACTGTGCTTCAGTGTCCAAGCCTTCCACTTCAACCAGGAGTCTGGGGAACAGGTAAACACCTCATTGGACAGTAGCCAGTTCTTACTTACTTACTCATTTGAACCATCATTTTAGCATAAAGGGTGCTATTTGTGTGATTCCTTGTGATTATTTTATTCCTTTTGCATCTACAATACAGAGTGTTTGTCAAGCATTTTTACATTTTTAATTGATCAAGGCCTAAAGATATTTACGATATCATTGAAATAAATCCTGGATCAAACGCGCTTTATTAATTTGGCTTTCTTCTTCTAGATCTTCATCAGCTGCCACATTAGGGCCACTCTGAAACACAAGTCACAAAGCCACCTAGATAAAGCCTGCTTCTTCCATAGGCCCACATTCAGGTTTGCAAGCTGTTGGTGCCCTTCAATTGTTAAATCAGTTCATCATGATTTGGTCTTACATTTGATTTTTCAGTTTGAGCTTTACGCTTAAGTGTATTTTTATTAACTGAGGCATCGCAGCAGCTGAGGTGTTTTTATCAGGATGTTTCTCTGTCATTCAGCTGGCGTGCCACGGAGGGAGACGATGCTCTGTGTGGATGCTGTGACTCTGATGACTGCTTTAGACAGATGGAAGAGGAGAACAGTGGCCACACTGGACACACAACTCAACCAGGTTGCTCAGCCCTTCATAAACAAATGCAACCAACACAATGTTGGAGTTTTTTGTTTTTTACCAGCTGTGATGAATGTAAATGATAGATAACTTGTGTATTTGATGTTTACACACAGTAGCCTGTCTAATTACAGGGTCACTTAGCCAGTTTTTTCTTTTTTTTTGTTTACAGAAAGGAAGCATGAGGGGGACACAACAGTTGGGCCACTTCACACCCTGCCACGCTCTCATTGGACAGGCCGCCTGTCAGTCAATCCTTAAAGAGCCTTTTTCCAACTTTACAATTAGGTAGGTACAGGGACTGTCAATACCAAAACTAGGAGTTAGGGAACAGGGACAATGAAGAATCCATCACATAGTAGTATAACACTTCAATGCTGAATGTAACAACACAGGCCAATTTTCACTGTGATGGTTTCATTTTTGGAAATTATACAATAAACATGATTTTGTGATTGGTATGTTGAAGTTACTACAATACATGCACAGTAGGGGCTTGAACCTATTTTTCTTCTCTCAATACGTTTAAATGTCTTTGAGATGACGACAGGAATCCTGTTTATAAATGTGTGTCTCATCGGAGACATACCAGGTATTTTCTTAATGACTGAAGAATGGGTAGTTTTTCATTCAGCCATGAAAATTGATAGCCACAAAAACAAACCCATGAGGAATTTCCACTAAGTGGCCGAAGAACTACAATGGAACCTAAAATATCTCAGAGGCACAAGCGCACTAGAATAAACAGACATTGGAGTAAGAATGGGACAGCTATGCTGCCATGCACTGTATGTGCTTTACATCCCCTGTCTGCACTAGAAACACGTGTCTGGTCGCGGGAGAGGAAACGTGACAGACCACTTGGGAAACTTGGTAGATTTCAGGGGGCAGTGTCTTATTCCATGACATCAGGACTATAGTACTTCTTGATCAGTATCTCTGAAAATAAGCCACTGTATTAATGTAATTATCTATTCCATTTTAAAGATCTTTTTAGGATCTAAAATATGCTGGCCATTCTCTTGTCTAAAATAATTTTCTTGAAATTGCTTCACAGATCAACAAGGAAACAGTGTAATTCTCTTGTAGAGCAATCATTTTGTGAATGGAACAGTTGAAACCAAGCAGTTATTGTACATTAACTTCTCTGGTGTTAGGCTTTGATGCGTTTTGTGGTTTGAACAAATGTGACTCGTTATATTTAGAAACAGCAAAAATGAATATCTGTCAGAAAATGTTAGGATGCATCGGCACGTCTAATTCACTTGGACATTAGTGGCTTTTTATTTTATTATGAATTGTTTTTGGAACGCATGTATATTACCCCCTAAATATACTGGGTGGAAATAGACGTACAGTTGAAATCGGAAACTTGTGTAGATTTCATGGACAAACTTATTTATTGCATATAATTTAAGTTTATCGCACATATTTCAAATGGAGTGTTTTAGATGAATTGTATGCAGTGTTTGTTATGTGACCACACTGTCAGGGCTTTTCATGCAGATAAAACCAGGTACACCAACTTTAGTCTTAGCCACCCAGATTCAGTATTATAGTATCCTGGCAGCTGTGGCCAATTAAATGGTTAAATAGTTTCTTAATCTTATTTGTAGGCATTGAACAAGTTTACCTACCCCTCACCCCTTGGATCAGTTATGTGTTTAGTGTTCTATGTTGTTATATTGAATGTTGTGACTCATGTGTTTCACTAGAGTGTGTGATGCAAGTGTTGATCTTGGCATTGCACATCAGATGTTTGGCTTGTGGTTTGATGTCTCCCTTAGTTGGAGCCTCTCAACACAGACAGGGTAAAGTTCCAACAACAAGGTCCTCCTAGATTGTTGTCTTCATTATTTATGGGACAAGCACACTTTTGCATGGGAGATACTAATGTCCTCAGCTGCATTACTATCCCTCACAAACTGCTCCAACATGCAAGAGAACTCTTGCCCTAAGGATGAAGTCAACAAACATGCATTCTTAACATCACTGGATACTCTTCAGTTTTTGGCTGTGCTATGAGATCCAATATACACTCACCTAAAGGATTAGTAGGAACACCTGTTAAATTTCACATTAATGAAATTATCTAATCAACCAATCACATGGCAGCTGCTTCAATGCATTTAGGGGTGTGATCCAGGTCTAGACAATCTCCTGAACTCCAAACTGAATGTCAGAATGGGGAAAAATAGTGATCTAAGCCAGTGATTTTCAACCACTGTGCCGCGGCACAATAGTGTGCCGTGAGAGATCGTCCTGTGTGCCGTGGGAAATTATCCGATTTTACTTAATTGGTCCAACAAATATTTTTTATTGAGTTACTGCAAATAATTTGCCAATTTTTCGCATCTGTGACTGCAATGTGATGACTGGCAGAGAAATAAAATACTATTCTGTGTCAGTAGGTGGCAGTATAGCGCAATAATGACCTTGTTGATTTAAGACAATATAATTACTGCCCCCTGGTGGCAGTGACAGGATGTAAGCCTGCAACAGCCATGGATACATTTTTAAAAAGGAAAAATGCAGATTCTTATCTTATTAGGCTACAATGTGTCATTTTGTAAAAATTTTGGTTGGTGGTGTGCCGCGGGATTTTTTTAATGTAAAAAATGTGCCGTGGTTCAAAAAAGGTTGAAAAACACTGATCTAAGCAACTTTGAGTGTGGCATGGTTGTTGGTGCCAGAAGGGCTGGTCTGAGTATTTCGCAATCTGCTCAGTTACTGTGATTTTCACGCACAACCATTTCTAGGGTTTACAAAGAATGGTCTGAAAAAGAAAAACCTCCAGTATGCGGCAGTCCTGGGGGCAAAAATTCCTTGTTGATGCTAGAGGTCAGAGGAGAATAGGCCGACTGATTCCAGCTGATAGAAGATCAACTTTGACTCAAATGACCACTCTTTCCAACTGAGGTATGCAGCAAAGCATTTGTGAAGCCACAACACGAACAACCTTGAGGCGGATGGGCTACAACAGCAGAAGACCCCACCGGGTACCACTCATCTCCACAAAAAATAGGAAAATGAGGCTACAATTTGCACGAGCGCACCAAAATTGGACAGTTGAAGACTGGAAAAATGTTGCCTGGTCTGATGAGTCTCGATTTCTGTTGAGACATTCAGATGGTAGAGTCAGAATTTGGCGTAAACCGAATGAGAACATGGATCCGTCATGCCTTGTTATCACTGGGCAGGCTGGTGCTGGTGGTGGTGTAATGGTGTGGGGAATCCATTTCACCTTCAGAACTGCCTTCATTCTTTGTGTCATTGATTAAACAAGGTGCTGGAAGCATTTTTTAGAAATGTTTGCCAAGATTTATAGGATAGGGTCAAACACAGTATTAATATGGTGTTCCTAATAATCCTTTAGGTGAGTGTATACAGTAGGGCACAAAGAGGAGCTGTTGACTTTAAGATTCAAACACAGCTTGGACTTATAACTAGAGGGACAGAATAGTTGCAAACTCTGGTGCAGTACTCCAGAGTAATTGAGGTTTAGGCTTAATGTTTATTGCCATTGTTTAGGTTCACAAAAAGGCAGCCCGGTCTCCTAGTCCTATACTACTAATTTAACATTGAGTTTAAGATTCTTCTCACCTCCAAGTCCTTTCACAACCTCTCTCCTATGTATCTCACTGACCTCCTTCACATCAACACACCCACTCATACTCTTTGGCCTTTTTCATCTATTCACCTCACTACACCTCCTGCCCATTTGGCTACCATGGGGTTTAGAGCCTTCAACATCTCTGCCCCTCGCGCCTGGAATTCCCTTCCACCAGACTTTTGCACTCCCACTTGAAAACACATCTTTTCACACCAGCATATCCAACATGATCACCACTCATCTGTATTTAGTAATGTTCTGTTTGTTTTTATTATTACTATTTTATTGTCTTGTAAGGTGACCTTGAGTGTCCAGAAAGGTGCCAATAAATAAAATGTATTATTATTATTATTATTATTAACAGCAAATGTGTTCTGAATGTATCGGCAAAACATTCAATGGTAAAACATTTTATTTCCCCTTACAATATCTAAGCATAATAACATTTTACATTAGTGTTTTTAGGCACTCACAACACTTAAGTTCAATAAAGATCAGGGTCTTGGTTAAATATTGAAACAGTTAATTGTGACTTGATTTCACAATAATGAGAGTGGTAACACAGAAGGGACCCAAACGCAGTCTAAGCAGGCAGACAGGATCAGTTCAATAATTTATTGCCAAAGTAGGCTTACATGCAGGAGGGCAGACTTGCTTAGGCTGGAAGCAGGCAAAAAGTCAGGTGTCCAGATTAGGCCCGGGGAGGCAGGTAACAGAGACTCAAAATCAATGACAGAAAACGTTGCAACTTTGATGAACTGACGAGGAACAAAGGATCTGGGCCAGTGTACATATAAATAGATAGTGGCTGATGAGAAGTGGGAACAGGTGTGTAGATGGGTGGGGCAGTTAGGTGATGGGGAAAGAAGGGAAAGTCCGAGAGCATCTGGTGGATGGATGGAAAATGGCAAGAAAAAACTTGGACCACAAGAATTGCAGTGTTTACTTTGTTTACATTTAACCAAAACCAAGTTCATTCCCTAACCTTAACCAATGTGCTTTTGTTGCCTGAATCTAAAACCTTGTGGCACTTATAATGGATGTGAACCACTGTCCCGGTGTCAAAGTCCTGGGTTGGGATGCTTACCATCCACTCCAATCATTTACCTACAAATTGCATGCATAATACAAATGTAGTACTTCCTTCACTCAGAAAAACACTGCCATTGAACACTATCCACGGTCGCAATTATGTTTCCTTCATAACGTGTTTGGCAGTGGTATAAAAAGGATGCCTTTTCTCTCACACAACACTTAAATTGTCATGTGTCTCACAATTATTGCCACTCTCACATGGGGCTGGTACTGGGATCACTCGCCTCGCAGGTGTGTGCTTGGCAGCACAAGGCAGGGGTCTTGCTTCAAAAGTAGTCCACAGCATCCCTATTTTGGGCAGAAGTCCCAATAATTTTCATCTGAGATCAGTTTACTATGCACAGTCCTACAAGAAACAAGAATTCTAATTACTTAATGTAGAAGGTAGACATGTACTATAGATACATAATTTTTGTAACAGGAAGCATCAGGCTTTTTAATAATGTGTGGTCTCCATTTAAAAAACCTGAATTTATAACATTACCACAAAATAAAACCAGGACTGTTATTATTATTAGAATCAATTATACCGCCTAAATGAAGTGCACACTCAGAGATTAGTACGGTGAGAGATAACTTACCTAATGGGAAGTGTGCACCTTCACAGTGCAGACAGGCAGTTGTGTGGAGCTGATGCAGTGAGAGAAAAAAATAAAGTGGGTTAGATAAAAAAGCAATTGGCATTTTAGTTGGATGCAAAACAAGAGATGTTGAGCCCACAAATATGCTTCAGTGTTTTTACTCCACTTTATGTGGCTGTAAATTTCAAAAGCACACATATACTGGAGTAATCAGATTATCACTTAATGTTAGACAATTGTCCTATTATCTATCAGGCTTATGTTTTCACTAAGTTGTTAAACATAAATGTGTAAATAACCCAACCAGACAAACTAAGAGAAAGTCATAATCAATGTGTGCACATCTAAGGAGACTTTATTTGTGCTAAATGTTTATACCCACATAGTACAGAATACAAATGGAGGTGAAAGGTTGTGTTGGAATGTCAAACCTGCAGTCTTAAGCAATACAAGGCATTCAGTCAGGGCCAGCAAGTGGGGGGGGGGCATTGGATAACAGAAGGTGTGAGGCTCGGGGCAGCGAGGCCAGATATAATACCACACAAGTCAGCTTGGCAGCTGGGAGAATGATACAGCCAGATGATTGCTCACAGGGCAGCAGGAGAATAGGAAATATCTGAAGACACAAGACATAGGCTAAGGGGCATATTGGATGGCAAAGGTGAAAAAGGAGGGAGCATGGTTGGGGAAAGGAGATGGTTAAATTGTACAGTATTAAGCAGGTATGGTTCAGGAGCAATGCCTTGTAAGTAAACTACATGTAGAAATGCAAAGGATGCTGAGTGTAAGCAATGGTATGAGGGCTTTAAAGTAAGTATTCAGAGAAGTTATCAACCAGTGCTTTACATTTTTTCCAATTGCGTGCCCTGTTGATTGTATTCTTCCCGTCTAATATGGACCAATTTAAAAAAGATACCATATTAATCTAATGACATATTTGGCTGAGCAGAAAACAGTACTCTTGAGGTCCAGAGCTGGAAACCACTGTACAAGGAATTACTATTGATTTAAAGATTTTTAGCCATGCTAGCGGTGCGGCTCTATGAATTGCAACGTCTGTTGCTTTGGTCCAGACTGAAATGTCTCGACAACCAGTGGATAACCCGACAATTTTGTAAAGACATTCATGGTCCTGTGAGGATGAAACCTACTGTATTTTGTTAATTGCTTGACTTTGTCTCTTGGGCCACCAGCAGGTTGACATTTCTTTTTGTGAAATGTCTAAACAACTATTTAATGGATTTCCTGAAATTTGGTTCAGATAGCCATGGTGCCTAGAGGATAAATTCTCAGGACTTGGGCGATCCCCAGATTTTTCCTTTTGTCCCACCAGCAGATGGACCTTTGTGATTTTGAGTGAAATGTCTCAACAAGCATTAGATGGATGGACAGATACATCCCTGTCAGGGGGATTTGTAATAACTTTTGTCGTACCTTAGCTTTTGCTCTGGCGCTATTATCAGGTCAAAATGTATGACCTAATACTTGCAAAACTAATGACATTCCCATCAGCCTCTGGTGTACAAGTGTTACTGTTGATTGGCGAATATTAGCATGCTAACATGCTGAACCATCATACCTGCTAAACACCAGCATTCGGGCAATAGCATGTAGCTCAAAGCAAAGCTGTGTCAAAGTACAGCCTCCCAGAGCGACTAGCATGGGTCTATACTCTTGGCGTGGCGTGTTCTGACACACTTGCCAATCCTTGGCGGCACATGAACACTCACCTCAGCGCTGAAGATGGCACGTGTGGCTACTGGGGCAGACCCTTAGTCGTGTTAACCCATTTTAGCCGAGAAAGTTGAAACACATATCTTTGCATTCTTCAGGAATTGTTGCCGTAGAGGTGGTCTATACAGTTACACACATTTTGTATTTTTGTGTTGTTAACCAGCAAGTAGCTCCACTGAAGTATTTAGGGGGTTAAATGCTTGATTCATGGGCAAAATGACAGCAGGGAGAAACTCCAGTGATGAAGTTCCTGTCTCCACACATGTGGCCATCACCATGGGATCACAATGTTAGACAGAGGGATAAGATCCTTGTCACCGTGGAAGCCGGCTGAAACAATAACTTCCGACCTCGACTGTCTTGACTCCTGCATTGGCTCCTGTGTCCCTCACAGACAGTCCCCCCCCATTCTTTTATGTCAGCTTCCTGTCTTGTGTCGCGCCAGAGGAGTAGACCTAGCTGGCTGCGAGCCCAAAACCTGGATTAGAAAGTGTAAAACACACAAACCCCCGCACACAGCGGTGCACTTTCACTGTCTTCTACAGTATATAGTACGATAAAGCCTCATTCTCCTTAGGTTAGGTAGGCATCACGCCTGGCCGCCAGTGAAAGACACTTTGGGTTCATCCCCAACTTTCCATCACCCCTACTCTAATCACCTTAAATTGTGTCCCTTTATAACCAAGGAGTCACTGTGACTGGAGGACACTGCCCCCGCACATCCCTCGCCTCCCACCCCAATCACGAAGCATGGCTCACAGCACGTACCTTGTCTCCCTCTCCTCTCTCCCTCTCATGTTGGCTCAGACATAAGCAAACAGCCCTTTGAGCAAACAGTGCAACAATTTGTCAACATTGTCCCCAGCTTAGCACAGCAGTAACCATGTAGTATTAAAGCTGACTCATATCAGAAGGAGTAATATGTACACGTAGAAAAGAATGTTTAAAAAAAAATTAGAACATTTTGAATACCTGAAAGACTATATTAAATACATATTAGTCCTCTAATTGGGGCATCACATTTTTGGCTTTTTGGCATCATAACTTTGAATGGAAACAAGGTAAAAATACAGACATGTTGTGTAATGTATAAATGTAAATAATCACTGGTCAATATGTCGATATTAATATCAGATACAATGTTAATCATTTCTTGTTTGCACTTGCATGTGTGCGTGCCGTACATGCACCGCACATAGGCTTATGAAATAGTAAACATGCAAACGCGTGAGTTTGGTAACTTTTATCAGTGTTTCCAAGTATTTGTGTGTTACTTGACATTGGATGTTGGCTCCTGATAATGTGTATGCAAACATACTTTTACTTCCTGGCTGATGGAAAAGCCTCCTGTAGCCTCTGGAAGACACCCTGTCCTCTATGACACACAAAAGGGACTTCCAGGAAATTTCAATATACATTTCCCTTACTCTGGCCCCAAAGGGGCCATTTAGGTTCAAGGTGGGAACATGGGACATTAACATGCCTGCTTGAAGTGCAGAGAATAGAATTGCTACATGACATCACATCCGCACTGAACTGTAAAATAGTAAGTTAGTAATTAATAAATAATATCTAATAAATAATTTACAATTTACTCTACATGTTATTATATTCTTAACTTTTATTGAATGATATCTGACAACATGAATAATTCAAGTAAATTTGATATTGTGCACAGAGTCAGTGATGCCATCCTGGCTCCTATATTTGTCAATCTTGTGATGCCACAGAAAAAAAAAATCTATCCATCTCTCAACCTTGTCATCCAGGGCAGTGGCTGGGTCCATTACAAAGCCATAACTGCTGGAGCAGTTGATCCCTGCCAGCATCCCTGCCAGCATTCTGACCCACAATCCTTCACATAGCATATATGAGCAAGAGGGTCAAAGGTTAAGGCGCAATGGTTTGAAGAAGTCCCAGTTGTATGCATTCAGTAGGCCCTATGCAACCGTACCTACTATGTGGCGTACTATGGCAGCTGCAGTACATACAAATACTAAAAGTAAAAGGTTTTTTTTTAAAAGTACGCGATTTGGAACCCAGAGTCAAGGCAGAGCAGCCAGAGGACATCAGAGGGAAAACCAGAAAACATTTTCTCCATAAAATATGATCCAGTTTCACCAAAATCAGTGGTAGTGGGAATGACCGCAGCACCATTGTCCCTATTACAAGTCAGTGAGTGTAGCATCAAAATGATTTTGAAGCTGTTATTTTAAGGTAAAATTGTTACGCAATGTTGCTTTAACCGAGATAATCCTATAAAATAGTAAATGTGAACTGTAAATAACTGAAAATGACTTACTTTGCATTAAATTCACACAAGGAACTTCTGAAACTTCCCACACTAAACAACACAAACTGTCTCTGTCCCTTAAGGCTGGAGCTCCATACAAGGTGCAGGCTTCAATCAAGGAATCAAGCAAGGTCTGTCCAATCCCCTACTGCCTCTAACAATGAGGTCACCCACTGGCTTTGGCTTTGGGGGGTTAAAGTTATTCCTGTGCCAAGTGTTACAACTACCATATTAATGTTTACTGATCTGCTGCTGATCAATAGGCTATACATTCATAATCTCAAGGTCTAAATTTTAGATTGGGAAAAGGTTTATTTCAAAACTTGATTTCTGTATTTCTTTGTGACAGATGCCTGTGATGGTCCTAAAATAAAAACGTAATGTTTCTGACAATCAGGACCACGTAGCTCATTTCATATCTAATTTCGATATTTACACAATCAGTGTTTTTGAAAATATAGGCGACTCTAATGACCGTTTCTTAAAACCATCCGAACAATGGATGGGAAGTGTCCACGCGGCTTTTTTGAGTCATTATTTACTTGTTAGGCCAAACGTTTTATAAACAGGGATAGTCTATTATTTGGGTAACAATGAGAGAAAACTTAAGGGAGGAGGTAGTTTAGATTGTCATAGAAACAATGCAACTTTATTTTCAAAGTCATCAATAAAAAATCAAACAGCATCAGTTTTTAGAAACACCTACCGGATAAGTGCAGGAGATCCACAAAAGAGCTTCGTTTCCAATTAATGGGCAATAGACGGACCTATGGGCCAAACCGCGAGGACCCTGTGAGGGGCTATGCGGATACCGCTATGGAGTTTCCCAGTGAGTTATGGACATGATTTATTTTCTCTGTACACCGGCTTGAATAGTTAGTCTATTTTCACGCTTTACGCAAAGGGGGACTGCATGCATGGGTTGATGTTTTATCGCTCACCGTGGTGCGTAAAAAGGCGCGTCCTCGTCCGTGCAGGCTATCACGTTATCGCTATATCCTTAGGGGAGGTAAATAAAAGGTTTTGCCAAAGCACAGCAGTGATGCAAAGTCTGGTAGGTGACTGCTCTGACCAGCAGCACACGTTTGTGACACGGACCTACATGCCGGTCGGACTAGCGCTGGGAGCCGCGCACTGGGTTGTGAGTTGGACTTATTGGATTTGACCGGTGCCTTTAACTTGAGCCGAAGAGCTTGTGCATATATTTAAACACACAATGTTTTTAAAAGATGTGGCACCTGTTTGCGAATGTTGCAGAAAACGGGTAAGAGTGAGCGCCTGTAATATATATTATGTAGTCTTGTGCGTTATTTTGTGTACATTGCCTGTGTGCTCTATATGCTCAGTATTTTAGAATTCGTTTAAGTATTCACATACCCTATGTGTTTATGAGTGAATACTGAATCTTAAGATTATGTAGAGCCTCTCTGGAGGTCTGGGTTTCTTTGAAATGCCCGTTTACCTCTTTGACATGTGCCAAACTCCACATCCTGCATGTTTTAAGACCTTTTTCTGCATGCTTCATGATTGAATTTATTTACCATAGTTCATGGCAATAGATTGAGTGATTAAAAAGTAAAAAGACAAATCTTTTAATCACTATTTGTATTGAGAAAGGTCTTTGTGACCAAAAAGTCTACTCAATTAGTTAAAGCAGACACGTGTGTAGGGATTTTTTGGATATGGATCTTCAGGGTATTATTCCCTGCAACACAAAGGAGACAAAGCAAAATGTGTGTTGCTTTCTACTCATTCAATAGATTGTGTAACTTCAAAAAAAAGCCAAATTAGTGCCAGGTGATGGACATCGAACAAACCTAATAATGGGGGGAACTGACACTATTCAGTCTCAAAAAGACAATGTTCTTAAAGTTGCTGATGAAGCCAATGTAAAGCATCATGTTGGTCCTTAACCTTAGAGAGTTGAGCAAAGCACTAAATCTATTGCGGTTGCGGGTTTAATTCCCACTAACAATGTTACAATAAGCCACTGCAGATACAATGGTGTCCTGAGGAGTTGCTGAGTAGGAATGATCTTTTTCTGTCATGTTCACTGGGAAAATACACCTTGCGTCATTGTTCTCTAGCATGACACAGCAGACTGGAAAGTTAGAATGAAAAAGCTGAATCTGCAGTTTTTGACACAATCGTCACATACTTATGTCAGCAGAAAAGACCAAAAGGTTATCAAAGGCTGACAGCTATAAGGGATTCCAGCAAAGCCAGACAGGAAATGATGTCACACCTGTGTCATCTGATAGCTACTTATTTACAACTCTGCACTTTGTCACGGGGAAGACCCATTCAAAATAGGAAGGAGGTCGCAAAGCATTCAAAAGCAACCATCCCATACCTGAGATGCACTTTGAATATAGCATATCCTTATCAGCCCTTGACATTTAACCATTAGTACATTGAGTAGTTGGTTTAAATTGCTGAGCTGAGTTGGTTTAAAGTGTTGAGTTAAAATAGCTCATGTCAGAGGGCTTTAGCTCACGTGAGCATCTGGCCGTCTCTCCAAAGCATCTGTCACATACCTGGAGAGAAGCTTGCCATTATTCAAAGCACTGCCACTTGTGGACCACTGCTATTAATTTAAAATAGCAACATGGTTTTGGCATCTGATGATGGTAGAATGTAGAGATGGAGAGAGAGAGAGAGAGAGAGAGAGAGAGAGAGAGAGAGAAAGAAAGAGAGTGAGAGAGAGAGAAAGTGTGTGTGTGTGTGTGTGTGTGTGTGTGTGTGTGTGTGTGTGTGTGTGTTTAGATTGATACATTCTCACGTAGGCAATGGCGGAGGTGAAAAGGTCAGCGATAATCCTCAAGCTGAGTCACACACTCTTATTTAAAGTTATTTAAAGTGGCAAATGTCAGAGTGAATGGAAAAGAGGCCATTAGTTTTTTTTGTGCAGACATCACTTTGCCTCTGAAACTGCCAAATAAATTGGTTCAGGTTAAAGATTAAGACCACCTTGTTGATCTGAAGTTTTGGTCTTGAACGATAATGTAGAAAGACCTTGTATAAAGTATCGTAGGAGGTCACAGCTACCGCTAATGTTATGATTTAGAAAAGCACTAAATGGTTTTACTTGGTTCAAAATGGATCTTACCACCAACGTTTCCTTCAAATAATGCTGATGACCTCTTTTATCACTTTAGGACACGTTTCATTGGGTTATCAGGGTTTGAAGGTAACGTGTGGAACTTAGAAGAGTTCCGCTTTCATATATGCTTCATGTACTGTACTATATACGATGGCAAATCTGAATTTCACAATATAGTATCATTACTTAAATATCTGAACATGTTAAGTAGTTTATTATTTATTTGTAGTATTTGTTAGCAAATTAAAGGAGTGGCTTTGGCTTTGATTTTTGCACAAAAAGTTGTGATGTACTTTTAAGTGGAAGAATTTACAAAATTCTATATTTACCAGTGTCTAACTAAAGTGAAGCAGCCACTTAACAGCCAACAGGATGAAAACAGGTCTAGTGTAGTATGATTTATTCCCATCACATTAATTCCCTACAATGCTTACAGTTTGTATTCATTCAGAGTAAATCATAATTTACAATGAGCCTATGAATAACTTCAAAAAGAACGTCCATAAGTAGACTACTAGTGAATGTTACACACCCGACGACAACATTTATGTGCATGTATTTGTGTGTGTTTTCATGTTTACTGGATTGCAAGTCTGCAATGCTTGCTCAGCAGAACAAGGAGGCTGCAATACTGTCAGTAATGCGCAAAATAGTCACTTGTGAAGTTGTTGGACACACTGTGCATAACTACCACCATGTACATACAGTTTGGAGAAAGCTCTATAAAACATGGGGTTGGTCATTGACAGTCTACTAAATGACGTTAAACATAGAGTAAGTCATTAAGCTGATTAAAGGATCACTACTAGTGTAGTACTAGTAATTGGTATTATAATTCCTGACGTTATTTCTTATGATCCCTCAGTGGTAGCAAACCTGCAATGTTAGTGGAACCGTTTTTGTTTGCCGTTCACCTCAATTTGTGCTAGTTGTGTGGGAACTTAATCTAGCCTGTATCTGACCCGCCTACTTGGGAAGACCATCTTTTTCTATCATCCTTCTGCGTCACACAGCCAGGCTGCTGTGAAAGCTTGCATTCAGCATGTGGCACAGAGGGAGCGAGGCTGGATGCCCACATGACCCACAACGGTAGAACCACTCTCATTGTCAAGTTTGCTATGCTTTCAATTGATTTACCAAGTTTCTTAGAAGGAATGTCTAAATTTGTGAATCAGGCTGACTAATCGCCTGATTATAGAAACACCCTGTTCTTAATAAGAGTTAAACAAGGATACAGTCATATCTGCATCGTCATGATATCTGCAGGTTTCTGTTCTTAATCTAGGATATCACATGGTTTCTTACTGTAGGTGTCATATGCAAGTATGAAACTAAATGAATGGGATGCTGATCAATCATGCTGAATCATGCTGATTTCACATGATACAGCCTGTAGTGGTAGAAAACTTAAGGTTGGGGTTTTCCTTTAACCCCTATTCCAATTTTCTATTGTCTTACCACATAGAGAGTGTGTGTGCAGTATGCCAGCCTTCTTTCCAAAAATACTTTCAGAGATTGTTTTCCGTTCACTGTTGCTCAGAAATTTTTGCTGAGGTCAATGACAGTATCTGCTGTCTTCTCCTCACTAAGTGCCTTTCACGCCAATATAAAGAATAGCTAACCTATGGAAGGTGCGCACTTAAACGTTAAATGATGCTCCTCTGCCCTAAATTTCTGTAATCTGTATTTTTTATAATGGCAAGTCTGTGGCACCCAATTACAGAAATGTAATAACTACTGCAATGTTAATGAAAGACTGATCCCTGAACAGCTAGCTTATCCAGATAACAGCATTATATTTAACTTGTGTTAATCTGATGAACTAGGTCATATGACATCAATGGTGGGAATTATGTATTTCTAGACAAATTCAAAGATAAAAAAACGTATGTCAGTACCCCTGAAGGTCTTGGCAGAATTGTGTCAGATGCATAAAAAAGTCAACAAATGTCTTTTTCAATGAATTACAAGAGACACAGTTGTTCCTAAAGTCTTGTGGTGCTCATACATTTGAAATGTTTTGCGCTTTAAAATCCTGGCCATCCCCTCAGTCTATCCCCTCTCCCTGTCAAAGTGATAACTGGCTGTTAACTGAGATGGCCTGGAGCATCGCCCATGGCTCAGATGTACAGCTGGCCTGTGTATAACCGCATAAATATGAACGTGAACCTTAAACTTTGAGTCTGGGGACACATCCACCCACAACTCTAGAAACTACAATTGTGTAGAAAGATGAAGTTTCTGCATTCATCTCAATGTAATTGGTACTCTCACTCTGAATTAACAATTTCAAACAAGCGTGGTGGTTTCATTAGAGACATTGTTCCAGCCAAGCTGGAAAAGGTACGCGATCCTCCAGGATAATGACTGCTCCCATACTAGTCAGAGATGTGGTTATCACTACAGTCTCTGTATTGGTACTGTATTCTTAAACTAAGTAGTTCAAGTTAAACATGTCAGAGGAAGACCTCTGCATATACACACACATTTGGTGTAAAAAGGGTAGAAGACAACCAGCTTCACTGCTACTTTCCATAGGAGTGGTTATCATGACTTAGTTTAAGGTTATTCTACATTAATACGTACTGCTGCTGCTTACTTGCTACTTGCTGTTACTTGATACTTCATTTGAGTGACTGCATTCGTGTTATTTGTTGTGTCTGTGCAGGACTGCTTGCCTTGCTGTTGATGGTGTTGGAGTGGACCCGGCCAGGCCTACTGTCCCCGCTGAGGCCCATCTGTGACCTGAGGGTCCTGAACCATTTCATCAAGGAAGCACGAGACGCGGAAGACGCTATGGTGAGAGGGAAATGTATGCATGCACTAAAAGCAGGCGCAGAGATATTCAATTCAATATTATTCACTGTATAATATCAAATCAAATAATATCAGAAGTTATCTTGGGACACTTTAGAGATAGAGTAGGTTTAGACCACACTACATAATTTGTACAGACCCAACCATTCCCCTAAGAGCAATTGCACTTAATCTGGCGGCGGCGAAGAAAGCTAGAGAGAGAGAGAGAGAGAGAGAATAATACCTCACCAACACAATCCAAGGCTATCTGTGAGGTGAGAAAGCACAAGGACTCCAGGGAAGAAGCTAAGTTAGTAACATGCATTAGTAACAACATTTGACATAAATGCATACAGATGGAGTGAGAGAGATGATAAGCGGAGCTCAGTGTGTCATAGGAAGTCCCTCGGCAGTCTAAACCTATAACAGCATAACTAAGGGCTGGTCCTAGGTAAACCTGAGCCAGCGCTAACTATAAGCTTTATCAAAGAGGAGAGTTTTAAGCTCATAATGTGGTCCTGGAATCACCCATACTGAACGTTTATGCACCATTGGATAAAAGTATCACTGACATTACTCTTTCTTGTTTTCTTAGAAGTCCTGTAGAGAAGGATGCCGCCTGTCAGAGTCAGTTACTGTGCCCCAAACCACAGTCGACTTTCAAATCTGGGAGAAGAAAAATGTAAGTAACCGCTATAAACAGCTGAATTTTAAAACAGCTGGCTGCAGATTTAGATTACCTATGAAGCATAATACAAGTTCATAGACATTTGCTACCTTTAAGTGTGTAATCATTCAACCATAAACACCTCTCAGGAGCATACTTTATGGATATTTCTAAATTACTTTTTTGCGCTTTAAGTTTTTTTGGGGGTACCTGTAACTCTGGTGGTTTCTAATGGGAGAGCTGATTACCTGCTCCCTTTGTTCCGTATAGCTTCCATAATAAAACTCTTGCCCTCTTTCTTTCTTTTTGGCAAGGGATCGGAGCAAGCCCAGGAGGTGCAGTCTGGGTTATATCTCTTACAACAGGCCCTCAGCTTGCTACGGACCTCAGTCACCAACACAGCACTGCACAGCCACATAGATAACTCCCTCAGAAACCTGCTCAGTATAAATGCTGTGCTGCGTAGCCTCAACATCCAGGTGAGTTACAGCAGTTACAGAGGTACAAATTAAAAAATAAACAGCAGCTAAGTTTACTGGGAGCCTTTTGTCACCTATGTCATACTATGAAAAGAGCCTAATTACAATAACAATATCATAAAACACCGGCTTGTCACATTCCAAATGAAATGTAATTTCCTTTAAAGGGATAGTTTAAACCTATTGAAAGATAAATGATTGTCATGTACGTGCTCTCTCGGATTAATATTTATTTAGATATCTATACTCTTTTCAATCAGGCTAGCTCCCTGAGCTAAGTTAGACCTCTTCCCCTGGGGAAACACTCACTTTTCCAATGCTAGTCTGCTGCATTTTTTGCTGTCAAACACCTCTCTAATTGGTTCATCTCTCAGCATAAATTAGGTTGCTTTTACTAGCTATTGCGTGATACAAAAGGTTGCATTTCTGTTGTGCAGCAGCAAGATATTTTGATTAACTGTTGCATCAAAATAAAAGCAGCGCAGTTAACCAATAAAAACGTTTTCTGAATTCTTTCTGTCGATGGGCATATCAATACATTATTTTTTTTCATCCTATGTGTTTTTTGCCTTCTATTTGAGATATTGCGGTCACACTTGTAATTAAATAATGGTGTTTTCTGCGTTACTAGAGAAACTGAGGGATGTCATGGGACATTCTAGTGTAATCTTAAGCCTTTCGTGACACCGCTGTGGGCACTGGAGCTGCTGCACAAGCTTGATCTTAGATTACTGACGTTGTGGCAGCACGGCCTTTGAAATGATTCAGGTCCAAGCAGAGGCCTTGTGAGCTGAATGAACAGCCTCTGCCAAGGCTCACTGAAATATTAGTTCATCATTAGCAACAGTTAACAGGGGTCTAACACATGAAAACCAAGACAAAAATTGAATAAAAAAAGTTGACTAAGCCTGGAAAGATTCTATATTTATCTCGTCGATACCAAAACAAGACAGATAAGATTACTATAGTGGGGTTGTGTGGATGTCACAAGCTAAAGGAAATGGCATGAAACCTTCCAGATGCACATGGCTTTGCTTACTTCTAGAAGGGGAAATGTAGCACGTTGCACAGGCTTTTGAGATTGGGTCAAAAGAGGAGGAATTTTTTTTTTCTTCTTTTTTTAAAGCTACATTTTCCAAATTAAGACATCATGTCAACATGTTTCTTTGTCTTGTCTTTCAGGAATATACCCCACCAGCAAGTGCAGCAGAGCTGGAGGGAACATGGCGGGTGTCCACGGCAACAGATTTGCTTCAAGTCCATGTCAACTTTCTGCGAGGCAAAGTGCATCTCCTTCTTTCGGATGCACAGGCTTGTCAGCAAGATGTCAGCTGATCACCCTACTCTAGACAAAGCTGATTTGTGTTTCCGAAGGCAAGAGAAGGGACACTGTTGACCTGCACGCTGGCTAATGGAAGCAGTGCGGACAGAGAGAAAGATGCAGCCGTCCTCACATACAGGGAGGAAGCTGGAAGGAGAGAACGGTCCCAGCTAAGCTTTGGATGGACAGGAGATGACTGCACCTTGGTATGTCAATGTGAAACATGGACAATTGCAAAGCACACATGGACCAAAATGAGGCCTGTGTGAAGCACTGCTCCAAAAGCTGTTCTTCTGGCACTCTTGCACTTGTGTGTGTGTCTGAGAGAGAGTTAAGAATGTAAGTTTAAATCTATACATAGTGACAGTCACCTCTTTAGAGTGAATTGTGGAGTGAAACACAGAAAATATTAATTGCACCTGGAAGTTGGAGGTCTGTGAGTTCGCAACAGGACATCGATTTCCAACACCACTGCAACAACACAAAACGAATGAGGCCTCACACCACAAGCATTTAACATTTTTCAACTATGCCTCACAGACACATTAGTCTCTTCTCTTGACTTTTTTCAATGAATATTTTTTATACATTTGTAAATTGTGTGATTACTATTTATACAGATTTTCTACTTTTAAGCTCCAGTCTTTGTATTTTTTAGCGTCCGATCTTTAAGAATCTAGTCGGGCTCTCATTGCCATATTCTCTTGTGTGACACATTTACAAAGCTATCTGTTGACATCATTTGCAATGGCACGCTGCTGTCTTTCTTTCATATGTACCCGACTAGCTGTTAGTTTCACATTGCATGCTCCTGAGAGAACAAATGACTATCAAGTTAATCCAGAGGATCGGTTACAGTAAAATAGTGAGCAAGAGGTCAGTGAGGAGGTGGTTGGACAGTTACGTGAGAACTGTGAAGCTGTTTTGTCATGATCTGTGTTTTTGTTACTGCCTAACCAACACTCAGCCAGCCTTTACACTGATAGCCAGACGGCCCGGAAAAATGCTGTTTGGCTTTTACAATTTACATCCTGTGAGGCTGTAATTGCAAATAGTTTTCCAGTATCTGACGTTAATACTGTCTCTTCCCTTCCTCTATTGTACGTCATCAAAAAGCAGGCAGGCAATTAGTTAGTCCTGGGAACTTGAGGCTTTCTATAAAATGGATGCAAAACTCTTTCATCCCAGTTAAGTGTTCTTCCTTGTTTTTTCTGTATTTCTAAATCATGTTTTGCAAGTGCAAGATGTTTTTAAGGATGTTTGTACATGTTTTCTTTCCTGTCATTTGTGTGTTGTTTTGTCCCATCACTGTAAAATTTGCTATTTAAATACAAAATATTATTCTTGGATAAAGAAAGGATAGATGGAAACACAACATGGGGAAGTCTGTCCATTTCATTCATTAGCTTTGTGTTATTCAGGTCAGTGGAGTTAACAAGCAAGCTTCTGCAGTTGAACACCACCTGCAGTCTCAATAATCTGAAACCAAATTTGAACAGATTTAAACTACTGACATCTAGTGGACATTTAGTACAACAACACCTGCTTGACATGTAAATTAGGATTCCTGTTTTTAAATTAATTATATCTTTAAAACCAGATATGAAATTGTAAACACTTACAGCACATACCCTTTAAAATATATATTTGTCTACATTTACACCTGATGAACACCACTGTTGCTTCAAGACATGCAAAGTGAAAAAGGAAAAACAGCCACAATTTGCAACAGACTTAACACATGACAAAAGAGCTTAATATATTAGTCAACTAAAGTTGTCCCAATTGGAGTATTCCAACACAGTAGCATTCCCCATTCTGCAGTCTTTTGCTGCCCCCCCCCCCCAAGACAACAATGTTTTATTGGTCTCATGGTCAACCTCTGCCCACACATCTCTATTACGGTCCCTGCGGGTCAGGGTAGAACACCTTAATATGAATGGCCGAGTTGTTGCGTGTACGCGTCATGGGCTCCCCGGCCTCATCGGGATCTTCAGGTTCCAGGTCGTCCACGAGCTCCACCGTGGAGGTGTTGGCTGCCAGCTGTAGCGCCCCCTGGCTGCTGGCCTGCAGCTGAAGGGCGATGTTGATGGCCCTGTTGATGGCCAGGCCCAGGCCGTGAACGCAGATCTCCCTGTGACCCCCACCTTCCAGCAGCTTCTGACAGCGTGCAAGCTGAGCCCGGAAGTCAGTCTTCATGTTGACGTAGACGTCATTCCGTCTCTTTGGGAGTTTCCGGGGGAGGCGCTTCCTCAGGGTGTACTCCACTGGATCCATCTCGACAGCCGGAGGGGTGGAGTCAGTGTGCACTGGGGCTGTCTGGATAGAGGACATTCCTGGGCTGCGTGGCTCGGTCATGTTTCTCAGTGGATATGTGCTGAGAAATAAAAGGTAGTAGACAGAAATTCATGACATTCTCTCCAGGCTGCAACTAACAATTACTTTCATTAGCTCATAATCTGCTGATTATGTTTTCAAATAATTGTTTATCTATAAAATGTACAGTACGTAGTAAATAATTCCCATCACAATTTTCTAAACCACTTGAGAATATCTATCTATCCAACAGTCCAACACCCAATCAAGTTCATATCCCATAAGACAAAGCAACAGATCCTCACAATTGCATTTTAGCTTGAAAAATCCATTGATTATCATACAGGATAGATACCGATTAATTTGATATCAATCAAGTTAAGAGTTTCAGAACTACATCCCGGATCCTGCAGTAATCGTATTAAGAAAACAAAAGTAGAACTGCAACTTTAAGTTGATTTATATTTTGATAACTACTTAGGTTAAAATGCCAAGCTTCTATATCAGCTTCTTATTTGCCACTTCATCATTGTAAACTGAACTTCTGTAGGTTTGTACGGATTGTTGGACGAAAAAAGAAAGATTTGGTGACATCACCTCGACCCTGTTCTCTAACAGTTTATCGACCAAAAATGAATCAGGAAAATAGGCAGATAATAAAAAATAAAGGGACATTACACAACTATGTCAGCAAAGCTGTACCATAACTATTTGGCGGGAGCAAACCCAACGTTTAAATCTCATAAATACACTATGTGACTGAATCTCGGAGTAACGTGCTGAGGTAACAAATGGGGCTAAGCTATGAGCTAGCTGCTCACACATTAGCTAGCTAGCTAGCTAATGTGTGAGCAGCTAGCTAGCTAACGCTCCTGAGGCCAAAAGCAGTTAACCGTGTGATTAACGGTGAAACGTCAATACTTGGCGTAGTTTATCCATATGATGAGTACACTTACCTTTAGAAGAGAATTTCAAACAGCAAATTGTGCCTTATCTCATCGCTAACATCTGCATTTCGCTCATGGATGTATTAAGAGAACGCTTTAGCCAAACAGCTGTTTATTTCCTGTTTACCCCGGAAGTAGTAGCTAGCACGGGGAGAAATAAAACTATTATTTTACTGAAAATATCAAGGCATAGAAAAATTACAATAACACTTCTCCACATAGATACCGGGCACACTGGATCAAATGATAACTTAAAAGTATAAAAAAATAAAATATGTTTCAAATGATATCAAATAGAGAAAGTAGAGAATATACATTTAATATAATCTTGATATTGCTAGGGGTCCTCAAACACGTTCATCTCCTCATAAACGTGTCTGAAGCAGAATCTTTGCATGTTTTCCTTACATATATATTTTTTATTTTTATATATATATATATTTTTTATTATTTATTTATTTAATTATTTAATTATTATTTTTTTTTTTTAAGTGCTGATCGGTGATTGGCCACAAGGTTAGAGAGAATGGGAGACGTGGGGCACGTTCCGTCCACGGTTCCGTCTCACGCAACGTTTTTCTACAGGTTCCGAGTTGATCGACGTGTTTCCTCCATAGACAGTATATAATATAATAATAATTTCCTCAGACACTGTCTGCTCTTATAGGTCCTTATCAGAGTGATAGAGAAAAACTAATATCTCTATGGCTCTGGTCCTTATAAAATGTTTTGGCGTTATGCATTCTGAATATTTATGAGTGCTTAGAACATGCAAACAAACTCAAAGCTGTATGTCACCGTCATTGGTCAGCACGCTAAGGTTCGCAGTAACGTTACAACCGAAGGAACATAAATGAGTTTTAGAAGTTATTTGGTCACAAATCAAAGTATTGAATAAATCGAAACTTTTTACCTGAGTGGTGCTAGAGGAAAAGTTAAGGGACCGCCAAAGTTAAATTGATGGTAATCCGTCCAATAATTCTGGAGACATTTCACTAAAGAAATGCAGAAATCAACCTCATGGTGGCGTACAAAAGCCAGGGGGTCACAAACACATTTGGACTCTTCCTCAGGTCACCAATCTGTACCAAATGTTATGACAATGCATCCATTAGTCGCTGAGACATGCCATTAAATATATATATATATCTGCTGGTGTGCTATCAGCTCATGGACACACATACACATACATATACATACATATATATATATATATATATATATATATATATATATATATATATATATATATATATATATATATATATATACATATATATATATATATATATATATATATACATATATATATATATATACATATACATATATATATATATATATATATATATATACATATATATATATATATATATACATATATATATATATATACATATACATATATATATATATATATACATATATTTATATATATATATATATATATATATATATATATATATACATATATATATATATATATACATATATATATATATATATATATATATATATATATATATATATATATATATATATATATATATATATATATATATATGTATGTGTATGTGTGTCCATGAGCTGATAGCACACCAGCAGATATGAAAACACAAACTGCGATCTCAAGCTCTGGTTTTGTGAACAGCCTATTTGGCTTTGGTTTGGCACAAGAGGATGGCCTATGTCCCAACAACTTACAGTATATCATAGGCTTAAAATATAATACTTTTTTCTTTGGCTTTGTGTAATGTTGGATATGATCAAGTTGAGAGCTGAAAAATGACTTGCTTACTGAGCAGATATAATTGAATCACTAATGCTATGCAGATTCATCCTATCCTTAGATTCTATCCTAAGGAAACACATCTTTTTAATGTAACTGTTTAATGAATCACACTAGAAAAGCATTACATAACTTTATGTAAAAAAAAAACAAGTTAGAAGACTCTGTCACTCCTGTTCTCCCTACAGCAAGCAGAAAGTACCAGACACATAGGTTTCATTTCTCTAGAAATCAAAAGATTTTTGGTAAATGAAACAGGAAATGACTCACTTAGCAGGACAGAAAGAGAAACCTGCAACAGACTTTTGCATTGCCAGGGGATTACAGTACAGAGCTTTGTTCTCAGGTCTAATGCTTAACATTTAACACAATATCCTGGATAAAGGAACAGATATGTTTACTATGGATAATCTACAAAGGTAAGCAACCATTTCTTTGTCAGTGATTGTTTTCCCCTTCTTTTAAGACCTGAACTAATGCTCTAGAACTAGCTTGCTTTCCGTAGCCTAGAACAGCATGTTCTATTCTTTATCTCTCTTACAGTGCACTGATTTCAGGATTTTGGTTTTGGTCTATATTGTAGTGTAGCCATGCTGAAGAGTACACTTAGCTGTGTGATTTCGGTGTAATATGGATTTTTGTGAAAGAATGCGTTACAGGGTTATTTTTTTTAAATTATTTACAGTGAGAAGCAGTTTGAATAATCTGGACCAAGTGTGGCATAGCTGAGAGCGTACCCACAATGGATAACTCTGATGAGGTAAACAGCTAGTTTTTATATCTCTAAAATTAAATAAAAGTACAAGACAAATAAACTCAGCAAAAAAATAAATGTTCTCTCACTTTCAACTGCTTTTATTTTCAGCCAACTTAACATGCGTAAAACTTTGTATGAACATAAAAAAATTCAACTACTAAGAACTAAACTGAACAACGTTTCACAGACATGTGACTAACAGAAATGGAAAAATGTGTCCCTGAACAAAGGATGATCAAAATCAAAAGTCACAGTCAGTATCTGGTGTGGCCACCAGCTGCATTAAGTACTGCAGTGCATCTCCTCCTCATGGACTGCACCAGGTTTGCCAGTTCTTGTTGTGAGATGTTCCCACACTCTTCCACCACTGGGGGGCATGGTTCTCGCCCTTACCCTTCGATCCAACAGGTCCCAGACGTGCTCAATGGGATTGAGATCTGGGCTTTTCGCTGGCCATGGCAGAACACTAACATTCCTGTCTTGCAGGGAATCGCGCACAGAACGAGCGGTATGGCCGGTGGCATTATCATGCTGGAGGGTCATGTCAGGATGAGCCTGCAGGAAGGGGACCACATGAGGGAGGAGGATGTCTTCCCTGTAACGTTCTACAACTTTTGATTTTGACCATCCTTTGTTTAGGGACACATTTTTCCATTTCTGTTAGTCACATGTCTGTGAAACATTGTTCAGTTTAGTTCTTAGTAGTTGAATTTTGTTATGTTCATACAAAGTTTTACGCATGTTGGCTGAAAATAAAGGCAGTTGAAAGTGAGAGGACGTTTCTTTTTTTGCTGAGTGTATATGTTGTCTTTTCAGCTTTTACAAATGTAATTATGAACTGATTCATTGCACTTTAAAATGTAAACATTTTTCTCAATTATTAAGGACCTCGATAATGTACCGGATTCCTATCTTAAGTCATACTGTAAGGAAGGAGAGAACACTCCACCAACACCACAGTCTGGCTGTAAGTGTGACTGTCAATAACTGATCCAATTTAATGACTAAATACATGCTGTACTGTGGAGATACTGAGATATACTTTTCTTATGTTATGACAGATGTTCCTCCACCAGGAAAAGTAACAGTTCTCAATGCTGGCCAGGAGACTGTTTCTCTTGGCTTTTCCCTCCCTGATAACTCTGTAAGGTATACACTGCAATTAGATTACTCCTGCAACACACAGAGAGACAGTTTGATCACAGAGGACTCCAGCACTGTGAAGGTTGAGGGGCTGACTCCTGGGACTGAGTATACTTTCAGCATCATAAGGATTGCAGACAATGGAAATCGAAGCAAAGCAACCTCCCTATCTGTCTTCACAGGTAAATCTGAAAAACAAATAATTAAAAAAGATCCAACAAAGTGTTGTCTGAATGATCTTTTGGCCCATAACCTAAACAAATGTTAATGTGTATACTTTTTACATTGTGTATTCAGACTAAAGAGGTGGTATATTGTACATTTTGGGCATTAGATGATTATATATGTGGCTTTGTCTTTTACCACACCTCTTTAACTTGGCAGTCAAACAGCACTTTTAAATATAAACATGACAGAACATTATTTTTACGTTATAAGTGATACCATTATATTGTTCCCACAGAGCCCAGCCCTCCTGTCCAGATTACAGTCTACCAGGTCAGCAGTGAGTCTCTGTCTCTGCGTTGGGACACCCCTGCTGGTGAAGTGGAGCGTTACATCGTGACTTGTTGCAGTGAGGGAGACATTGTGCAAGAGCTGACAACGGACACAAACAAACTGACTCTCAGCAACCTGAATCCAGGGGTGTGTTACTCCCTCCAGGTTTCTGCACAACTTAGGAATGGAAGAACAAGCAAGCCAACTGTAACATCTGTCAACACAAGTAAGTAAAATCAAATCATCATTGCAATAAAAAATAGCTTTAAAGTCTTCAACTGTTTAGAAATATTTAATTCACTTAGATGTATATTATAAACAACAACAAAAACATTTGAAAAATATTGATGTCATAAATAATGGCATAAGACATGAAACCTGTCATGAACATGAAGAGTCTCTATTCTTGTTTATGGCTGTTGTCAATAAGTGTCATTCTGTAAATAATGACACTTTTAATGCAAAGTTAGCATTGTTTGAGATGTTTGTGTTATGACTAACTGGACATTAAGCAAGACAGCAACCTGTCATAAACATGTCATAGCAGGCCTAATTATCAAACTTAGAGAAACTGTTTAGCTTTATGTGTTAACATTACATTAAACTGTCATAAGTGGTTGTTTTATACATTGGCTGCCATTAGACCATTATAATTGTGTCAAGTATTTTTCCTTGACCTCAAGTAAAGTGAAACAGTTTTGAACTTGTCAAAACGTTGTCATAAAGGTTGATTACAATGTCAAGTGGTATTATAACGGTGCAATGAATAATTCCCTTGACCTCAAGTAAAGTGAAACCATTTGGACTTTTTATTAGGATGTCATTAAAAGTTAGAAGACTATTAGTTTGAATTAGTTTGACGACACAGTCTATATTCAACGAAGTTTCATTTTCGGGATTGTTCAGGGGCCGCCTGAAATTCTGCCGGATGTCCCTAATTTTCGGCCGGATGTCCAACACCTTCCACTTTCTTTTGTGTGATTGTGATTGGTTTAAAGAAATGCCAATAAACCAGAGCACCCTCCTACGCAGCGCAGTGGAGGAAGATCTGGCAATGTGAGACTAGACGTCACTGAATACAGTACTGAGGTGGTTTATGGAGTTTTGGACCGATAACGTTAGCTTTAGGCTACTTGTGGCTAAAGTAACCACTAACTGTAGTTAGCTGCCGTTAGCTAGATAACTTGGTTAGCTGTACAGCAGGGTGCAAGAAGCCAAACTTTGAAGAAAACCATCTTGGTACTGTATTCTGTCGTAAAAATGGCTTCCTCCGTAAGTCAAGATGCGTTTGTTTCGGTCCGTCCGTGTTTACTGAGAGCTCTGATAACCGTAACGGCAAGCAACTTTGCTCTTAACTTGCCTTTCTCTGCCTCTAATATTTACCCTAACCAATCTCACTCCTAATGCCTAAACCTAACCAATCCAACCAACGGAGGCAGCGAGTATTAGCCAATCAGAGGATAGGGAGAGACTTATTTATATATATATATATATATATATATATATATATATATATATATATATATATATATATATATATATATATATAGCTTAGCGTTTACAGTAGCCAAAAGCGCTGAATGGGAGTTACGTTTATTCATCATGCTAGCTGTTTAGCTGACTCTGCCGTGACTGGGAGCTTTCAGTGAACACAGCCGGAGTCGCTGGGCTGGTTCCAAAAACAGACTCTGAGACTGAGAGGGAGTTTTACGACAGGGAAAACAGTACCGAGATGGTTTTCTTTTAGTTTTGGCTCCTTGCACCCTGGGCTCAGCTAATTGGAAAGCTTTACAGCTAACCAGGCTAACTAGCTAACAGCAGCTAACTACAGTTAGTGGTTACCTTAACAACAAGTAGCCTAAAGCTAACGTTCAAGTTCAAGCACTTTGTCATTGCGTAGCACAATGAGATTACTTTGTGACAACCCAAGGGTGCGCTAAAAGTGATGAAGTGGATGTTCGGTAGTACTGGAACAATTAAATATAAATAACTCTGTAAGTCTGTCTCGAATAACATACTATAAAATAACATGAGCTAATCAAATAAGCTAAAAATATAAGTAAAAGTTAAGTATTAAAATGTATAAATAAGATTTATATATGAATAAACGCTAACCTTATATAAATGGGAGCTAACCATAAGTGCACAAGTTGTGTTATAGCAATGATATCTGTCCAGAACTCCCCTTGGTGCTGTATTCACTGTTGTCAAACTGGTCTTATAACTTTTATGACATTTTTTCTTGACACGATTATAATGGTCTCATGACAGCCAATGTAAAAACCAACCACTTATACAGACCTGCCAACCTGTACGCATTTTGCGTAGTAGATTTTGTGACTTTAAACTATGCAAAATCAGGTGACTGCTTTGAGTTCACGTGTTGACGTGCAGTAGCCGTCTCAGTCGAACACTTGATGGTAGGCTAAAGCAGCGTAGCAGCCACGAGCATGATGGAAAAAAAAAATTAAAAAAGAAGAGTTCGACCAATCACAGCTTTTGGTTCCTTCCTCTTAAATGTCAAGCTGGGATATTGGCTACTGATAGCAAAACAAAAGCATCAAATGCAAGTATTATTCCTCTCTCATTCCCATTTTAGTTTGGTTGGAGTCCCCAAGGGAGGACGGTGCTTGCAAAGGTAAACGGGTTTGATGTAGAAAAGTTGGGTACTGAGACCCGGTGCTAATACGGCACCGGTGCCTAAACGACCGGTATCTACCGAATAGCAACGCAGATTTTGGTGCCTCATTTCGGTGCCACTTAAATGCCTGCGCTTCTCTCTGATGCGCCGAAACGGACGTTAGAGGCAACCAAGCATTGCCGCATGTCACGCTAGGTAACACTACACTTGGCAGCAGGTAACGTTAGCCTACCTACTAGCAGCTGGATTAAACACGGTTAAAATGCTGACAGTTAAACGGTGTAAAAGTTTGTCTGTATTTCACTGTAGAGGATTCCAACAGCGGGACGTACAACAGTCCGCAGTTGCCGTTGTCTGAAAAACACAGACGTTGCGTTCACTTGAAACTCGCCTCGCCAGCCTCGTGCTGCATTCAAAGTTATTGTAAAATACCCTTTTCCCATCCAGTGGTTGTTTTTGTCATTTAACAGGGATTTTACTGGTGAAATAAGTTGTTATAAGTTATTATTATATATTATTACATTTTTAATAAATCATTTAATTTGGACCCTGTGGCCTTAGCAATAAACAAGCCGTTCTTTAATATTGCCAACTGTCATTTTGTGCTCCGGTATTTGTTCAGGCACTGCACCGTTTTAAAAGTATCGTTTTAGCACCGGTATCGGAAAAACTCCAAACGATACCCAACCCTATTCATAGTGGATTTATATGTTGAATAACTGAATATGGTGGTGAGTGGAGAAATTACTATATCCTAGGACCAGGTGAAGTGATTGGTAAGCATATGAACTAAACGATACACTATACTGATGCCCAACGAGCCAAAATGACATCAAAGACAGCGGTAATGGCACGTTTTCCGCGTGCGTGCCGCCGTGTTCATGAACCAGAACTTCGACAATAAATCATTAAGTTGTTCCTCAAAAAAGTTTTTCAAGGTTGGCAGGTCTGCTTCTGTTCAATGTAATATTAAAACATAAAGCTAAATAGTTTGATAAATAGGCCTGCTATGAGATATTTAGGTTGACATTAACCCAGTTGTCATAACAGAGATTGCTGTATTGCTTAACGTCAAGTTGTCATAACACAAACATCTCAAACAATGCAAACATTGCATTTAAAGTGTCAATTTATCAAATGACACTTTAACATTCATAAAGACTCCATGTTTATGAGGTGTCATGTCATGGTTCTGACCGTATCATGTCAGTATTATGCAAACTCCTTTAAATAAAGTGTTAGCCAAAATGTTTCTTCTCTGTTTCAAATATATCCAAAGAAATTGGGAGGAGAGCCTTTAAATTTAAAGCCCCTTCCGATTGGAATGGTGTACCTAGGTCTTTTAGATCTATTTCCTCTTTTCACTAGTTTAAGATGTCTCTTCTTAATTATTTGCATACAAGCTGCAACTGTTTTCCTCATGCTTGATATTTTTATTTTTCTCAACTGTCTATATGAATGATCTTAACTGTTTATTGTCTAGCATTTAATGGTTGGAATGGGGAGGATATGGGTGGTTTTGGTGTGATGGAGAGCTTTTGTCTTTTGTCTGTCAATATGTATGTATGTCTGTGATGTATGTTTTTCTTGAGGTCTCCTCAAATAGTTTTGTTAACTGTCTTGTCTAATTGTGAATGTACTGTATATTTTTGCCATTAAGGACCCCCTCGAAAACGAGATGCTACATCTCAAGGGGTTATTCCTAATAAAAGAAATTTCAAATAATAAGAGCATTATTTGTTGACAGCAGTAGGAACAGTACTCGCTGAAACTGTAATCTAATATAAAAAATACAGATAAATTAGAATCTAATTAAATTTGAATCAACACCACTCAAAACAACATAACATTGTGAAGGTTGGTAGAGTGCAAGGCTGTTGTATTAGACTACATTTGTTTTAGGTGTACTTAATACACTGTCAACTGAGTATATGTTAAAATTAAGTTTGATCGATGCTATGGAATATTAAAATAACCAGTGATGGGATTATTATTTAATTTTCATGTCTACAGAGACACACCTAAAAGGCCTATTGGAGGATCTGGGGTTGGAGCAGCACTACATAGAGAAGCTATCCCTGAGCACAATACTTCAGATTGATGAGAAGACCATTACTGATGAACCTGCTAAGTGTATATCAGATCTTCCATGGTATTTTCTGAAGAAACTGATGATGGTTAATGTGACAGCTAGGAATGTGAAATGTACACCAGTATGTGAGTCCAACTATGATGATCCGTCAGGGAATACAGAGTTAGATCTTGATAATCTGGTCAACAGTCTATATTCAAGTGACATGCTAAACCCCCTTGACATGATCACTGCTCTCTTTCTGTGTTCTGATGGTTTTGTACGGCAGGAAATGGCCCTCAAAATGTCCATGTGTCAGTTTTCTGTGCCTCTGTTGCTTCCTAATTGTGACACAAAACAGTGCACACTCATGCTTTGGGCCATGAGAGACATTGTTAAAAAGTACAGACCTCAGTCACTTTTACAATCCAAGGGCTTCATTGAACAAAGAATTGTTCTCTCTGAACTTCCGATGATATCTTTTGTGAGACTGGGTGAAAGCTCAATGTCCAAGTCAGAGATCCTCAATAAGATTCTGAGCAATTCCCAGCAGTACCATGATACCTTTGTTCATCATGATATGGAGTGTGGTGACAGCCCAAGAAGAATATCCAATGGACTGGCTGAAATGACTTGGTACCTTCCATGTGGGAACAAAAACATGGATGTTTTCAGTGAGCCTGTAGCTGTAGCTAACCTTCGTGGGGACATTGCTTTGTTTGAAACACAATTTTCTTTTTTGTGTCAGACATCTGCAGCAGTTTTTGTGTTCTTTGACACTCTGGACTCTGAATGTAAGCTACTTACCAACCAACACCACAAGGCACAGATCTTCTTGGTGGGTAACCATCAAAGCAAGCATTTCAACTTAAAGGCTCTAAAGACGGTAGCAACCAAGTTGGGCTTAACTAACAGCAACATCCTTTTGAAGGCTAAGAACATGAATGATGCAGACTTTGTCAAAACCCTGCGGAAAACAGTCAGCAATGTAGTTGAGAACTCAAAGATGAAGATGCGAATTGAGCAGATGGCTGACATCGCCCATGAACTGGGAATCTGGGTTGATGAAGACTCTTCAGAGTGCCAGGCTGCCAAGAAAAATGCAGGTGCGATCAGTGAAGAAATTCAAGACATCCTTAAATACAAAGAAGCTCAGCTACCCTTACAAGGCCAAATATGGAGGGAACTGACTTGCTTAGAGAAGGAAGAATTTCGGCTTCGAAATGTTGGATCTGAGGACATAGAAAAATACAAAAGTGATCTTCAGGTACAGAAAACAGAACTTCGGAAAAAACAGAACTCTTATGCCATGTCAAATTCAATGCCATGTTTCATCAACGCAATATCAAGCTCAGGAATAGAAAGGTGCTATTTCCTGAAATGGATGCGAATGAACCTCGATAATGTGTCTCGAGAAAAACTGTCTGACCTCAGGGAGCAGTACAAAGAAAAATGCAAAAATTCGGAGAACAAAGAGGAGATCAAAGACATTGACAAACAACTTTCCAACAGCTCACTGGGCACTGAACACTTCTTCCGTGAAATGGGTCAGATCTATGAAGCTTCACTTTCCCTTCCAGAAACAGACCAATCACGTCAACAATTACAGCATCTGCCCAAACTTTGTGCACAATTGTTACTTGATGGATTCCCTCTTGAGCTTGTAGATGGAGATGCATCCAACATACCTCTCCGATGGGTGAGTGACGTTCTCTCTCAGCTCAATGACTTGGTGTATCCTAAGAACAAGATACTGGTAGTCACAGTCCTTGGAGTTCAGAGCACAGGAAAGTCCACTCTCCTCAACACCATGTTTGGAGTGCAGTTTGCAGTCAGCAGTGGACGATGCACTCGAGGTGCCTTCATGTTGCTCATCAGAATCAATGAAGATGTTAAAAAAGAACTCAACTGTGACTTCATGGTGATCATTGACACTGAGGGCTTGAAGTCACCAGAGCTTTCACAACTGGACAATAGCCACGAGCACGACAATGAGCTTGCAACACTTGTTGTGGGGCTGAGTGATATCACCATCATCAACATTGCAATGGAGAATTCAACAGACATGAAGGACATCTTACAAATAGTTGTGCATGCTTTCCTCAGGATGAAAGAGGTTGGCAAAAGGCCCAAATGTCAGTTTGTTCACCAGAATGTGTCAGATGTTTCAGCCCATGAGAAGAACTTACGAGACAGGAAACTGCTCTTGCAACAGTTAAATGAGATGACCCAGGCAGCAGCCAAAATGGAAAAGAAAGAGGAGAACAAGAGCTTCACTGATGTGATGGAGTACAGTCCAGACACTGGGAACTGGTACATTCCTGGACTCTGGAATGGAAACCCACCAATGGCACCAGTCAATGCAGGGTACAGCGAAGCTGTATATGAGCTCAAAAAGAACATAATCCAAATTTTGGGAAGTTGTGATTCATCTGCTAATGATATCTTGGAGTTTACAGAGTGGATGAAAAGCCTGTGGAATGCAGTAAAGCATGAAAACTTCATCTTCAGCTTCAGAAACAGCCTGGTGGCTGATGCATACATGAGGCTGTGCACAGAATTCAACAAATGGGAATGGGAGTTCAAAAAAGAAATGTACGCATGGGTGACAAAATCTGAAACAAGAATTTCCAACTACGGTACAGTTGCTGTGAAGTCTGAGGTATCTGACATGAGAGAATTTCTCACACATTTGAAAAGTGAAGCTTGCACAGTGCTGTCTAAATGGGAGACAAAACTCCTTGACAATTTGACACAGTACTTCAAGCAAACAGAGGGCCATGTCTATCTAGTTGAACAATACAGAGAGGACTTTGCTAACGGTGCAAAAAGCCTTCGACGAGAAATGGAGCGCTCTGTACTTAATCAGCTCACAGCAGCAGCTGACATCAGACAGGGAATGACAGAACTTGATAGAATCAAGGAGAACCACACAAAAGAATTAGAGGGGAGAGTAAGTGGACTGATTGAACAATGTCGGAAGAAAAAAGTCCAGATGACAGATAAAGAGCTCGACAAAGAATTTGATAAGATGTGGAATCAAATGGTAAATGAACTATCCTTTCCTGAACAAAAGGCCACAGATGTCATCACAAGTGTGTGCCACTCCCTGAGAGAAAATCTATCACGTAAGGGGAGTCATGTATGTCAATTATTAAGTCTGAAAAGCCTGAAAGAGTGTGGACAGGAGCCTTTCACATACACAGAGGCAGGATTTTACAAGAAGTGTAAACACAAACTCAGCAAGTTTTTTAACATTGAAGATCACGTAATGGCTTTGAAAAACATAGCTGATCACATCTCAGTGGACTGCACACAGTTTGTGACTGAAAAAGTGGAAAAGAAGAACAATTACCATGAGACTTACATCCAGGAGATCCTACACGTGATTGATGAAAGGCTGCAAAACAATCAGGATGTTAAGATAGAGATCGAGTTTGAAGTTTCTCTGAAACAGCACATCTGTGGATTTGCAGCCAGAGAGTTTCAGAAAATGCATGAAGATTTCATACAAAGGAATGATCCCTACAGATCTCTGAATAAAAACAAAGAAAAGTTTCGAGCTGATTTTAAAGATGTGTTCCATGAACGAGACCAGTGCCAGAAGAAGGCAGAAGAATTCACGAACCGCTGCTTGAAGCCTGCAGTGGAAGACTTTGTCAACCGTTCCCTGGGTCCTGATATCATTGGTGAAATGTTGACTAGCCAGCAGTTCAGCACACGCATGTTCTTCCAGTATTCAGTTTTACTGGATTTGGTCTCAAAGGATGACTTTAAAAACTATCAGAGCTATATTTGCTCATATGAGGAGTATGTGAAGAAATGGACACTCGATCAAATAGTGGAACGCTTCTCAAATCAGTCTACAAACTTTAAGTTTGAGGATCAACATATCCAGTCAAGTGTCAGAAGCATAAATAATGCCATCAACAAAGCTAAAACAGAAAAGAGCGGCAACTTGAAGACATTCATTGAAAATGTCTGTCAGGAACTTGGTGATAAACTGGTCATTTCCCAGGATGCTCTTGGTGCTTTCATGATCCTGAACAATGCTGACCAGGAACAGTTTGCTCACTGGCTCACTCAGTGTCTGAAGGACATGGCGAATGCTCTTGGAGAGAAGTTCAAAAAAACAAACATCCAAATGAAACTAAAGAAACTTCATGTGAATCCTCAGGATGAGCTTTTCACCAGACTGATCGGATGTGGTCATCAGTGTCCATTCTGCAAAGCGCCTTGTGAGGCAGGAGGAAAAGCCCACACTGAGCACTGGGCTTCAATACATCGGTCAATAGGTCTGGGTAGATATAGATGTTCTTTCTCACAAGAACTTGACAGTCATATATGCTCTTCTCTTGTGGTCACTGACATCGCTTTTCAATGTGAGGCTACAAACTGGACATGTCACCCTTTCAAGTCTTACAAAGAAATTTTCCCAGACTGGAAAATCCCACCAGATCCAAGCCTTCAGGCATCAGACTACTGGAAATATGTAATGGCAACATTCAACAAGCAATTTGCTGAAAAATACAATGCAAAGCCTGCTGATATTCCTGCAACTTGGAAAAGTATCACACGTGAGCTTGCAGAAGCAAGCCTCAAAGAGTCATTTAACATCAAGTAACAAACTGCATGCTTTGGTGTTACAGAGGCGCACATCCTCCTCATTACATTCATTCATTCTTTATCCTCACATGGGTATTTTGATCTTGTTTTATATGACATAAATGAGAATCACAAATTGTAACATTGTGTATGATGACAAGGTTGAAGATTGGCAGTACACAGAACTCAGCTTTTACTTTGTTAATGTTGATGAGGATCATCCTCTTTTTCATCCTCCTTTTTCTCATGTATTTATTGTTTATTTCATATTAATGTTTAATATGTTTGTTATGTATGCACCATTGCCAAGGAAAATTCCACGTAAGTGTAACTTATTGTGACAATAATGTCCCTTTTCTGATTCAGATTCTACATTCTATTGATTCGATTATTTAGAAAATACTTACTCAATGCAAATGATAGGGGCACATGTTAAAAACATACTAAATGTTTCCAGTTTGATTTAATCTTTGAATTCATGATTATGTACAACAGAATAATTGTCACTGAAATGTAGATATGCACAGTTAATTAAATGTGATATATTTACTGTACTGAGTGTTTTATCACTGTAAATAATCTGCTTTTTTAAAAAACCACTCAGTCTTAATGTGGTATTGTCATAAGGACAGTTTTTATCTGATTAATTATGATATGAGATTGTTTTCTCGAAAGTTAAAATCTATTTGTTTTGTTCCTGTGAAGTATATCATGCAAACTATTTTCAATGTCTTAGTATTAAAAGATCATTCAGTTTAAATGTCAACATGTAGGTGTAAGTTTTCTTTAATGGAGTTTAAGTATTGTCTTAACCCAATATTATGTATGTAATGTTTTTGTTTTTATTTCAATTAAGTATCTGGTTCCAAATTATTACATGTTAAGTCTATCGTATCTATTTTATTCTGAATTTAGAATGCTTGTTTTTTGTTTCTGCAACAATCCAAATGCAACATATTTACATTTTTGTAGCAATTATAAGAAAATTCAGTCATGTGAAAGTAGAAAGTTTGTTTTAATCAAGTATAATATGTGATTTTTTTTTACTCCGAATATAGAATGTAATATCTGACATATGAACATTTTAAAGGTGGAATTAAAACACCATTTATTCTATATGTGGTATTGTCAACATGTATACATTATTTACTTCTGTTAACTGATTCATAAAGAGACAAAACGGCAGACTGGTTATTGTCTTTAATGTTTAATCTCAAGTGTTGGGTTTCTTAAATCAATGAAGAATGAAACAAGACTAAAGGTGTGTTCAGACAGAAAGGGAATGCTGCCACTAAAATTCAGCTTCAGGTTTGTTTTGTCTGAACACACGCTAAGAGTCTACATGCTAGCAGCTCAGTGAGGCTGTACTCGGCTTACAATGACCATGCTTACATGCTGATGTAGAGAAAGTATAATTTACCATGTTCACCATTACAATAGCATCATAAAATGTGCTCATTAGCACTAAAAACAAAGTACAGCTGAGGCATGATGGGAATCAGTTTGGCAACTATGTAGTCATAAATCAATGTATTGGACACACATTTTTGGCCTGATGAGGGCGCCAGAATAACAATTATAAAAACGCCAAAGCTATTCCAATTCAACATGAGAGGACATGATTTCATGGCAATTCATCCAACAGTTGTTACAACCATGAACTCAACCAAACTGTCCACTCATGGTGGTGCTAGAGGAAAAGTCAGGGCAATGACTGACAATTGATAATAAAGAGAAACAGGACCCATGTAAATAATGTAAAAGCATGAATCTAGTTGAAACGAAACATGAAAAATGATTTTGCTAGTTCTGTGATTAATTCATTCATTTATTTTGACTTAGTTCCTTGTTAAATAATGCCTTTTTAATTCATAAAATACATTTCCGTCCATTTATTGTATAGTACAAATACGCTTATAAAAAGAGTTTTACAGCACATATATCTTCTTTTTCATGTTGCTCATTTCAATCATATTACTTTATTAAATTGTGTATGTGAGACAATTAGCAAGCGGTTGCCATTTCTAATGGAATGTCAATTTTAATCCTGAAGTTTACCTTGATGCTTAATTGAATGAGAAAAATGTGACAAATGTATGATTCTCATATCCTCAACATTGATTTGCTAACAAAGTGTCTTAATTCTGCAGCAGAGAAAACAATGTTGTGTACTAAGCCATCTGAGGTGAAGTCTTTTGATATCATTTACTGTAAACGTTTTCCGAGAATCTAAATTTGGCATGCTGAAACCTCAGCCAGTCCTGCTGAATCAGGCACAGATGAAACATTCTGTTTATTATTTTTGAATAATAAACCTGATTCTTTTGACTATGATCAACCCTAATTATTTCACATAAAGGTAGATGTCAAGTTGTTCAGCTACTCCTGCTTTGATCTATCATGCATGAGCTATGCCATACCACCAGGCCCAGGCAGTACGAGTAATTCATGATATAGTCAGGAATTTTGTCTGAGATACTAAACAATGTATTATCATTATTGTGGTTATATTAGTGTGGTATTTGAAGTTTGATGTGCATTTTTGTGGCTGCTATAAAGTAATGATAACTAGGAAGTAAGAGAAGAAGAGAGACAAGGTGAGACATCTATTTACAGTGAACCTGTTGCGTTTTACTAGTTCAGTAGAGAGGGCAGACTGCCTTTGTTCTACCTCTCATGTCTTTGTTAGAATTAGGACATTTAATGTATTCACTAAGGGGATCACCAAGCAAATGTTTTATGATTGGTGGTGTAAATGTAATAAAGATTATTCCCAAGACACTATAACCATGCAGTTAAGTCTAAACATCTGGGGCCTCATGTATAAATGTTGCATATGCATGAAAAGCTGGTTTTCCCGGACAAGACACAAAGTCTTGTCTGGCTCTGTAACGTGGCGAATTCTAAGTGAAAAGTGCTGAAACTCACCAAACATTACAAAATAAAGTTTCCTCTTCAGTTACTAAATGTCTAAATGTAATGGGTACATTTTATTTCTTATCTAATGGAGTATATGTAATTATCTTAACTCAAAAGTTTGTAATGTCGTTTCTTATTTCAGATTAGATTTGGTTGCAAATATTTACATTTTAACTTCAAGTTATCCATTTTACTCTGAATTTAGAATACTTGGGTTTCTGCAATGTATGAAATGTCACATGTACATTTTTGAATCAATTAAAATGTTCAGTCTAAATCTAGTAGCCTATTTTCAACATATAAACATGACAAAGTTTGCTTTAATCAAGTATGATATGTAATCTTTTTTTTTTTTACTTAAAATTTAGAATCTCTTTTTTAAACACCATAATAGGACAGTTTGTATCTGAGTTAGTATGATAGGCAATTGTTTACTGGGAATTTTTAACCTATTTGTTTTGTGAAATCTGATACAAAATATTTACATTTTCAACATATTAAAAGAATATTCAGTCGAAATGTCACATGGAGGTTATACATGACGTTTCTTTTCTTATCGAGCATGTGTAATTTTCTTACCTTATGATTTGGAATGCCTTTTTCATTTCAACATTTAAACCAGTGTTTTTGATTGTGTAGTAGTGTAGTATCTGATGCCACAAATTTGAAAAAATAAATCAATTAAAAGATCTTTCATCTTGTATGTGGTATTGTCAACATGTATACACAACAAACATTTTTTTTTTTAGAAAACTAAGTATGTGATTTCTTCTTTAACTCACTTTTCAAGCATATTTGTTTTTGTTTCTGTAAGGGTATCCGATTCCCCTTCTTCACAAGGAATTAAAAAATATCATCCATTCTTTATGCGGTTTTGTATATTTACTTACTTGTGTTAACCAAATCAATAAAGAGACAGAATGGTCAGACTGGCTATGAATGTCTTTAATGTTTCCCAGATCAGAATCACAGCATACAGTGTATAATAACTTCTAAAGTAAACAGAAATATCATCACCTCATTTATTTATATAGTTTTACTATACTTTTTTTTTGAATAATCATCTTTTTTTAAAACTCCATTATTTAACAGTTTTCTTCATCTCAAGTCTTGGGTTTCTGAATTCAACAAAGAATGTTAAAAGAAGACAACAGGTGCAACTTCGCAATGGAGACCAAGCCGGAGATTTATGGGCGTGACTGGGGTGTTAACCATGTGCTTACATGCACCACAGACCCGACGCAGAATCAAATAACCTCAGTGATATCAAGTCATTTTGGTCTGCTTGGCTGACCGCAGTATTCGGGCATATTGAAATGAGAATAAAACTGAAATCTTGCCCCAACTGTGTGAACCACAGGGCTGCAGCGAGTCACTTTATAATCCAGACGAGGCCGAGTGTGTGTGCACGTACCTCCAGTCTGATCCACTGTTAAACACAAACGCACGCTCAGACTCTGAAAGTGCACTGGATCTTTTCAGATCGGCTTAACATTTCATCCATCTCTGAACTGTTTAGAAACGCGGCCCTGCTACATCACATCACTGTCAGGTCAACACAGCCTCCGTACCCACAATGCAAAGAAAAGCGCAGACCACCTGTGTGATCTCCTTACTCTACGAGGCATCTTATGGTATCAAAGCCCTCAGGTCTGTCCCATGTGTGTGATTAAGTGGCTACATGTAAACACTGCTACATGTGAAGTGAGCTGAAGCTGAATTGACTGCACCTAGTGTCTCAGTTTAGAAGTCCTGACAATGAGTCACAGGCCAGTTCCCTACACCGCCATGACATTAGTTAGCTGGCCAAAACTGGCTTTTACCAGTGCTCTGAGGTTTCCATAAATACTCTGAAGTTACATGGATCACGCAGCACTTTCAAATTTTAAAATGTAATATTCATTGGAAACTAGCATACGCTAACAGGCCCTCTGTGGTGTGGGGGCTGCAGTGGAGATGAATTTCTGCTACAGTGAGTGTCCTGGCTAGGAATCGTGATGCTACAGGATGCCCACATTATAGTGGGCAACATGAGACAACATTCAGTCATTTTCTAATGGCATGAAAAGTGATCCGTGGCAAGCACTTTGTACCCACCAATGTTTCTGAAACCTCAAATTATTGGCCTTTTTTGTGTGCAAATTGCACCTGTTGTCTTTTGTTGTCACAAAATAAGCATTTCATTCATTCACTCGGAAAGACAAATGAAAAGAAAAAACAAACAAGAAACTTAATATTTACAAATATTTTGTCTGTTTGATTCTTACACTTAAAAATGTACAGTTTTGATCCTCTTCCAGATGTCGTGTGTCCGTCTCTTTCCTTGCCACCTGGTTTGGTATTTTTCCTCACACATCCAGCAGTGTCCTCAGAGCGGACACACTGCAGTCAATCTGTCACAATGGCGCCCTCCAGTGTTAGCTTATAAAATAGACAGGGAAACAGAGCAGACCAAACTAAATACCTTGTTTCTGTTTTCACCTCCGATGGTGTCATTGTAACTGTGTTGTGGTGAGGTTTACCTCACAGTCCTTCACAGCCTTCTTATCCACAGCAGTGAGTACAAAATGACTTATATATATATATATATATATATATATATATATATATATATATATATATATATATATATATATATATATATATATATATGATCAGACATATAGGAGCATCCGTAGGACAGATTAGCAAGGTATCCTCCTGGCAAACATTGTGGGTAGAAAGATGGTCATGCCTTTGAACGTCTTTGCAATTGATCACTTCATCCTCTTTTGATTTGGATTCCTACATTTAAGGCTGTGAGTCTTTTTCCAATCTCCTCCCAAAGTCTCCTTCTCTATAGCGTGCACCTTTTCCTTTCGCTGTCCATCATCTGTTCCACAGCATGTATCCACCTGTAGCACCCGCCAAGTCAGTTGTTTTGTGTTTTACATTGTGCACATTTCCCTTTTCAGTGGGGCTTAGAAAATCTCTGACAGGAGCAGCCATCTGTCCCCCTCCAGCCCTATCCCCCGCCACCCCGTTAGGCAGTTATAAAATAGAAAACAAACAAACAAACAAATAGGCTAAAGCTAAAGCACAAGCAAAGACAGCACCGGTGACTAACTTCTCCCATAGTGGATGTAGGCTGCCATGTGTTCCTGGGGGCTCACACAGCAGCACATCAGTTCAGTTCACATACTGTATCAACCAGAGTATTACCCATGATCCATGTTTGAGATCCGTAGCAGAGAATTGAAGGGGGAAGTCTGCACATTCTCACCCGAAAGAAAAGAGCAGAATCCGAAAACAGCAGTTGTCAACTCTGTTGCTTTTTACCCTGTTTAGGAGATCTGAGTCCCCCCTTTTTTTTTTTTTAATCTTGCAGCTCTGCGCAGGAGGCCCGCCACTTACCCTCGGTGTGCTTAGAGTTTCATTTACAACTGACGAGCTCACAAGAAAAAAAGTCACTAGCTTCTTGAACTAACCCCTTTGAATGTGAGGATAATAGCAGAGCTGAACTGAGGTCAGATATTGTGTAACGCGGCTGACACAGTGAAGTCAGGTGTTTGGATTTCTGTGGTTCACAGCGGGGAGTTGATCACGGGTGATCGCCGCAATATGGACATCAGTTTGGAATACAAAGCTAGTGTACTGATGGAGGGAGCAAGTGATGTTGATACGGAGGGGGGCGGGGGGGTTGGGTACGCAGCAGGAGGGAGCTCATTCTGGAGTCAAAGTTGTTTGTTTTTGTTTTTTACCATGGGAGCGATCCAGCCTGTCTGCCTCTCTATCTCTTTGCTGTCTAATTAGGGCACACACACACACACACACACACACACACACACACACACACACACACACACACACACACACACACACACACACACACACACACACACACACACACACACACACACACACACACACACACAGAATATGCATGTGCTGGAAATAGGGGTGCAGACAGGACAAGGAAGGTATACATAAAAGAGCAAAGGCTCCCCGTCTTTGTTCCTCACCCTTACTGAAATACAAAAATAATTCTGTACAGGCAAGCTACAACAACAGATGTGGTACCTCACGTACCCTAAAAAAAAGCATAATCTGCATACAGATGGGAAGAAAAAGTAGCTACTGTAGAATGATGGGCTCGCTGTATCACCTGGTTGGAGAAAAACCTCTGAATAACGTCATGTTCTGTAGAAGAGAATGAAGTATGTTCACAGTTGTTCAACATCTTCTGAGATGTGTGGCAATGACCCTTGGGTTGGGTTTCTACAGGATTTTCTTGTTCTTGTTCTGCGAGATAAAACAAAATATCCAGAGTGGACCGATATGATTTGATTAGATTTGGGAAACGTGCATTGACAAATACAGTGTCCTTTCCCCCGCGTCATCATCTTTAAAAATAATTCATGCATAGATCCCCGCTGAGAAAACCCATTTATATACTTTCTCCTTTGTACACATTTATATATAACTATGTATAATATCATTTCTCTATATCTATATTTTCAGCAAAAAAATCTTTCCACAAAAAACAACTATTAAACAAATGCTTGGAAAAAAGAAACAGAACATGAAAAAAAAAACCTAAACACAATCGAGGGCCAGTTTGGCACTTTGTCATGAGAACACACAGCATCTGTTAATTGACAGTAACTAGGAATACTAGAATTTTCTTACGTTTTTTTTCTCCCTCGATGAGAAAGCAAACACAGTAGTACATACTTGGCACCAAGAATGCTGGTAGAATGAAAGTATCAGATATCAATGTTTTCATAGCTATATGATTAGTGTATTCTATGCCCCCTCCTAGAGCTCATTAGTTGTTAGTCCTTAGAGCAAAGGAGCTCAAGGGAGAGGGAGAGAATCACATGTCGAATGAGAGAAACAAAGCAGGAATAAGACACAGACGTAGAAAGGAGAACGGTATTTGCACGTAACACACCAGGGAGAGAAAAAAAAAAGACAAAGCCAAAGTAAATACAAAAAAAAGGGAAAACTGCAAGGGGGCGAAAAGCATTCGTCCTTTTAACAAATGTCAGGGAGCTCGAGTCTGGAAACAGCAGACCTTTGAAAACAGTATCTTTGAAAGATCTAAATCCCCCTCCAAAACTGATCATCTGCTGCCGTGCAGTTCAGTTGCTTCTCCACACGCCACCGGTGGAGCTGCTAAGTTCGACAGCACATGAAGGTAGGAGATGGGGTTGTTTTTTGGAAAAACAAGAGAGTAAGAGAACGGAACAGAGGCTCCCATCCAGAGGCCTCCGTTCTTCCTGCTCCCTAGGCCAGTCACTCCCTACTATACCCTGGTGGTGGAGTGGGGATGGGGCAGCGTGTTGTTGTGACCGGTTGAGGGGAAGGTGTTGAAGGCGTGAAGAGGCTGCATGCTGGTGATGGTACTGGGGATCATGGTGATGGTGTTGGGCGTCATCAGCGGCACGTCGTCGGGCGCGCGGCGCAGCGCCAGCGTGTAGTCCGGCGGGCAGGCGGGCCGCAGGATGTCGTGGGGCCGGAGCGGCTCCATGTCGTGGTGAGCGTCGTGCTCCGAGTGCTTCATCTGCAGGGACATGATCTCCTCCTCCTGGCTGTGGGCCAGGTCGTTGGCGGGCCCGCCGCGCTGCGGAGACAGCCGGTGGCGGCGCATCTCGTGCCGCTTGTCGCGCTTGTAGTAAAGGGCGGCGAAGGCCAGGATGTTGAGGAAGAGGAGCGACGCCCCCACAGCGACCGTCACACTCAGCTCGGTGGAGTAGTCCCGGGTGTCCCCGGGGAAAAGGTCCTGGTGAGGACGCTCCGAACCCTCAGCCTCCGGATCAGAGGGGAAGGTGGGGTAAGGGTGACGGGTGGTGCGGGGGCCTGGTGTCCTGGGCCAGGGTCTGTGGGTGCCTGGGCCAGGGCCTGGCGGCGAGCGGGTAGTAGTGGGGAACAGGTCCTCGTGTAGACTATGGAGGTGGGGGACTAATTCCAGCCAGAAGGCCACCTTGTTGGCCCTGTAGTTGTCTCTAACGCGAGGCTTCAAGCCAATGTGGAGATACTGCTTGTCCTTGGAGTTGAACTTGGTCCAGATGACCTCTTCAAAGCGGTTGGGCTTGGTGTGAATGAACTTGGTGTCCTGAGGGACTGGCAGGTTAGGGTCCCTGGTGGAGGACAGAGGGGACATTTCAGTTAAGGTTTTAATCAATCCAGTTCAAAGATGTATTCATCTGGTGTCTAACTTCGTGTCAATCACTGCTCATGCACACGCATTCATTCTCCCTTATGGGGGGAGGGGCTTAGGAGACCGTTTGAGCTTTAGCAGAAAAGGGGGAGGGACTGAGAAGTTGTCTTTGTTAAAAAATGTTGGCTCAGTCCTGGATCTTCACAATCCTACCTACAGCACCTATAACATGCAAACACTGAATTCAACCTTGTGTTCTAAGTTTTTTATTTATGAACTTACAGCAAAAAGAGACGGGACACTAAACTTTTAACAGCTCTACCGACATCTGGTTCGTAAGATCAGCCCCTAATCATAGACACACCACTCTTATTAAACAGGAAGAAAACACACTTCTGAACTACACTAGCTAGTTTATCCTGCAGTCACGCCACAGAGCAAAAAGAGAACTTCAAATATATCATTATGAAATAAAATCATCAGCAAGGCTTACCCAGTCTTGGCGAAGTTGGTCCAGTAAGTCATGACCACGGCACTTAACATCACGTCATTCTTGGAGAAGTTGCACGGGAACAGATCGGTCGCGCCGATCATGGGCACGCCAAACACGTACGGTATCTCGTCTCCGTGGGCAGCGTCGGCCCATTCTGGCCGCGTCTCGGTCTGGCAGTGGTGGTAGAACGTGTAAAAGTAAACCGGGGACTGAAACTCGGCGTGGAGTTTGGCGGTGGCCACGGCCGGCGCCACCCACTGGTGATCTGTAAACAGAGCTAAGAGGGTCTTCCTCCGCATGTCGCCATTGTCCCTGTCTGCCCAGTCTGTGTACATGAATTTAATGGTCTCCCTCAGGATGTCTTTGCCTGGAGGATAAGACGTGGGGGGTAGGGGGGGGAGGGGACAGGAAAAAAAGGGGTAAAAGGGAAAAAAGAGAAAATTGTGACAAGTTAAGAGGAAAGTAATGACAGGGATAGAACATTTTAAGAGATGAGAGTCGTCAAGAGACGTGAAACAAAGAGTGGCGGAAGATAAAAGCACACCTAAAATAAACCTGAAGACAGGAATAGGAAGAAAAAAAAATGAAAGAGGCGTCTGTGTTTGTATGTATGTGTGAAAGACAGAAAACAAAGGGCAAAAGAGAGAATGAGTGACAGGCACTTGAGACTGTGACGTGACTGCATTATCCAAATGTATCTGTATTTTGACTGTGTCCCACTGTGAGGGGTTTACAGCAGCAACGTGATTGGGAGCTGGCTGCCTGGGGGATGATGAGAGGCAGAATTTGTGCCCACGGCGCCTCAAAGGCCAAGACACAGACCTACCATGGTGAAAGATAATCTCGACGATAGGCAATCTCTTTAGTATGCCTGTCGTGGTTGATACACTTCGGCGGGGCTCACATTTTCTTCTTCACATCTTTTTTTATCAGTCTTTGTCCAAGAAATGTTTTTAAGATTTCCGCTGGGAGCAGTAGTTTTTTGACATGTTGCTGTTGATGTATTTTTTTTGTTGTTGTAGAAAAGATTTGATAATGTGACAACAAATGAAGCACCTCTTGTTCTGTAGTGTGTAATGCCCCATCTAGCTCCGGTATCAGGGGACATATTTAACCTGTTATATTGTATGTTTAGGTAGTCACCATATTGTTTACTTTTATAACTTTGTTCTTTTTAATCCTTTAATTTCAGTCTTGTTTGTGTGGGGCCCAGGGAGATTTCATATAATGGGGCTTCTACTTAGTATAAACAATGACACTGCAATGTTCTGTCATCTGAGAGGCGGCAGATTGCATACAAGAAAATACATTAAAGCCTGAAAGAAGTATAATGTTGGCAATCCTCACCCTCAGGGTAGCCATAGAGGTTGTCCACAAAGTTGGAGATGGTGTAGTCGAACGCTGCGGCTGAGATGCCGTCGTTGTCCTCGCTGTCGTCCACAAACTTCAGCCCCTCTCCTTGGTTCACTCCTATAAGGATGTCATAGTTCAGGAACTCCCCCTAGTGGTGCAATAGGGGAAGAACATGTTGAGTGCTGAAACTGTATTCAAAAACGGGTTTTCAGTCTCTGTACATGTCACGCATATAAAATCACTACAGCCACGAATGCTGCTGAACACAATTGTGTTTTGTGTATCTCTCAAAATCAGCCTCGGTCATGTTTTGTATGTGATATTTATGCCAAGAAATGAAAATCTGCAGGGTGTCACATCTTTGTATTATTGTACAGCTTGTGTTGTAGGACTACAATACAAGCTCAGTAAGAGACTGGAACAAGATATCTAGTTTTCTGTATTAATACTGCCATATGTTATCATCAAATACATTCGTTTTGCTCCATCATAAGCTCTTGTAGAGTTCTCCACTAACGTACATTAAATACTTTTACGATGTGGCTAATTTTCCTCCACAAAATCAGCCAGAAACCTTTTGATGCTCACCTCTTATTATTTTTCACAGAGGGGATTTCAAATAGAGGCATATGGAGAGTCTGGTAGCCTAGTAACAAAATAGCTGGAACAATTTTTTTTTCTTCTTTTTTACTTACTTCACCTCAGTTTTTCTAATCTTCTTCCTTTTAATTGAGAGCTTTAAACATACGGACCGATAAGTGAAAGCAATATTGAGACAGTGAACGTTTTTCCAGTTAGGAAAAAGTAAGTAATGTGCATGTAAAATGTGACATGACTTGTGGCTGCACTGTGTTATAGTCAAAACCTGGAGGTCACAAGGTGAAATATGAAATGAGGAAAACAAATAGGTAATAAGAAAAGAAAATGAAATTAGCGAGATATAAAATGTATTTGTTTATTCACTTACAGTCACTTCCCAGCCATGCACCCTGTGACAAAGGGTTTGCAATTACACAATGCTTTGTATGAAATTGTGAGCCATGAGTCTAGAATATACCACCGAGGCAATGTGCTACAGTGTTTTAGGATGTGAGTTCACACCAGTTGGTAAATGTCACTGCCAGACTCCCAAGTCTGTGGAAAGGTCACACTCACACCTACTGCTCACACCAAAGTTCTTCATGTTCTCTGTGTCAGGTGTGTCATCACAGCTCAACTCAATCTACTCCTACAATGAAAAAAAGAAGACGAAAAAAGACCACAGGCCATGTGTGCAGTGCCACCTTTGATACTCACCTGCTGCATGAGGATCTCCGGATCGTCAGGCACCACGTCTCCGTCCACCACGGGGCCAAAGGCAATGTGGTAGCGCGCCGGCTGGATGTCCTGGTCCACCAGCTCCCGGAAGTTCTTGCGCCTCAGGCAGTCGACCAGGTCGGCCGTCTCCGTGTAGGTGCAGCCCACCTTCCGGGCCAGGATCTTGGTGTACTTGAGGGGCTGGTAGTTGACAGACCAGCTGGAGATGGCAGTTCCACTCTGGGCTATGGCCCTGTGGAACAGACCTGAGGAGACAGATGGGAACAGAGCCTTTATGTTACGGTATGAGGGGGTCAATTTGACATATAAAAAAACAGTGTAAAATGTTAGTTGATCTCTCTCTAAACGTCATGTGCATTTCCCCCCAATTGTTCTTACATTTTGGCAGGCAGGATGGAGCTCTGGGAAGTTGTCTGACTAAAGTTCAGTTTTCGGGTAGGACGGGATTTGAGAGGGACTACTTAAAGTGGAAATCATATATCGCTTTCTCTTTTTCTATTTTTAGAATTTCCCTTTATATAAAAAAAAAGTTGGCAGACAGAAGATGGGACTACAGACCCAAAGCATCTCAGATAGAGCATGATATGGTGCTGTAGCTCAGACAAAAAGAAGAAGAAAGAAGTAAGAAGCAGGACTGGGAATAAACTCATCTGAGAAGTCAAGAGAGCCATTTTTCTCTTCCTTGTGCTGGCTGTTTCTCCTCTCAGACTTTCTCTCTCTCTCTTTCTCTCTCTCTCCCTGTCTCCCTCTTTGTCTCTCTCTCTGTCTCCTTAGTTCTGCCTGTCCTGTGCCGTTTGAACCACTCCAGTGGCTCGTTAAAAGGCCTCCTGCCTCACTCGTTTGCTCTCGCACTCCCTTTTTCTTTCTTCTTCTCTCTCCTGGGCTGAAGATTGGTCAGTTAATTATTAAGCAGAGCTCCCTTTCCCTGGGAAATCAATTATAGTAAGAAGTAGCTAGGAAACAGCTATACCTACATATCTGCACTGAGAGAGAAAGAAAGGGGAGAAACTGACTAAGAGAGAGGTGGAAGGTAGGTATTATTTCATTTGTCTTCAAAATAAGTTTCTTTGTTACTCCCTAAAGCCCTGCTCAGTACTTTCCTACATTTGGCGACTTCCCTCATTTTCATATGCCATGTCAGAGTATATTCTGTCCTCTAGCTCCTCCTCTTCCCTTGAACACAGGATCCTATGGATAATGTCTTCCCCTCTACATCCCCCACCCTTCATCATATCAGTATCACTTACAACCCCTCCGTCCATACTGTCTAGCGCTTCCATCCTGCCATCCATCCTGTGCGTATCTGCTGTCGCACTTGATTTGTGACGGCGTGTTGTTGACATGATTGGTGTCCCTTAAGGGTGGGGATGACAGACTCCTTACCTGGCATCCCTGGCGGGGAAAGGAGGAGGAGGAGGGTGGGGGGGGAGCATGACAGACAGGCGGTCGTCTAGAGGGCTGATGTTACACCGTGTAGATGCTGATGAAGACGAGAGGGATGATGCCGATGGGGGTGATGACAAAGCGAAGGCATGAGAATGGACTGGTGGCAGTGTGAGGGGGGTTGGTAGTCAGCGACAGGAGACAAGAGGTTAATACAGGCTTTCCCCAACCGTTAGGGTCCCTCTGCTGCTAAACTGGGGGCTCCCCTGAAAGATTAATAATTAAACTACAATGACGGCCAGTAGTTTGTTGCCATGTAAAAACAAACAAGCAAGCATTGGTGGGTTCAAATGTCAGTGATGCTAATAATGTGTAATTAAAGGGGACATATCATGAAAAACTCACTTTTGCAGTGCTTGCGCACATACATTTGTGTATCTGGGGTGCCTAACAACCCATAAACTGTGAAGTAAGAAAGCTCAAAAGTCAGCTTTTTTGTTGGCTATCATAGTTCAGAAAACATTGTATTCAACAAGCCATTCTCATTTGGTTCCCCTTCCTATGTCACATGCAGGCTAATTACAATATACCCCCTACCCCCCCATCTGAGTATCTCCACCCACGGCTTGAGAACTACCTTTGCAAATCAGTCAATCAGAGCAGACAGGAGCTAAAACGGAGCATTTCAGACATAGGGTGAAAAATAATGTGGTTATGATATGTCTCATTTAAGTAATGGGTTGCAATGCCAATGGAAATTGTTAATTCCTATGCACAGTACAAGTATTTAAGACAAAACTAAACTTTTCAAACAGTCAACATGCTTTGTATTTGCCCTTTATGCAAGTCACAAGCAGTCTGTAACCACTGTTATCATGATATAAACATATAACAGTTAGGGCCTTGGGAGGTTTCTAATGGCTACGTAGGTCACCTGCCAATGAGGGAAAAAAGGTTGGGTGTGCCTGGGTTAACATGAAGGGTTAACAGACATCAGTGGTAATTAGAGAGGTTGTGTTAAATGGACACAGTGACACGGCAACAGCGCACAGTGCAAAGCTTTGACACAACACATTGTTCTTGAGGCACAGACAGAATTAATCCAAGTTAGAGATGTGTCGGACACACACACACACACACACACACACACACACACACACACACACACACACACACACACACACACACGTCTGTTTCACTATCTTTGTGGGGACCCATCATTGACATAATGCATTCCCTAGCCCCTTAACCATCACAACTAAATGCCTAACCTTAACCCTTACCCTCACCATAACCTAATTCTAACCCTAATCCCTAAACCAAGTCTTAACCCTCAAACAGCCCTTTAACCATGTGGGGTCCAGCATTTTGGGCCCCACAAGGCTGTGCAGATCCAACAAGTATACTGTATTCCCCGGTTTTTGGACCCCACGAATATAGTAAAACAAGCACACACACACACACACACACACACACACACACACACACACACACACACACACACACACACACACACACACACACACACACACACACACAGTGGTGATTGAAACAGAGTGTAGTTGTGTGAACACTATCTCTAATCTCTCTCTCTCTCTCTTCACCCACCATTTCTTCCCTGTTTCTGTCCTTTGCGGTTTGAGTGTGTGAGACGGAAAATGAATAGAGGAGAGAGATATTGAGGGAGAGTCCTTAAGCAGCGCAGCGAACAGAGAAGTTACGATTGGCGGAGGACAGCTTCAAGAACAGCATGATCAAAGGCAGCGAGTGCGTGACCATTTGGCTGTGGCCTCGTCTGCCACACTGATCTCAATTCAGATCAAAGTCGATTGGTCTGCGGGCCTCACTCTTTTGGTGGTGCAATGTTAACACTTAGCCCTCGGGGTGTGTTGTTGGTAATGGGGTGCATGAGGTCACATGGATGTAGGTTGTTTTTTTTCCCCCCCGACAGGAGGTAGAGCTGCTCTGCTTACCGAGCAGTGGACTGTTAACAGAGCCTGGAGCGCTCGCCAAGTCAGGTGATGTGGGCTAAGGTTGGAGCTCCAGTGTCATTTATCCTCCACTGACATTAACAACATAACATGGATCAAACCTGGACTCGCTCATTAGCCACATGACTGCTTAAAGTCTTCAGTTCAAAGGATAAGCAGTGTTTTCCTCAGAGGATAGAGGTGTCAAGCGAACATCACAGGACTTAACGATTTCTGGGCTGGACGCTGTTCGCTGAGCTTCCATCCGACTACATGGCTATAGCAGGGTTATGATACCCCATTATATTTACATGGGTCATCAAATGGCCAAAGGATAAATAAAGCTAGATTTACTATATACTATACTGAGCATGACACAGGCAATTCCAAACAAAAAATACAGGAACATACATTTTTTTGGGTGAGTTTCAAAGGTTGAATTGGACATTCAGGTGGGCATTTCCATCTGTTCCCAGCAAATATATAGAACAAATACACACAGATGATTTGCAAATATGCACTGTGGCTATTCAGGGATTAGCAAGGAATGATCTAAACTAAGGACTGAAACATTAATGGATCGGGTGGAGTTCACGTAAGCAGCCACAACCCATGTGTCAAGGAATTTGTGGAAAAGTAATGAGTCATTCGCAGGGCTGGATCCAGGCTATTAGCAATTACACAAAAACTCAATCAATCACCATATTCCAGTAATCTAATGACCAGTAGGAACTACATTGTGCCTGGGAGTTTTTCCTATGAAAAAGGTTTTTCTACAATAAAAAAACAAAAAACAGCTGAGGTGACAGACAAAGAAAAATAGATTCTGTACCAAGAAAACAAACAACACAATGTAACAGAGTCTTCATTTACCCTCAGAGTGGTGCGAGAGGATGAGGAGGTTCACGCAGGATGCCCCAGCTCCTGAGCCGAAGATGGTGATCCTTTCTGGGTCTCCGCCGAAGTGGCCGATGTTCTCGTTGAGCCAACGCAGGGCCTGAATCTGGTCCAGCAGGCCGTAGTTCCCTTTAGCCGACTGATCACCGGTGCTGAGGAAGCCTGGGTATTTGTATACACAAGGATGGATGTAGGAATAAGGTGAGGGAGGATATTTAAGAGAGGAGAGGGATAAGGACAGGAGGGAAAAGAACAAAGGAAATGAGGTTATAGAAGGAGAAAGGATGCAAAGATGGGAGGAGAATAAAGAGGCAAGAGAGAGACAAGATGACGTTAGCATCAGTACCTTTAGTATTTAGTACCTGTCTGGGAAATGTTCCCTACTTTGGCCTGTAAGTCAGCTTCTGGCTGAGAACAAGTTTGAGTGTGTGTGTATCATCAACAAAGAGTGACAGACGGCACAAGAGGAAGCAAATTGCTTTTTCAGCTGCTCTCTTAATGACGTTTACTCTAATGGCACTGAGCAGGGACTTTTACACAAAGCCACTTACAGACTACCAGCCTGCACTCCCACAAATATAGTAGGTGACTCTAATCAGAATCACACCCGTAACTGGATTACAAGTGATGACACACCGTGCTTGGAATTTAGGATTGTACAATGTCTTTCTTTTTAATTTTTTTAATTATTTTTGGAGCAAAACAACCATCCTTCAATAATGTTATGGCATGGAAGTTTGAGAAGAAACGTTTTACTTTTACAGAAGAAACCTTTACCAACAGGCCTTTTTCACAGCACAGGTGTTACTTACAGTAAGTGTCCCAGCAAGCCATGGTGCCATGTGTGACAGTGAGCCAGCATGCACTGAAACTGAAGCAGCTAAATGGAATTCAGCCATCATTCATTTTCCTACTGTGACATGTCAAAATGTGTTCCAGGAAAAAGGTCTGTATATAAGTAGCCAATATAGGACATCCCTTATCCTAATTTAAACATCAGTAATGTAGAAACCATGGAAAACTTGGATGAGGTTAAACTATAAGCTATCTATATTTGAATTACCTGTGAAAGGATAATACCTGTATATTTTTATCTATGGTAACTGTATTTTCTTATTGTCTGCAAATGCCCTATTAAAACTGAATTGATTCCAATAACCAGATGCGTATCCAGCGTTTTCCTTTGTGCCAGATATATATATATATATATATATATATTCACTAGAGCACCAAATGTCTATTAATCCTCAGCAAGAAATAGTCCCCAACAAGAAATACTTATTCCTGATTGGGTAACATTTGCTAAAAACTACAATGCCCAGCTGTTTTGTGAAATTGCCAGTTTAAAAAAAAAATAATTACATGTTCAGTAGGAGCAAATCAGCTTGGCGCTGACATGCAGCACTGTTAGCACATTCATGATTAGTTCAATACTTTGATCTTATGATGTTTGTCAATTTCTTCATCGTAGTGTTGTTTTATGGGTATATAGGTGACAAGAAATCCTATTTGCATATCCCAATTCTCTTGTGGAATGATACTGAACTGCACATTCCTCAACATTTCTCTGTAAGACAATTCATTCAACATTCATCAGAGCATTGTAATAATAGCTCAGCTTTTCTGCTGTTAGCTGATATTTGCCTCTCATGATTACTGCCGAGTATCTTCGATTGTTCCTCCAACGACCTAAATCTTTTCTATTGAAGTACCAATTAACAGGCAGCCTCTCAGATCCTAATGGGACCCTAATTAGGGCTTTATTAAAAGGTAGGTGCACAGGAAAGGTCATCCATTAAGCCTATACAGTAGAGGCTAAATAATTGTATACAGTTAGATGCTAGCATCCATTCAAACACAAACATACAGTATGTTGTCTGCTCTGGGCGCCTAATTAGTGTTATCAAGATCTTTTATTAAGATTCCCAGTCAGACCCAATGCAAAGTCACAAGCATTGTTTCACTTCCATTCTTCTGTTCAGTGTTAATTACAGTTTAAAATAGGTTTAGTTGCTAGTTAGGCAGGTCAGGAGTCAGGTATTCCTTTCAAAAATATTTCCAATGAGCCAGCCTCCTCCTAATGTGAATAAGGTGCCACCTTGTGGCGAAAACACGGCAACGACATGCACTTTCTCTGAATATTATAGAAACATTACAGAGCACATTTGATTCAAAACTGTAATGCAGAGCAATAAAATACACAAAGGCTGAGGCATATAATTATGACATTAATTAATTACGTAGAGGCTGTAACTGTAGCTGAACAATTAATTATTGCGTTAACAGCTAGAATTTATACCTACTGAAGTTCACAATAGCCAATCATTTCTCTCTTCATCCTGCAAGCACAAACCAAACCAATATGCATCATCTGAGATGATCCACAAAAACAAAAAGTACACATCAGTAAGCACTTCATGCATTTACTGGCTTCAGTGCTGCTCTTTAAAACACCACAAACACACAAAAATAAGCTGCACGTCTGAGTGCATTCATTAAGCCGAGGACAAACACAAGGCATATAAGCTGCCTAATGCCCTACTGTAATCACCGTGATATATTAAACTTCACCAATTATGCTTATGAGGTCATTAATTAAGCTAATGAATGCAATACTTCTATGTCAGTGTTGTTTCTTGCACACAATATGTGAACGGTGTTCATCTGAAGTCCAGATATTAAAATGCAGAGAATATCAAAATCACTGTTGTGCTTTTTGAGATTATTGATCTATTTTTGCTCTTTAATTTCCATTTTTACAAACGTGTACTGTGCTGGTGGGACGTCAACAAAACAGAAGCGACAGAACTGGACTACACAGAGCCACAAGCTCCTATAACGTTATCTTGTTAGAACCAAAGCCTCTGTCTTTCCGGCACCTTCACGCTGCATCCACCTGACGGTGTGTCAGTGTACAACAGCGGGCCACTTCACCCATCCTCCCCTTCCTCTATAATCTGATAAAAGGCTTGGGGAAAAAAACAGAAACAGAGGAGCTGGTTAAAATGCTGCAATGCAAGATGAAAGTGCGGCTCTACATGAATAGCCTTTAAAATGGCTGTGGTAAGGAATGGTGGTAAGCAGGGGTAAGGGAGAAAGAGAAAGAGCGCGAGAGAGCGAGAGAGAGAGAGAGACAGAGAGAGAGAGAGAGAGAGCGAGAGAGAGCGAGAGAGAGAGAGACAAAGAGAGAGAGAGAGAGAGAGAGAGAGAAAGAGAGAGAGAGTAAAGGAGAAGGATAGTGGGTGTTCTGTGAGTCCCGGATAGAGACGCAGTGTTTCATCTGCCTCCAAGACACCAGGGGTTGGCGCGCAAGCGCACGCACACGCGCACACACACACACACACACACACACACACACACACACACACACACACACACAGGGACACTGATCAAAGGCTGACACTACAGAGAAGACTGCCTCCTTTTTCTCTCCACCTCCCTCTGTCTTCCACACACACAGAAAACAGACACACACAACACGCAAACATGTGAGCACATAAAGACAGAGGAATAATGCCAATACATACTCTCATCTCTTTACGACTCCATCGCACATGTAAGCAGCGCACACATGCACACACAGAGACTATGTATAATCATTCAAACATGCTAGCGCCCACACACCCAGTGCATGCTCTTTTTTTTTCTGTGTTTAGACCAATATTTATAAACAAATATTTTTGTGCATCTATGATGCAGTCACAATAAAGCAGCAAAGGGCCTTTTATGTGCCATCAGAGAGCCATGACATTATGCTTATATGCCTATGCAGGTTACTTGGTGTGAATGCAGCCATACTTGGCATAATGATTTGTGTGTGTGCGCAAAGGTGCATGCATCTGTGACTCTTGAGTGCAGCCATACATGTGATTATGATTTGTGTGTGAGCAGTGAGGCTGCTGGATGACAAACGGTGCTTTAAACACACCAAATCCTATGTGGATTCATTGTTAGAGGCTGATATGGGTGCCATTGCTCTCTGTGTGAATGTGTGTGTGTGTGTGTGTGTGTGTGTGTGTGTGTTCTTGGCATAGCATGGTAATTATTGTCTATCAGAAGAGAGTGTGTGTGTGTCGTCCAGAGAAATGAACAGATGTGGGCAGCTCGAAGCATCTGAATAATGTATAGGAGACACACATTTTCAACAGGACAGACACACACACACACACACACACACACACACACACACACACACACACACACACACACACACACACACACACACACACACACACACACACACACACACACACACACACACACACACACACACACACACACACACACACACACACACACACACCTCAGATTGTGCCCGGTTCTTTCTAAAGTGATGAAAGCCGCCTGCTTGTTAGATAGGCTGCACGTTTACAAATGGTGTCTAAGTGTATTATTGCCATTACAGCAGCGTGCCTCACTGTTTATGCCACCACCGCCCAAGTCTAACCATGCTATCATCCTGCCGCCACGTTAAACACTTTGCCATCTCCAGAGGGTCTCGCCGAATACGCAAGGGAGGGAAAAAGCATTTTGGAAGTGGTACAAAATGGAAAATGAGAAACATCCCCCCCACCCATCTTTTTTTTGTAAGTGAGCTTATAAAGAGGCTTCTTTTCCACAAACACCACTCTGGCTTAGACACAGCGATTGGCCTTGGGTGATTCGCTCCGCTCTTCTCCCTCTTTGCTATTGTGCTCTTTCTCTCTCTAAAGTTGTTATTACTATTGCCCGGCTGTGACAATCAAATTATCTGTAAAATTATTCAGATTTTATGCCCTCATACTGGGCAGGACCCCTTTTAAGTGTGCTGTGTGTGTGGGTGGGTATGTCTAATGTATACCCTTTCCTGAGCAGTAAAACAATGGCCTTTTTCAGATGTGAACAATCAGCTGAATAAAGAGGAAACCTGCTTGGTATCAGTAGCAGTCAGCACATCTCAACAACCGCAGTGTGTTAATGATGCCGTGCTCCTACGCGTTGTTATGAAACCCACGTAACTTCCAGGCAAGTCCCGCCCTACAAAGCAACTCGATTGGTTGGGGTTAGGTACTGACCTCGAGTGGTTAAGGTTAGGATAGCCGATTGGTCAGGGGATAGGACCTGAACAAATTGGGTTTGTTACCTTGTGTAAGCATGGATGCCTGCCCAATAGTAGTGTGTGAATGCTATTGAAGGGCGGGACTTGCCGAGAAGTTGCGTGGGTTCCATAATAACGCTGCTCCTACGATTAGAATAAGCACTAGACAGAGCTGCGGTGCCTCTGCAAAAAAGCCTCAGGAAGGAACTTGTTTAGGTGGAACGTGTCCAATCAAAAGTTATTTTAGTCGTGCAACAGAAAACTCAGATTGGACAGATAGTCTAGCTAGCTGTCTGGATTTACCCTGCAGAGACCTGAGGAGCAGTTAACCATAGTCCTCAGAAATCCACCGGGGTTTAGAACGTCAACACAAAGAAAGCGGAAGGTAACGGACATCCGGCCAAAAAGAGGGACATCCGGCGGAATTTCTGGCGACACCAGAGCAATCCAGGAGGTGGAACGTCGTGGATATAGACTATGCTAATGCTAACCCAACATGTCTTAATGCAGCTCCTTCACATTAAAAGCATTCAACTGGCAAATCACGGGGTGACTTCTATTGTGAAGCAGACGCAGGAAACGCAATGTTTGTCACCACTATGTTTTATTTCAGACAAAGTAGCTGTTCAAAAAGCATTTGCTATAATGCACGCTTTATTGCACACTTGCTGTTACCACCAGGACTTAAATCTTGAGGAATACAACTTTGACCTGTCAAATGTTATATGTTAATTGTCAATTACCCTTTAGGTTTTTGCACCCTTTCCTCTCTCTTTCACTATATTATTTTCATATTTATTTAATTTCTTGTCTCTGAAGTCCTGTCCTGTGTGTGTGTTTGTGTGTGTGTTTTGGAGGTTAGCGGCTGCACTCAGTGGACTTTTTTTTCCAAGCCTTGTCACTCTCTCGCTCCCCCTTTAGTCGTAGGGCCTATTGTGTGTGTTTTGATGTTGTCTCAAGCTGTGTGTTGTCATACTGTATGCTCTGTGTTTGTGTGGTACAACACTGAGATACTGCAACAAAAGAGAAAATGTGTGTGTGGACGCTGGTGATAGAGAAACCAGGCCAGCTCCCAGCAGAGTACAACTGTGTAATGTAAGTATTTCTCAGTGCCTCATTCTGCACATGCATGTTCATGTGTTAGTGTGGGGTTAGCATTGAGGAGTGTGATTGCTCTTGTTTTGTCACTGTGGACACACACACACACACACACACACACACACACACACACACACACACACACACACACACACACACACACACACAACACACACAGAGGGAGGATGACATAGAGGGAGAAGGATAAGAGCCTCTGACAGAGACTGAATGAGTCACAAAGGGACAGACACAGTCAGAGGAAGTGAGATGATACATTGTCAGGTGTGTGTGTGTGTGTGTGTGTGTGTGTGTGTGTGTGTGTGTTTGTGTGTCCACAGTGACAAGAAGAAGGACCAGTATCTATTTCACTCTCCTTCTTTAACTATAGTCTTTATAGAGTGGCGGTGTGTGTGTGTGTCTATCGATCAGGTTTTGTTGCCCTGTGAACACTTTTACAGCCCCAAGGAACAATAGCTCACCTGTCTGATGATCTCACACTCCCATCTGAGTGTGTGTATGCTCAGAATTGCAAAGCCTTTTTTTTGGGGGGGGGGGGAGAGAGAGGAGGAGGAGGGGTTCCCCTCATCTCTTCCTCAGCCTCCTTCCTTCCCTCCACTCCTGTTTAGTTTATCCATCATTTGGCTCCCCTGGGTGTTGCTGTACCTGGGGGATTCTATCCAGTCAGAGGGTAATGGTGGGTGAAATAGGGGTGCTATGGGCCAGATCGGACACAATGTGTGGCACACTGTGTGTGGGTGCGTGGCTAGCATGTGTACAAAGCTACAGTAATTGTTTTTAGTCATTGCTGTGTTTGACCAACTGAAAAGACCCCTACTGTGAAGCTTTTGTGTGTGTGTTGTATCTTATCTATGAGACAGGTGGTGTCATAAGTGAGAGGTGTGGCCCATATAACACCATCATTTTAGTCTTTGGTCGTTTTTGATTACTGAGATCAGGTCTGAGGTCTACTGAGCTTGGCAGGTGCCTGGGCTCTGCCATACGCTGCTAGTTACTGATATGTTGTCTCCATTGGAATTTGACCCTTTTTAGGCCTAAAAAATAGATTCCTTTTTTTTTTTAAATGTATTGGTTTGGTTTAAAAAGTCCTGAACTAAGTATAAATCATTATGTGAAACTGTACCATGTTTAAAAAAATCAAAACATGCTCAGTAGTGTAAGATTCTCCATTCACCACACCCCACCCACATAGTCCTGATAAAGCTGAGTTTTTGAGTTTTAAACTTAAGGTCCTATGTTGTAAAAAGTCAGATTTCCATGCATTTTGATTATAAAGCAGGTTGAGATGCTGTATAAATCCTGTGAAAGCATCAAAACACTTAAGCCACAGAGAAATGCACACAGCCCTAGGCACAGTCTATTCAGAGACTGTGCCTTTAAATGAGCCGTCAGGACTTCTGTTCGGGTGTGATGTCCAAACTAAACTATACATAGGTACAAACTGCTGCTACAGTGCCGTGCCAAGATCAGATAACCCTGATGACATCACGTGGGTCATTTAGCGAGCTCCTCCAGAGACTTAGCAGCATTGATCATGCATGAGAAGACTGACTTTGACATTTAGTTTGTGGAGTGGCCAAAATGTTAAAAAATAAAAAAGACTGAATCCAAAAAAATCCCAGAAGTCAAAGCCAAAATCAGCTCCACATAACCATTATCTTGGTCCGACGTGACAACAAAACATTTACGCAATGCTCCTGACCATGAATGGAGGGAAAAAAAGAAGAGATGGAGAGTGGGAAACAGAGGGAGAAAAACAAGAGCTAATGAATCCCCAAACTGCTGTCCATGCCTGCTCCAGCAGCAGCAGCAGCTGTGTGGTGGTTAGGATTTACTGAGCAAAACAAACAAACAGCAAAAATAAATGGATAAACACACATTGAGCGTCTACAGGGGTGTGAGAATGTGTGTGTGTGTGTGTCTCAGAGCATCAGAGTGTGCTTGTCTGTATGCGGGTCTTTTATTTGTATGTTTATGTTGGCGTGTGGGAGTCTGTCTGTGAATGTATGTGTGCGGGGGGAGTGAATGGCTGTTGTGTCTGTGCATCTCTGGAGCTAAAAGTAGACCTCTGATATTCCACTATGTGCTGGCAAAATGCAGCAATACTTCAAACGGAGCCCATGCTGGGTTGGCCTAGATACTGTAACCACTCTTCACGTAGCACCCAGTTTGCATGGCACTGAACATGGTGCAGTTAAGCTGAGCATGGGTTTTGTTCAGCTGGAACTGGCACATGCTTTTTACTGCAATCATTTTTATTTGGCCATTTGTCATCGTTCATTACAAACATATAACAATTCTCTGTTTGCAACTTTAAAAAAAGATGTGCTAATGAAGTGTGGCTCTTTTTTGGTTAACCACCCTATATTATGGTTCCCTTCTAAATCAATGTATTATTGAGGAGTTTTTCTACGCTCTTCAGCTAAACCCGGGGCTCAAAAGTGAAACAGAAAGTCTCAGCCCTACAAATTTCACATGAAAACATGTTCAATGGAACAGCCAAAAGTCCAAAAGTGTTTGGATTCATTATTTAGCTGCTAACCTCCTTCTCAACTTCCAGCATTGGATTCACGCTGGAGGAAGTTCAGCGCTGAGTTGTTCCGCTCTCTGCTGCATGATTGATACCACACCTCAACACCTGTGTATCATTCTCTCTCTCTCTCACACACACACACACACACACACACACACACACACACACACACACACACACACAAACACACACACACACACACACACACACACACACACACACACACACACACACACACACACACACACACACACAGCTCTGTTTACACGATGATCCTGTCCATCAAAAGTAAAACAGCATAACTGACATTCATCGAGATGTCTGATGTTTTCCCCTTCCATGGCAGTGTAATTAAAATATGCAAATGATAAGATGAAATGCATTTCACTCGGATGTTGACAATGCCAGTAATGCCGAATGCCTTCAGTATTGGAAGGTAATTGCCAGATAAGGTTGCTCTGCATCAAACGTGTGGACGACGTGGGCCTGGGTGCGTTTGACAAAGAAAACAATCTGACTCCTGCATCATGAGTTTGTGGAGGACGACTTCTCAAATCCCTCTTTATTACTCATCCTTCACACACACACACACACACACACACACACACACACACACACACACACACACACACACACACACACACACACACACACACACACACACACACACACACACACACACACACACACACACAGCTTTTGATTACTCCAACCTTCCACCTACATGTATATAGTGTTTACCCAATGTTCTGTGCACTTGCATCGTCTACACATGTTCTGTGCGTTTGTCGAGTTGTGCAGGTCAGAACTTCAAGGTTAACTAGTCTGCTAGTGGCTGACCAATAAAACAATACAAATTGTATATCATGAAACGTTATGTCTTCTTGTAACGTTTTATTGCACCAATTGTCCTGTATTTCTTTTGTAATGTAAACGTATTGCTCTAATAAAAGAAAGAAAACAAAATGTGCAAAATAACTCATAGCTGTCAAATGCAGTGGAATAAAAAGTGCAACATTTAAGTGGACTATGAAGAAACATGAAATGGAACATTTCCAGCAAAGCACAAATCTGTACGTATAAAGCTCTTGGGAAAATGTACTTCATTACATATTCCACAGTAAAAACTAAAGGCATACTTAGTGTATGAAAGGGCCCATTACATTGACAAGATGACACATGGTTGGTGACAGAGTGGTGGAGTATGACAGGGTTAACCCAAAGGCGGCTAACTGGGCTATCATATTCTACTTCACAATAAAAGACAAACAAAGAACTGTGCTGAAGGCTTTTTTCCAGAGGTGCTGTTTTCCCTCTTCACACCATCACATACACATGGAAGACACTGCTCCCATGTGCAGTGCCAGATAATGCCATTTGTCAGCCTCATGATTTGTGCCTGGGTCTTTGTCAAACCACTCATTGTTCGGAATGCATGGAGGTAATGCTCCAAATAAAATCACTCAAAAGAAGAGGAAGTTCCACGCTTGTCTACAATATGATTGTCTTGTGAGGTAAACCCAGTCTATAAAACCTGGAAGAGCAGGGCGCTGTATTATCAGCGGTCTCAGTCTAAGAAGAACCAACGTCACTCGCACCGAGACAATTTACAGACAGAACAAAAACAGACTTTTCCGTCTAAAACGGGGCAGTATTATCATTTGGTGTCTGTGCCGCTTTAAATATGTACTTCCTGTGTAATGCTGCATCTGCCAGGTCCTCAAACATTTTGTACAAACTATAATCAGTGACTCAACGTTTTACATTTACATGATTTAACTGCTGACCTGCAACCTTGATTTCAAGTCTAACTGAGATCAATGTCAATTGTTTAATCATGCTTAATGTATACTTTATGAATTTACTGAATTGAAACTACTAGCGAAAGATGCTACAATAAAAACAATGAATAGACATTAGCAATTTATATATATATATATATATATATATATATATATATATATATATATATATATAAAAAAGTCTATTGTTTGTATATTCGGTTACTGTTCTCCTTTTTGATCTCCAGCTGTGTCTAAGCTGGCCAGGGCTTATATATATATATATATATATATATATATATATATATACAGACACTAGGGACATCATTTGTCAACATTGACAAATGATGTCCCTAGTGTCTGTATATATATATGAAAGGCATACATATAATACTGCATAATAACGTCCCAGTTATCACCAGAACTGGGTAGTTACCAGGGACAGAAATGAATCTCATTGGCCCAAAAATTCAAGGAAAGACTAACAAAAGCCTCTTCATGTCCTCACTGCTGATAGACTACAATGAAGTGAAGTGAACAATCAGCAGGGTGAACAGGCACAAAGAGAAAGGACCTGTCAGACAGCAGTATGCAGTGTTCCGCGATAGGCAGGGTGCATCCATTCCTGCAATTCCCCACCACACTCTCTCTCTCTGTTATCTAGAGCAGAGGTATGCAATTGTTTTTCAGCCAAGGACCCCTTACAAGATAGAGAACATACCGGGGACCCCCTCATGGATGTCCCTTGGAATAACTTGACGTAGCCTTTTTTTTTTTACACTTCTATAGTCTTAGTTATGTGAATTAACAAAAGAACTGTATTAGAAAGATATTAGACATGTAATAAACATAAAGATTCTAACCCCTTTTTTCCACAACACCAGAAAAGAGAAGGCATGGAGTTTAATTACAGGAGTGCTTGGAGTAGAAGGTAGATACTAGCTTAATAAACATGTGATAGTAAAAAGTACTTGTAGAGACAGAAGAGACAGTAAAGACAATAGAATCTGCGAGTCGGGCAGCAAGACACTCCGCCACTGAGATGCTCCCTTTGTGGTATGGACGGAACAAAATCGGGACGCAGCCCGAACGCAGCACAGACGTGCCCAGTGGAGAATCGGGGTAAGAGTTATAGGTTATTTACATAATGACGCTATCTATGAACTATTATAGATTTAAAAAATAACATTATTTGTTAAAATATGAAGCCAATTTGTATATCATGATGATTGAAATGAATTAATCTGAAAACTTTTCACAGACCCTCTGGCAGAGCACCACAACCTTACTTTGAGAATGACTGTTGTAGTGTGTGGGCCCCTCATTGCCTGCCTTCTCTCCAGCCAGCTGTGTCTGGACTAGCACATGTTCGCCTGTGTGTCCCACTTCTGTAAACACTATGGTGGTATTTCAGAGACTGACATCACAACTCTGGTAACAAGACTGTAGAATACATTTCATCTCCTCTGAGGCAGACTCAACTGTAAGATTGTGCCTGTACATGATAGGTGTCTGAGCTGCAATACAAGTACCCCCCCCCCCACCCCCCACCCATACATCATGTGCTGTGTTCACTGTCGAGGAAATGTAACTCACGATGCAGAGAGAGTGATACATGCTTTCAATAAAAGGAAGAAGCCTTTGTGAAAACAATGCCGTATATTTGAAAAGCATAAAATACAGAAGGAAAAAAAACTAAACCAGGTAGCTCTAGTTAGTGACATCTGCTTTTACATTTTACGACTGTAAACTCATACTTTAAGGGGACTGGAAATTGTGTTTCAAGGTGGCGTTCCATACACTCTAGTTGCTAATCAGACCCAAACAAGTTCTTTGGACTTTTATTGGACTATTATATTTCATATAATAGCAATTTTTCCTCATTGTTGTTAAATGGTTTGTGACAGTCTGTATTATTATCTATCTGAGGTGCCGTTACCAAAGTTATTAACAGTCAACAAGCACAAAGGCCGCACGTATAATTCTGCTCATACACCCAAATATATCAGCAAATACACCTGCATAGTTCAGCAAATACACACAAATATTTCAGCAAATACACCCAAATATTTTAGCAAATTAGAGAGAGGAAAAAAAGCAAGAAGTTATCTTATACAAAACTCCAACATAAGGTCTGATTTTTGAATAGGCAGAACTATCAAGAACAAGAAAACGTCTGGGTAGATGCGTCTGTGTAGATGCAAACAGACTCAGTTCATTCAATTTCAAACTTCGCAAACTCTCAAAAGCCTCAAACATTTCTCTCACTTGACTTCAGTTCATAATGCAAAAAAATAAAGTTACAGGTCAAATACATTTCACTAAACCACCTGCTATTCAAAAACAAAGTTTCATTAATTGTAGTGCGTGGATAGTGTCAGTCAGTGTTATTGTATGGGAAAAGTCTTCCTTGGCCAGAGCATGCCGTGCCCCCAAATCACAGTGCAGCCTGCTATTGATTATATCCATGAAACTCTGAGATGCCTCCATGTTTTATGCTTTTTCATCTCCTGTAATTATATTCGACATGTTTGAAAGGTCAGCAGCAAACAGGGCTTAGATCATACTTTGAGTGGTGGGTAGCTGTGTCACTGTCATCTCTGTCTCTCTGCAAAGTAAAACATGGGCTTAAGCTGGTGCAACAATCCTGAGCAGAAGGCCTATGTCTGCATTAGAGAGAGAGAGAGAGAGAGAGAGAGAGAGAGAGAGAGAGAGAGAGAGAGAGAGAGAGAGCTGATGGAGTGTCAGAAATAAGATGTGGAGTCAAAGAAGTGTGCACTGAGTGTGTTGTCAAACAGCGAGATAGAGAGAGAAAGAGAATGGGGGAGAGAAGTCAAAGTCAATATATGTGTGCGTGTGTACTGTGAATCTACAAAAAGACTGATATGAAAGACGTTCATTGCCTCGATGAATAATTCATACAAACAACATGAACAGATGCAAGGCAACAAGGAAACCCTTCACAGTAACATTTTCGTTACAACACATTTTATGGATCTGTACACCGGAAATGTCCATTATTCAGATGATTTAAAATCGCCATAAAAAAAACCAAGCTATGAAGTCTTTAAGTTTAGCAGACCATAAAAGAACCAAATTAACCAAGAAATGCACTTACAGATTCCAGTCGGCTGGTTTTGACAATTATGTACACTTCAACACAGAGCAGGGGGATTAAATCTTCTGACCCATCCAAAGTCACAGTTCGGCCGATCGATTTGCTTTTTTCGTGTGCCTAGTGGAAGGTTTGCCAACAGAGATTGGCAGTGACATTGCCTCTGCTGGACTACCACATGAATGAAGATTGTAAATAAGCATCATCTTTTCTGCTGGCGGACAAACTGCTCCACTTTAAATGTGCACAGACATTCAGCCAACCTGCTATTTCTTCGAGCGTGGATACTTCCTGCATCTGGGTTGGAACAAGTTTTGTTTTGAAACGCCGAACAGCATGTGTGCTGCAGAGGGAAGTCTCACCGGATAAACTAGAAAAAAAAAAAAAGATCTTACAATTCTTTTTCTTTCCTTCTACTCCCATCTTCGCAACCTTTGTTTTCTTCTTCATATCCCCCACATGTCAGCTCCGACCGACACCATCAGTCTTTAAGGCAAGCCACACTCTATCACCCTCCCACAGCATGAGACTATTAGACTTAGCCAGAGTAGCTCCTAATTTGGCAGCCTCAGAGCAGTGGGTGTAGAGCGTTGAAAGTTATCAGAGTGAGGCCAGTTCCCTATTTGGCAGGCAGAGGGGCAGTGCCACCACTGACTGTCTGCCAGGTTGATTAATAAGTAGTGGCACAGCGGCTATGCTAACAGACTGGTCTGCCCGGGCGCTTCCACAGCTCTGCTAAATTAATGCCACACAAAAACGAGATGTGTTGTGTTTACCTACTCAACTACACACACACACACACACACACACACACACACACTCTAATGCAACACACTACAGGTTAACTGACAGCACAGAACAAGAGATGCCAAGTTGTAAATTAGCATAAACATTAGGGAACAAAAACACACACACACACACACACACACACACACACACACACACACACACACACACACACACGTGTGTTCCACCCCGCACACAAACACACACTGTAAAACTGCCTCTTCGGAGTCATTTGTTTAAGCAGCGAGGTGTTTGAGTGACACCTCATCAGAGCAGCATTATCGCATTATTGTGAACGTGCCATTTCTCTTAAGCAGAGCAGGCAGCCAGGCAGAACAGAGTACTTCCTGCTTCCATTGTCATTAGTTACATGACAGAGGAGGGGCCCAGCAAGCACACGTGGAGCGTAACATACAGCAGCAGACACGACACAGAAGCACATGAGTGAAATTTAAGCCGCTGAAAACATTATCGTCTGGTTTTGTTTGCTCTTGTTTTTGTCTGTCGGTTCAGCCGTTCATCTGTCACATGCGAGAGCTCAGATGGCACTGAATGAATGGAAGTCGCGGAAAAAGTGACGCTTTTCAGCACAGCGTTCCAGCATTCAAAACAACTAAATAATCACAGGTCGGAGAAATGTGACATGTTGGTAAATGACTGGCAAGTGCAGAGGAGCAGAGCATTTTCAGGATGACACCTCACTGTTGCCCTGTTCATTTTCCTTTTGTGTAATATTCATGCTATTTTCACAGTTTTATGTATACACAGGTGGTATCATGTTACATAGTTTGAGTGGAAAAGTATACCTGTAAGGGCATACAAGAAACCTTGACCATTATTGGGTGAGAAGCAGGGTGCGAATGTATTTTTAATTCTCAACATATAAGTCCCCCTCCACTGAAAAATGTGTTTTGCTTCTAGCTGCTTCACTTCGCCATTTGTCCCGTACTGACACTAGAAGGTTTTCATAATCATCTGCTGAAGGAGAAATGTTTAACTGTGCTCACATTAAATCTCAGTTTAACATGTTTATGTACAACAGGATTTTGTGACATCACAACTGGTTTAAAAGCCAATCGTGGTCATATATGGAGTAATGGGAACTTGAAGCCTCCGGCGCACATACACTGATAAGGGACTTTTTAGTGAAGTGGATTACATCTTGTGTCCAGCAGTTTATTGAAATTTTTGCACATTAATATATTTTGAATATATCAATGATGTAATTTCAAGAATTTTTTTAACAAGATAATTTAACTTTTTTTGTGGAAAAACACATTAGACACAACAAAATATTTCCTTTTTGGGCATATGTTAAAACTTCTGTAAAGCACACATTACATATGTTATAAATATATTAATGTGCTTAGAATAAACATGTTACTATATATGTTTATAGACAGACATATACATTTGTTTACTGTCAATATAAATCCTTTGAAAAGACCAAAACCAATAATGTGATAGTCCATATCTCAATTCTTTCTGAATTTTCTACCCTGCCTTTTGCATCTTTAAAAACAGGTCATAAAAAGGGTAAATCTTTTTCTCAAACAGCTGGGTACTGTAGTCTCTTAGCACACTTCACTGAAATAGGATCAAATGATGCATTTGTTGGGGACCATTTACAGCTGTGGAACATTATACATTTAGCGCACCAATGGCACACAAAATCAACAAATGAGTTTATCTACAGACATTTTGTTTCAACAAAATATTTCCTTGTAGCTTTAAATGAATTATTGTTATTCAATTAAACTAAATTAAACATCTCTGCACTCACGAAGGACTGTCAGATGCCTTCTATGGTTTCTTTCTCTGTCTTCTCTAACAATCTGTAGCTACCATTGCAGCAACTGGAAGTCCTTTTTTTCTCCACTCCCACTGTGGGTGTGTGTATATCAATGTGTGTGTATATCAATGTGTGTGTATATCAATGGCAGCATTACCATGAGCCACAAGTGTAAACAATGGTGGGCCTCTATCAAGGTGTTTGCTTGGGGAGTAAGAGGGAGCATAACACGGGCAGGTGGGCTCATATAGACATTGACTTATTCATGCACACAGCATGAGACAAAACACACACACACACACACACACACACACACACACACACACACACACACACACACACACACACACACACACACACACACACACACACACACACACACACACACACAACAGTCAAATATATAACTCAGTGATCTTAACATCCACATTTTTGGGCTTGGCTACACGGAGTGTGTGTGCACGCATTTTCTTACTTTCGTACTTTCATGTGTGTTCCACTGGGCCTGTGAGACACCTGTAATTCTCTCTCACACACACACACACACACACACACACACACACACACACACACACACACACACACACACACACACACACACACACACACACACACACACACACACACACACACACACAATGCCATGCTGTTTTCTTAGTTTTCCCATTGGTAAAAGATGAGTGCCCTCTTATTGACCTTGTGTGTGTGTGTGTGTGTGTGTGTGTGTGTGTGTGTGTGTGTGTGTGTGTTGGGGGGGGAGTTGTTTGACATTGGCTACCCACGATTCCTTGCTGCAACAGGAGAGCCATATAACTCATCGTTGTCAAGCACAGCGTTGCCTGGCAACTGGCCAAAGGTGGCATATCCCTGGAGATGACGAGAGGGACGACGACCTGTCTGTCTGCTATCTCGTTCTCCTCTCATTCGTTCCTCTGTCTCTTTTCCTCACTTTGTTTAAAAAAATTAAAAATGTTTGTGAGCTTTGTAAGTCATTCAGGTGTCATTTTTAGACCTTTTATACACCAGTTAAAAAGACATAAGACAATGTGTAATTGTAGACCTGTCATATATTGACTCTCACTCGTAAACACTGCCAAAAGGAAACATTTCATATTAACAGCTATATAGTTTAACTTCAATAAACTCATACATTCTGAGTTGGCTGCGGTTATCTCCTATATTTGCTTATTATCCCTCCCCACTCCCTCCTTTTTGTCATTCATACTTTCCTTCTCTCCTTCCCTTTCAAACACAAACACCTGTGTCATGCCCTACTTCCTTCCTAAATCCTGGGCCTCTTGTGACAGGTCTGCTATGGAGAAAACAGCTGACTGAAGCTGGGTTTGCATTCAACTACTGCTCCAAGAATCAGGATGTGTAAAGATTTTAATATTTAAGAATAATGGAAAATAATGAAGCTGGAATGCTATTTAAAAAGACTGTTGGTCAGTTGGTCCTAAGACAAATAACGAAACATTTGATTTGTGCGACAGGTTTTTTTTTTGTAGGTTATAACATTATTTCAAACTAGCAAAAACATGAAAACACTGTCCTCAATTATGAAAACAACACAAAGTAGAAAGTAACATCACATTCAACTTTCAACTGTCCTCACTAAATCATTTCCTGTTCCCCTGCTTCCTTCCCACCCTTCCTGTCTCCTTGCTCCTTTTCTTATTCCTCCCCACCCCTCCTCTCTCCTCTCCACATCGTACAGACTTGACTCTGGATGCCTGGCTGTGTTTGTGCTGAGGGCAGCACTTTGTCACGTCCCTCATACATATGCAACACACACTCCAGGTAAGACAGAGAGGAAAGAGAGAGAGAGAGAGAGAGAGAGAGAGGCAGGGAGGGAGAGAATGGGATAGAGAAAGAAGCTGAAGGGAGGTAATGAGGAGATGGAGAGGTAATGGAGAAAACAAATGGAGAAATGGAAAGGAAAGGCACGGAAGGGGGAAGGCGACGTGAGGATGTATGGAAGGGAAGAAGACTAAGAGTAAGATTAAGATGGAGAGCGCAAACATTTGACTAGGACAAAGAAATGACAGGGGGAGAGAGAGAGAGAGGGGGGGAGCGAGAGACAGACAGAGAGAGATGGAGTGGACAGGAGTCAAAGCCATTAACCTGCAGGCTTTGTGCTGCTTCTGTGTGTGTGTGTGTGTGTGTGTGAGATGGAGACATAGTTGTATCCCGGGGCCAGGCCAGCCAGGTCTGTTGTCGACCTAACCCCTCCCGTCGTTTCCACCAGCTAAGATGGATGGCTGGCAGTGCTGGCTAATCACGCGGTCCGCTGGCACCTGAGACCAACGGACAACATGCAACTGCAGCAGGTGCTATGCAACCCTGAGGAATGCTGTGCACCATTCTGTACGATTATATACCCAACCTATAATGCTCATTGGTACTACATAGACAGACTAATCACACAGACGTGCACGAGCACCGCTGCCTCGCTGCTTCAGAGCAGAGCGGAGAAAGGACCGCAGATTTACTTCATGTCTCATTCACCGTTGAGCAAACAGTTTCCTCCTCTATTCTCCAGTAGACTTGCACATTGAGCTCAGGCTCGTACACGGGAGGGGTAGAGTACGTGCAGCGGGGCAAGGAGGCATTTCATTGGTTCTTTCCAAGCGGACCGCGAGGCAGTGATTGGTGGGCGTTTTTACAGGATTACTGTAGCTACAGATGACGGATCGTTTTCACTCCTTTTTCAGAGTCCATAAGTTATTTATTGGCGTTGGGTGTAAAGACCATCTCAAACAATATATATATATATATATATATATATATATATATATATATATATATATATATATATATATATATAAAATACTACATACTATACTGGAAATAGTAACCAACACTGCCACAGCATTACGTTTCCCACAAAACATATTTGGCCAAACAAATTAGTTGTAGCCTTTACTGTTTAAACCTTTATTTGTAGGGCTTGGTCTAAGACTTGGAGAAACTATTCATTATGTGTCATGTGAAGGTTTCAGAAATACCATCTCCCCCAGCTTTATTTGCAACAAACACTCCAGAAGAAATAATGCAAACACTCAAAGTGTGCCTGCTGTTACTGATATACCCACTCACACTCACACACTTGTCCCTTCCTCCCACTACCACAGAATAATATTGGCCTTGCTACTGATGTATCTGCGCAGAGAGCTTTCTGAAGAGGCTGATTTCCCTCCTCCCTCTTCATCCCTGCAGATGAGAGATTCAAAGTCCCTCCATCCGTCTCTTATTTCAGCATGTCAGAACTTGGGAGTTATTAGTCTGCTAATTACCTCTCAGAATCCCTCATTTACCCCCAGAATCCAATCACTCTTTGATTATAATGAGACCATTATGATAGACCACATTAAAGATAGAATATGGGATTGATTGGTCCGCAATGAGACCGGAGGGGGGGGGGGGGTGGCGAGAAAAGAGCGGGTTACGTGGAAGTGAAAGGGAATGGAAACAGAGGCAGGGACAGAACATTTGAGAAAGAACTGAAAGAGCGGAGATAGAGACGGGGCTGGGGAGGCTAAGTGACAAATGTAACACAAGTTGGACTGGCCAGAGAAGAAGAACGGAGAGAAAACAATGAACATGTAGTTGTATCTTTGCTCTTGCATGAGAGTATTCAGTGAAAGAACACAATCACAAGAAATAATCAAAGCCCCGTCCTACAAAACCCTCACCAATCATCATTATTCTTCTTAAATCAAAGTGTTCCAACAAGAGATAATACAGATAATATGTATACATACAGGATCTATGTGGGTGAGAGTGGGTGTTCAAGCCTTGGGACTGAATGGTAGCAGATTGGTTGTGATGATTTATTCGCAGCATGTAATTAGAGAAAGTTTATTCGCACATGGCCCTTTATCCTGGCCATTGGCTAGGCTTACACATTAACCATATTCATGAGGAGGGGAGCTACATGCACCCGTACACACGCACACACAAAAGAGACGCAGAAACACACATAACCTGTCTTTATCTGATGGTCTCAGGCTAATGTTTCAGCTGAATAACATCCATAACCACACACACACACACACACACACACACACACACACACACACACACACACACACACACACACACACACACACACACACACACACACACACACACACACACACACACACACCTTTTTTTCCTGAAGGTATAGGTCCCCCATATAGTAATGAGAGTTTGCCATCTCTAAAATTGTATAAGTCATGCTGTAAATAAATGTCTGTGCATATATGTGAGGCTGCAATGATATTAGCATAGTGTATCTCTACAATGGTGGAAGATTACGGTTTGTAATAGCCGCTGGGAGAAAATTAATCATGTCTTAATGACAGCGTCCGTGTTAGGGAAGGTGCGGTTGGACGGTGGAAAGCGGCAAAGATGGTGCTGGTGGCGATGACAGTGTTAATGGAAAAAAGAGGCTTATGAGGTTTTGTGTGTGTGTGTGCGCGCGTGCGTGTGTGTGAGTGAGAGAGAAAAACATCACACCGTATGTATGTTTTCATTCCTCAATCATGCGGAATAAGTGTGACGACATTATTAGGCTATGTGCACGTCAGCTTACACAGCGGAGACAATGCATTCAATCTGCACATCCATCTGCCTCTCGCCATCCTGCTGAAGTCACCAGCAGCTGATAATGACAGGCAGATTACCCCGGTCCAAACCTCCTTTCCTCCCTCTCACAGCTTCTATCACCCCCCCTGCTCCCCAATCTTACGATAAGTGAATATTGAGCACATCTTGACCGAGTTGAAAAAACAAGAAAAACCTGCCGCCTGTGGACGTACTGCCAAAAGAAGGGTGGGCACGCAGGTGACGGGGGTGGTGTTGGGGGTGGAGGTGCGGATGTAATGGAAGTGGGACAACACTGAGATAACATTGGAGAGGTGTGAATGCAGCGTGGGTTGATTTTTTTTGGGGATGGTTGGGCGGCGGAGGTGGAAATGCTGCATGCTCGTTCTAACAAAAGGCTTTGTGCTCGCATTGTTTCCCTTGGCAGGGCAAACAGGGGGTCTGTGGAAAGGCCGATAAGAGCAAGAAAAGCATGATTCCATTAAATATCCCTCTCCTCTCTCTTGCTCCGATGCGAGCATTAAGCCATCTTAATACTTCTTTGGGTAGTTTACACCGACGCGGTGTGCATTCATTTCCATTAGCACATACGCAGGATTAGGTGTTGTGTGCACGGTATGTCAGCGCTGATAAGATGACTTGACTGGCATGTTTCATAGGATTACACTGTGTGTGCCTACAAAAACCACTTTCTTCTAAATACACACATCGGGGATTCAGCAACATGCCAAAAAGGTTCCAAGGTGTGATAGATGATATATGCTTTTAATTTCCTGTCTACAAAATGATTTCCGGTGTTGGAACAGTTATGCTCAGCGTGACCCTGTTGGTGAAAAGATCAGATGGCTATTCAGCACTATGCTGTTGAAAATTGGCCCGTGCTGCGATGGCTATCAGCCGCAGATAACCGCGATGATTAAGATGCTAATGATAGCCTTCGCCGTCTGTCGCCGATGGCCCGTGACAACTCCCGTTAATCTTGTGCACCGCCACATGAGCGGCCGTAATTTGCAACAGGTTAGGATGAAACACTTCCTTGTGTGAGGCCTGACACTGTTGCGGAGAGTGATGACCTCACGGTATGGATTGCTACACGGCGGTGTCTAGTGATGTTGATCAGAGCGTGCTAAAAGGAGGGAGAGGTTGCTGAGCAAACCAAAGGAGGCAAAGGCAGTCGATGAGCCATTAGTCTTGCTAATTGTTATTTTACCCAGGCTTGAGTTACACCACAGTGTGTGTGTGTGTGTGTGTCTGTGTGTGTGTGCTGTGTGTCAAGCCGAGGGCATGAAAAAAGAACAACCACTCAAGGCGCCTGTCCAGCAGTCGCAGCCCCCTCACTCTGACATCTCTCCATTTGTGCATGTATAGGACCTGAGCATGTCTGTGTATTTCAGGCCTGTGTGTAGTGTGTTCTAACAGAGTGTAAAATTGTAATTTCCCATTCAATATCAATTATTATTATTATTACCAATAAAAGAGAGGAAGAAGAAAAAAACTAAAGGTGAAAAAGGGACAAATAATTCATTACACATTTGAGGGTTATGAAATCAACACGTCTTCCACCACTTCTGTTAAGACAAGAGTGCTCGGCGAGGATCATGACTAGAGCTGATGGAAGAAAAACTCATTTGCCCTTGAAGCAGACACAAACACACATAATGTGGACACACACTCTTTTGACAGACAAAAGGACCCTTTGGTCCTGGCAAGATGGAGCTCTCACTAGATAAGCAAAGTGACATGCAACAACACAGAGCCCCTCAATGTGCTAATTGCTTTCGTCGACTTTACTTGTACTCATTCCTAGCATCCGATCTGTCAGCCGAGGCCAGTGGGGAATACGAGGGTTCTTAGGTGTCGTTTCATGAATGACAACAACGCGTTACAACATGGCCGGTCTCAGGAGGGAGAGAGACAGAGAGAGGCGATCATGATATGTGGATAAAAACAAGCAAAGTGAAATACGGAGAACATGTCGGTTAATGAGAGGACCTGCCATGACGGGGGAACAAAAAGCTTTCAGAGTTAAGGAAGTAGGAGGCAGAAACATGGTGTCTCATTAAGAGAAGCTGCATCAGGTTAAAAAAAAAAAAGTTTGCTGTACATCAGAGGAAAAAGATTTTGTATTTTATTTAAAAAAAAAAAAAAAAAAAAAAATCGCCATTTCTGAATCTAACAGGGTGTTTTCCTGGAGTGGGACTTAATTAGGAAAACATTTTTGACCTGAAAAAGGCTCTTTCCGCCATCAACTAAGTTGTGACAACTTCTTCTAGAACATTTTTTCCTTTCATTGCGCCAAAATATCCATCATCTCCAACCTGGGAGGGACTTTTAGAGACTTATCTTTCGTTGGTATTTTTCATGATAGACATTAACTTCTCCGTAATAAACATCTCTAAATTACTGTTGACACGTCATGCATCACTGCTTAGAGTGACTTGAAGTGATCTAGTGTCTGGTTGCGGCATATAGTGATGACATTTTGACAGATAGTGCTGGACGTTTCCCAGCCCGACCTGTCTGCACTCTCTGCACTGATTGTGACCTCGTCGACACACACACACACACACACACACACACACACACACACACACACACACACACACACACACACACACACACACACACACACAAAATGTCAGAATGCACACTTCTCGTCATTGGGGAATTGAAGTGGACAAAGTACAGCGCTTTGCCTCAATTTAGTTGATTATACCTCTGTCCTATATTCACTCCCCCCAAAGTGGGTCTCTGTGATGCTATTTTGCCAGTGAATGAGTGAGCCAGCCACCTGGAGAAATGTGGAGCGAAAGAGTGTGGTGTAGAGAGAGAGAGAGAGAGAGAGAGAGAGAGAGAGAGAGAGAGAGAGAGAGAGAGAGAGAGAGAGAGAGAGAGAGAGAGAATGTCACACGCCACTCAACCAGCCAGTCAGTGGAAAGTTTATTAATTCATCACTCCACGTTCCGAAAAGAAGCAGTGGGCAAGGCTGAGGGGCAAACAAATTCTACTCACACCAATATTATTATCATTACTAATAATGTGGGATAATTATAGCTATATGCTGCTTCTCCATCCCTCCAGCACCTCCCCCTTCCTCTCTCCCTCCCTCCCTCCCTCCCTCCCTCCACTCCTCGCTCATATCAGTAGCGACCTGAATTAATAAAAGGAAAATTAAAACACAGTGCTACCGTAGGCAACGTCAACAGCTCAGGAGTTTGCCAGGTCTCTCAGCCGCCTGGCTGGATCGACAGTGGCAGCGGCTTGGCCCTGTTCATCCGGGGCCTGATTCATAATTAATAGTGGTTATAATTGCGAAGCGAGCGCATGAGAGACGCCACAGAGAGGAGGGGGTAGCAGTAACGAAAATTAAACACACAGACACACACACACACGCATGTGCACAGTTGACATTTTACACGGCTTTCATTTAGCCACCCTTCAATTTCTTTATCATTAACACACACACACACACACACACACACACACACACACACACACACACACACACACACACACACACACACACCTCGTTGAATGGCTAATGAAATCACTGTCCTCTGCTCCTGTTTGAAGGTCTCTTAAGTACTGAGTAAGAGGCTCAGCCGCTGAGCAAAGTTTAAACTTTGTTCTCAAACCGAAGCTACACACAATATCCACAACTCATTTAAATGCCTTGATTCAACGGCATTTGTATACCTTTTTTTTCCTTCCCTTTTTTCCTATTTTTCTCCATTTGTGAGAGGTGTGTGATTATTTATTATATATGATTTATTCTATACATTTAATACAAGTACTTCATGATGTTGAGTGGTGAATGTGAACGTACAGGATGTGAAACAGCTGTACTTGTAAAGCCAAAAGTGGACCTCTAATCCAGATAGAGTGCTTACGAATGACTGTTTATTACAATACATTAGATGTTACCGTGGTAACAGCTCATGCAGAAAAACATGTATATTCCTAATATATCTTTGCTGGTGAGTGCGTTCCCTGCCGTTGAAGACATGCTGTGTAAGGAGCTCATGCTGAGGCCTAAACCGAGACACTGGACCTGGGTTCAAATTCATGCTGTCAAGTAATTACAGTATGTGGTATGATCACCCCAAAAATTATATTTGGAAAAATGATGCCCTCTCTATCAACTTGTTTGTAGTTGTGCAAAAATGTAGATATTCTCTAACATCTATTTTGACACCTTTGCTCAGGTTATCTGCCAATAATGAGTACCAAGCTAATATACCAGTGAACGCCTTGTGTCATTCCTTCTCCATGTGGTACCCACGTGGTATCTGCTGCAGCGCCGATGAGTAGTTATATTTTCTTTAAGTGCCACACATCAGCTATGGCGACTCTACAGAGCTTATAGTAGAAAACGCAGAAGTAGAAAATCCAGCTTATAAGGTAGACAGCCTACTGAGGCCCTTATCTTTATTCTAAAGGTTATAGAGTAGACTGATACATTTTATTAAAGGTCTTTGGGGACTAAATATGTCAACTTTTTGAAATGCAAATACAAAACCCCCACACAAACACTATAATCTCAAAAGCACAAGTCACTGCTGTGCTGTAAAAACATGTTCAGACTAGAACAGAGGCCAATTGGTTAATTATCAACACCCGTGAAGGTGTTGTGAAATTGTGAACCTCCTTTTAAATGTATTTTAATAATGCTCATGAATGTGAAGAAAAAGAAACTCATACAGGAACCATGAGTCTTTTCTGAAAGTCAACAAACACTGCTCCTCATTTTCAGTCAGGCTCCTTTACAAGGCCAATGTGCCTTATTCGGTTTAGTTAGTCCATTATCTGCATATTTATTTACTAAATGCCAGCAGGGAGAAAACACAACAATAAAGTAACGTTCGATTTCCTTGACATCGCCGCCTGGAAGCGAGGCAAGCGGCTGTGAGCTATTTAAGCTGGAGAGATGTCGGACTTTGCGGACAATATGAATTAGAAGGCTCCATAATTCACTTGCAACCTTGAGAAGGAGAAATGGGGGTGAAGTGAAGAATGGGAGAAAGGAAGACAGAGTGAGGGTGGAGGAGTGGAGAGGACTTTGATTTCCACCATGTTTGGGGTCAGCTGAACATGAACTTGGCTTGTCTAGTTCAAATCGCCGTTTTGTGTTTGTGATTAGAAGTCACGACACGAGCGAGCAATGAGCCAGAGGTATAGATGTAGACGTGATGCGTGTGGAAGATCGTTTGAGTGCACTCTGCAGCGACTTAGATTGAGTACCTCTCTGTGATTCCAAGACAAGGTAATCAGCAGGTACACATAATTGGGTCAATCTTTCCTCTTTATTGCGCACACTCTTAGTATGGATGACTGAACTTTGATTAAGAAGCACTTGGAGGCATGTCTCTGCCATTTGAATAGGACAGGCATAGTCAACGTCTGAGCTGTTACATCCTTTTTATAATTCTGCATCCTAAAGCTGCATTTTGAGTTGTTTTGAGTGTGTAAGGGGTTATGGTGTACCACACTATATGTTGGTACTGAGATAGCTAATGATATACAACATGCAGCCTGCGATTGGTCAGCTTGGGCAGCTTGTGTTTTCTCAGACAAGTTTTATGAACTTTTCACCCTCACCCACGTTGGACTAAAGGTTTATGCATTAATACCTTTGTAGTCTATATCCACGACGTTCCACTTCCGGGATTGTTCAGGTGCCGCCGGAAATTCCGACTGATGTCCCTCTTTTTGCCCGGATGTCCGTTACCTTCCGCTATCTTTGTGTCTGCATTTTAAACTCTGGTGGATTTCTGAGGACTATGGTTAACCGCTTCTCAGATCTTTGCAGGGTAAATCCAGACAGATAGCTAGGGGGTAATAGCAGTACCAGGAAAAACAGCAGTTATTTCAGCAATTTTGACAAACAATGTATTTTGTCGTTGTATTTGGGTGACTTGTTGGGCCAGGCCATGTCACAGCTCCACACCCTCAATTCCCATTAGTAAAATCTCTGTCGTTGTTGTCAGCCTGGCAAATCTGTGATCATTCTACCATCCTTCCACTTTACTGCTTTGAATTGTATTTGGTTTTATGTAATGAGTTACAAACACAAAAGTTGAGTTATTGATAGGTGAAAAGATTGGCTAATACATACATTTGGGAAAGGAGTGTCTGTGCATTCATTTACTGTCAACCAACAACTGAACCAGGCCAAACATCAAATCACTGCGCCATCTTGGCTCATTCCCCTGAGTGGTCTGCAGAGTTGTATTGTATTGGTGTATGTATTCTTTGAAGAGTGTCTGGACCGGTTATCTTTCCGTTCTCCTGCCCCTCTTCCCTTCTCTTCGCCATAGATTGATCTTTCCCCTGGGACACCTGAGGCAATCAGGAGGTGTTGATTGGTGTCCCTTTCGCTTGCCTGATCCGTCCTTTCCATTCTCGTCAACTCTGATACTTCACATACACTCTCTGGCTCTCCAACTCTTATTGCCTTCCCTCATCAACCCTCTTTCCCAATCACTCTTACCGATAACTTTGATGCTCTCTTCTCTCTTTTTCTCCACCCTGCATTTCTTCATCCCTTTACTGTATGGCCTCTCACGTCTTGCTATCTTGCAACGCTTAAGGATCATTGAGCAACACTGACTCATGCATCTCAGAGGTGCTGCTTTTCCTTTACATTCTCAGTCAATGCATTTATAGGTACTGAGAAAGCCAGGGATTACAAGAAACCTGCTTAACACAGCTAGTTTATCTGGGCTTCTGGTGCAAGAAAGATGTCAGACAAGTATCACTGTGAAATGAATCATCTTGTGCCTCCTTGTATCTAAAATAAGTGAATGTAAAGTATGACTGAATCTGATACTGAAATAAGTCTAAATAAGTTGGTTTCCACAGCTATACAGTGGGGCATTTGTAAAATTCTGAAAATCCTGCATTGCAATGGGTAGCCTTTAAACCACAATGTTATACTTGAAGCACATACAACGATTGTGTGTGTGTCCTATCCAAAGAGAAGAAGAATTCCACCATTGCCAGTTTGGACTAATCTGAAATACTAAAACAGATTTCACATTGCTCTTTGTTTAGTTTCTGAATGCTCAATATCAGAAGAAGCTACTAATTATCTATTAAGCATAGAGGATGTCTCTCGGACCATCTTAAACACATCAATAATTAAAAGGTACGGGTTAAGACGTTTTATTGTATCGAGCATGTCGGGTGTGGAATTTATTTTTAGCTGCCGTAAAACAGAAGCCAAAAACAAGCATGACACAAAAAAAACTAAATCCTGAACATGATGGCAATATAGAGTAGTCACAAAAGCACTCAATCTGGCAGCCACTGCGTCAGGATATGGAGACCGGAGACATGACCCAGAAAGACTGGATAAAAGATACTCTGCCTCCTGTGGGCTTATACCCAAGCTACGTTGGTGGCTATTGATCCTGTGTGTGCGTCAGTGGGTGCGTCTGTCTGCTTGTATAGAAGCTGTCTACTTGAATACCAAGACACTTACTGGGCAACTGATTCAATGTCCATATGTCATTAGCCAGATATTCTGACCGAATGGGCATTTTGTCACCAGTACAGCAAAGCCAAGCCTTTAAATAGCTCCAAAAAAACTGTAGATAGGAAAGGTGATTCAAGGGTTTTGGGAGCGAATGTGTCATTCGAATTCTCTACAACGGTCAGAAAGTCGATGCATGATCGGAAAATAAACTAGTATTGGCTGTTGTGAAGTGATGCAACTGTTACATACTTGAATATCACATAAGTATAATGTGCTTATATGATTTCAGTTTGGTTTCACTACAGTAGTGGCTTGGGTGTGTGCCATCTGCTTAGTGTGTGTGTGTGTGTGTGTGTGTGTGTGTGTGTGTGTGTGTGTGTGTGTGTGTTGGATAAGCAGAGTCAAATGTGCACTGGTCTGTCGTCCTCCGAGTGCTTGGTTCTCCTCCGCCCCGCTGCACTGTCAGTCACAGTAATGGGAAGGGAAGGCTGGGGCTAAACAGCTGCTAATGGGAGATGACTAAGGAAACCTAAGCACTGTCCTCGCTAACCACTATTGCAAACCAATGAAGAGGCAAAACCTAGCACCGTCCAGACTGATGCTAACTGCTAATTGGAAGTAATGAATAGGGAAAACGCTGGTAGTGCTAACACAAGACAGGAAAATTAACACTGTCAGCGCTTATATGTTAACCATTAATTTAAACCAGGGAAAATGTGACATTTGCTAATGATGGTGTGCAAACTAATGAGACTGGAAAGATAACAGTAGCACTGGCCTCAATAATGGCTGCTGAAGACACCAATTAGTGTGATAACAATCACAATGTGATTATGTGTGTTATTGATTTCTCTCCAGATACTCTCTTTACTCTTGCCCTCTCCAACAAGAAGTCAGAGGTCACCGTCAGGCGCAAACGGTGCAACCTCTGCATATTGATCACTTTCAGTAAAAGGCCAGATAAGAATTGATGCCAGAGTTTAACAAAGAAAAGTCTCTTTACATTTTAGTGTAGGCCAAAACCACATCTCTTTCAACTGCACCTTGGCAAAGATGATGGTTATAAAAAATAAAAATTGCACTGACATTTGGCACTTTCTAGGTTATTTGAAGCGATGTACTTCTTCTATGTGATTCTTGTTGTTCCAAATTCATACCTTTATGGTTGATTGCACTTATTGGAAGTCGCTTTGGATAAAAGCGTCAGCTAAATGTAATGTCATTTTCTGAATAGACAATGATTGACTGACTATGAGTGACTAGCAGCTGAAGCAATTCCAAAGCTAGAATGCACATGACATATCTGGTATCTTTGATAAAAGATAAAAAAACAAAAGAAGAAATGTTAACTATGACCTCCAAAGTGCATTTTGGTACAAACCATCCAATCGCAGAGTCTCAAATTCTGTTGCATGCACAGCTAACAATCAGCAAAACCTGATAAAACTCAAATAATTGAGTTCACTGGGTCAATTTTTTAAAATAATTTGGTGTTCTCATTTGCAAAGATGAAGCATTTAGATTTTTCTCTAATTTGTGTCTTGGAGCGGCTTCTTATCCAAGCATCATGGGTATTATAGTATTTAGAGACATCCACCGTACCGATATGGTGAAAAAACAATCAAGATTTCTCAGAAAAACATTTGAAATAATATAATTAATCGTTTGATATTTTGGGAAAATACGCTTATGTGCTTTCTTGCTGAGAGTTAGATGAGAAGATCGATACCACTCTCCTATCTGTCCATTAAATATGAAGCGGGAGCCAGGAGCCAAGGTCCCCCGAGCATGTTCTGATCTTGGAAAGTCATGTTTTTCCTTTAGTACTCCAGATTCATGGAACGACCTCTAACACACTTTAAAGATCAATACTCTTCCAACCTACACTATGCACAGTTCAAAACAATGATCCCAAACCACAAAAGATATGTGTCATGGTTTTAGCTGATGTTCTTTGATTTTATCCTTGCTGTGTATAACTGCTTCTGTCTGTCACTCAGAGTCAAGTGCGAATAAGGGCAACCTGTGCAACCAGTGATCTTTGGGTTTAAATGAGGGCTTGAATGAATGAATGAATGAATGAATGAATGAATGAATGAACTTAGCTTAGCATTAAGCACAGAAAGTATACATGCTTTTATATCAATTGTGCCTGGATTACTGTAACTCTCTTTTTCCCTGTTTAAACTCCCACTCAGTATCACAATGGCAATTTATCAAGAATTTAGCAGCCAGATTATTAACTAATGGTGTTTTCCATTACATGGTGCCTGCTTGACTCGCCTAGACTCTACTCGCCTTTTTTGGTTTTCCATTATTTCCATTATGCCTGTTGGCAGACTGCTAACAGATACTTTTTTTTAGTATCTCCTCCGTTGAGGTTCCAAGCGAGCTGAGGCGATAACAAAAGGTGATGTGAAATCCTGCAGACTACTGATTGGTCAGAGAGAATCGTCACTAATCACTGCGTCATCATCGCTAGCGACAGACGGGGGTGTCCTGAACAAACCCGCCATTTTTAAATAGTTTAGCCAGCGGTGGTTTTTTTTTTTTTTTTTTTGCTGCCTCCAGCTTCTTTTGAAACAAAATGAGTCTTCTGGCTGTGGCAAACAGCCACGTGCCGAGAATCAAAAACAACACAGCTTCGATGTTCTGAGTGTGTGTGTGTCGCATTAGGTCATGGCAGTTTCCTGCGGCGTCGCTATGACGACCAGCCAAGCTCGCCTCACGCATGAGACGGTACTAAATCAGCAATGGAAAAAGAAGGACAGGGCACCGCGGCCGAGCCGAGCCGATACCAGCAGTGGGTAAGCACCCTAAGTCCAGGAGGTCCTGTCATTTCACTCCGATTCAAGCATCACTGCACTGGTCGCCCATTACCTTTAGAATTTTAAAATGTTATTAATTACCTACAAGGCCATGCATGATCTGGCTCCAGATTATATTAAATAGCTGTTAACCCATTGCCTACACTTACTGTAACAATTAGTTTTTTCCATAATCACATCATTTCATTTGGTTATAACCATATTGTTTCATTTTCCCAGAATCACCTGTGTTTTTATGTTGAGGACTGTTCCTCAACAGAGAGAGAATATCATTCAAAGAAAAGAAATGTGAATTCACAAAATAAAATACACCATGCAACTTTTGTCACAGTAGTAATCATAGTTATTACAGGATGTTCTCTCATGTTGGCTACATTAAAGCAGTGAGAAAAAACTCTCCAGAGGGAATATGTTGTTAGATTGTAAAGTGTATTGAATCAAGCTTAACAGTGCTTCCCTTCCATGCAAAAATAATTCTCTTTATTGGATGTAATTATGTGTGGGCTGATGCAAACTGAAGATGATTTTTTTTATTTCATTTTACAAGGTTTTATCCTTTTATATCAGTAACTGCTTAAGGTTTAAGCACCTGTAGGAAACATTAGTGCTCTGTGAGAATAAACACGTCCATGTAAATGGATCGGTATTATTATTTCAGATAGGAATGACTTTCATGTGAGAGAGTGGTTTGGAGTTTTGGAGGGGCTACATATCGAGGCAGATAGATGATAGATTAGAGAGAGACAGACAGGGGGAGTGCTAAAGATTAATGAACAGACGGACCGCTCGTAACGCAAGAAAATGAAGACGAACGATCCCCAGGTTCAGAACCAACGGATCTTTTCATTAGGAAAAAAGTACAAAAAAACAGGAGAGAAATGGAGAAGAAAAAAGAAGATGAAGCGAGTGACGGATGAGGGACAAGAGGAAGGGTGGTGGTGTGTGTGGTGTGGCGTAAGAGGAGAGAGGAGGAGACAGATGAACTGATGGAGACGGAGACGGAGGGACAGCTATTAGAGTTTGAGACATATGCATGGCAATGAGAGGGGACAGGAAGAGCCGGTGATGGATGGGAGGGCCAACGCGGGGTTACAGGGGAGGAAGAGAAGATGACAACGGGCTGGACGGAAGCACGAGATAGAAGAGGAAGAGGATGGTGGAGATGGCAGGGGGTGGGATCACAGGGAGAGAGTAAGGGCAGAGCAGGAACAATGGTAGAAGAAGTATTCAGAGCCTTTACTCAAGTAAAAGTACACTGTAAAAATACTCTGTTACAAGTAAAAGTCCTGCATTGAAAATGTTACCCAAGTAAAAGTATATAAGTATCATCAGGAAAATGCACTTAAAGTAGTTTGATTTATAATAAAACACCGTATTTTGTAATACTACAGGTATTTTGTGTGCAAAAATCTTAATTTGTAAAGTAACTAGTAACTAAAGCTGTCAGATGAATGTAATGGAGTCAAAAGTAGAATATTTCTCTTTGAAATGTAGCGGAGTAGAAGTAGAAAGTGGCATGAAAAGAAAAGACTCAAGTAAAGTACCTCAACATTTGTACTTAAGTACAGTACTTGAGTAAATGTACTTAGTTACATTCCACCACTGCTCAGGAAGGAGTGAGAGAGGAGCTGCCTCGCAGAGAGAGACAGAGAGGAAGAAGAGTCGGGGCAGAAGAGGAGAGGAAGGTGTATTCACTTGGACAGGCTGTCAAAACACGAGCTGACTGCTCATCCTGACGCTCTGAACTGGCCTGACCCGCATTGCTAAGGACACAGGGGGGTGGGGGGATGGGTAATGAAAGGAGGGCACGGGGGCAGGGAAGAGGGGATGGAGAAGAAGAAAAAGATGGGTTTGGAGGAGGTATGGCAAACTGTGAGAGAAAGTAGGAGGCTTCACTTTGGACTACTCTGACCTACCTGGCTTTGGATACCACGGAGAAAGAGAGAAGTACGGGAGAAGCAGGGTGGGCTTGTCTGAACTGATCTTAGTTTGTGGCAGGGTGGGAGATAGAGATGCAATGGAGGAAAGATAAGAGGGGTTGCAGTGACATTGGAGAGAGGACAGCAGCAGGCGGTTTGTCTGGCCTGACTGTTGCCAAATTCACACTTCAGATGAAGTTGCATCGAATGTAACAATTATTCACTTGCAGAAAAAAAAGAACAGGTTTGCCTGGTGTTGTTGCAAATAGGGAAGTGTAGATGACGTAAAACACTTGGAATTGTTAATAAAAAAACAAAAACAAAAAACAAATCATTACCCATGTCTTATATCACATCTATGCACAGTTACATACTTAGAAAGTGTGCGTGGTTGGGAAGAATAAAGTGCTAATTTGAGTGTGAAAGGGAAAAAATAACCAACCATGTTCAAGACTGTGAGATGCAGTTGAAAGCTCCAAAAAGCCAGTAAATGGACCGTTTAGAGTATACATTATTTGACGTAGTTAGTGTGGAACCACATGTACTGTAAAGTCTACATATCTGATTCAAAGAGGTTGCAGAATGTGCTTTACTCATGCGTTTGTTATTGACGCTAAAAGTCTCCTTTAGCGTTTTAGCTAAATGTGCTCGGTCGGGACTCTAGGCGTCACTATTTGACGTTGTGGGTCGGGACGTATGTTTAACTGACATGCGGCAAATGGGACAGTTAGGTTTAGGAAACTGTCCCATTTGGTGGGTGGGGTTATAACAGGTACGTTTCAGTGACACATGGGACAAGAACGGGACACGATCCCCGGTCTCTTGGGTGAAAGTCTTGTGTTGTTTGACCCATCCATCACCCCAACCAACCTCCGTACACGCCATCGGTCTTTGGTACTACTCGCTACCATTGTCGCTCTTAATACTACGCCATCTAACAGCGCCGCGGTCGAGCTGCTGCTCCGCCTGGTGCGTTCCATACAGACGCTAAAGGGGTAATTTTTGCATCGCCAACTGACGCTCAGAGCCACTGAACAAGCGTCAGTATTTGACTAGTTGGGAGTGAGGGTTGGACACAAGGCAATACTTTCTGTATATATACTGGAAGTGTGTGAATAGAGAGTGGTACATAATCATATTCTTAGCCAGAATCCCCCCGCTCACAGCTGCATCCATCTCCGCTGGAGAGCAAAGAGCTGGGGGGAAATCAGTTTGGGAGTCAAGATGTTCTTAGAGCATCAATGTGAATGCGCACACACACATGGGGCCCACACAGTGTATGAATAATGTCGGAGGTGTAGGGGCTCCTTGGAGTATTTCACATCAGCTATATTCATGTCAATGCATTATCCATGGTATATCCAATGCATTATTAAGCTGTGTGTAGTATGTGGCAAGTGTAAGGAAGCAAAATGTACAGGCACACAACACTTAAATGGTTTATGTCATGTTAGTTTTGAGCAGTGGTGGAATGTAACTAAGTACATTTACTCAGGTACTGTACTTAAGTACAAATGTTGAGGTACTTTACTTGAGTCTTTTCTTTTCATGCCACTTTCTACTTCTACTCCGCTACATTTCAAAGAGAAATATTGGACTTTTTACTCCACTACATTCGTCTGACAGCTTTAGTTACTAGTTACTTTGCACATTAAGATTTCTGCACACAAAACACATGTAGTTTATAAAAAATATGATGTTTTATTATAAATTAAACTACCCAACAATATTTAGGCCTACAAGTCCAGCTGAAATGATTAGACCATTAAAAACTTGGTTGATTGACAGAACTGTTTGGATCGTTTCCAGCTTCTAAAATGTGAGGATTTTCTGCATTGAGTACTTTAATACTTTAAGTACATTTTCCTGATGATACTTAGATAATTTTACTTCAGTAACATTTTCAATGCAGGACTTTAACTGTAACAGAGTGTGTGGTATTAGTACATGTACTTAAGTAAAGGATCTGACTACTTCTTCCACCACTGGTTTTTGTGTGTGTGTGTGTGTGTGTGTGTGTGTGTGTGTGTTACACAGCCTTCTGTATGAACGAACTTGCAGTTAAGCTATTTTGAAATTAAGACAGGCAGTAAAATGTCTCAAATTAGCTGCCAAAAATAAATTTCTTCAACTCCAAAAGTAGCAGTACTTTAAGGGATCTGCTGACATCTACAAACCTGCAAGCGAGCCAAAAGGAAGAAGAAAAAAAGGAATAAATAAACAAATCCCCCCATCTTATTCCCATCTTATTTCTGCACTCAATTTACCACACTCATATTGAGGACGGGAGGTAAGAAAACTGCCAAGTTGTCAGAACAGGTGCCAATTCCAATTTGCTTCTTCCACCACTCGCATCTGCTCAAAGCCCACTTGGAGCCAGCTAATTTTCCCAAAGTCACCCAGACATCTTATGTTTACACGTGTAAGGCAACACCCGCCGTTTGATCCTATTCTATTTTCTAATACGACAAATAGTCTCAACACTTTGTTCACATACAAGGATCTCTCCTTTTGGATCTCGGTGCGTGTGCAGGAAACAAAATATTTTATTCACCCAATTTCCTTCATCAGTTGAACTGAATGCCTTCTTTCGTCCTTTCTGTATTCTTTTACTAATTAGTCAGCCAATTAATGAGCACATTTGTTTCTTTCCAATTAAAAAACAGCACCAGCAAGCGGGGAAACGCGCAAGACGGCGTGGGGGGTCAGACGGCGTGAAGTGGGTAAACGCTTTGATGAGACACAAAGACAAGCTTTGTGAGCAAGTACAACGGTTAAGAGATTTTGGGGGTCAATATGTATTCTGCTAACATAATTATACTCTCAAGCCACAAATGATAGTAATTACCCTGCACTGCAATAAGAGAGAAGAAGCACAAGAGAGCCCAGTTACCTTTTGTTGTCAAAAATATCAAAGACTGGACACGTTTAAGAACACGTATAAAAAAACAACAACGAACAATGTTCGTGATATCGTGCTGTGTTGATGTTCAAAACACACATGACATCATAAAAGAACCACAGAGCAAATTAATCTCACATTTGACAAACTAGTCCTTTAATCAGGGAAACACTGGTGCCATTTCTTTGCCGGATGGCTTGGGAGTCACTACATCACACAGTCTTCTTGTGCATTAGACCCCAGGGTGCCGTAGCACTAATGCGTCAGACAGCCATGTATATGGATGGTCACATAGCTGCAGGCTAGAATACATTACAGACAACTTTCTACTGTGTCTCAGTGGACAGCTGGGAACCGTGAGACAAGCAAGCAGGGATGTATACCGACGTATACACAAGTATCCTCAAATATAGCTTGAATCTTTTAAAACACACACACACACACACACACACACACACACACACACACACACACACACACACACACACACACACACACACACACACACACCTTTCACAGCCAAGCATTCGTCCAGCAGACACACATCTCCTCCATTGGTCCATTGGCTTCAAGTCGGTAAACTGTTCGCTAAGAGTTTCCCAGTTGGTGACGCGTTGTTGACAACTGACGTACAGAAACATGGTCGACGATCGTTCAAATGTGTTGAAGGGTGAGAAACTTTTCCTAAATATAGAAAATTCACACATGCATGTAATATATTTTGCCAACGTCCACAATGTGCTATCGATTTAGGTTGTAGTCGTCCAGTGGTTTCAACAGAGTAACTTAAATTAGTTAAAAAAAGTTGTGCGCCATTGCCAGTAACAAGTAAACCGATTCAAGTCAAGTAGGCGCTCGCATAAGAAAACAGCAGGTAATCTTTGTTATTGTGGCCTCCGTGTTTTCACACACCTGATGCTCTAGGCTACGGCCAACAGTTGGTGGCAGTCATGCAACAAGTTGTTATGCCAAACGCCAATATAACAGAAGAAGAACACGCATAGACAGTGAAGCACATGAACGCTGGCAGTCGGAAAAACAACGTAATCACGGGGGCGGTCCCTGATATTCACAGGTGGCATGAACAAACTGTCGCTACTACACAAGAAACGGTATGAACATTTCATATGATTGAAGTGACTACATTGTTCACAGTTATCAATATTTTGATATTGTTGGAGTTAAAATGTTCAAAAAGTACTGATAGACACTGAAATCGTTTGAAAGTTTTATATTTAATAAACTTATAAATAAAATGACTGCACAGTGCACCGTAAGCTTGCATGAACAATAAAATATTAACAGTCAATACCTTGGCATAATAAAAAACACCATTACATTGTTTGAAGAAATCATTTATTTTGCTCCATTCAAAGAAATGGTTGAAACTAAACTGAAACGTTATCTGTAAACTGTAAAAAAAAACTTCAATACGATTTTACCATCTGATTTACCATTAGATTTGATCAGTGATAGCTATCTATCGTGAGCTCCTACTAATGCTATGACTCAGCGAGTTGGCTGAAAACTTTTTTACATTTTTTTTAAGCCGTCTCATTTTAAGTTAAAAGGAGTTAAATCTGTACTTGAATGTTACATACAATATTTAGTAGCTATAGCTACATCCTCACCAGCTGTTCCACGTTTATTTTTTACATGCAGAATTCATTGAGCAGCATTGTTTATGTATTTCAGTGTGAAGACAATTTGTACCAGTAGAACAGTAAAGTAAAACATGTTTCTATCATAACCAAGGGTTATGATAGACACCGTCTCATCCATTCCTTGCACTTCCACTTGGCATTTTTGGTTCTGAAGGTGTAAAAAAAAAAAGAATTCTTGAGATACAGAGTACTGTTTTTATTGGAGCACCATGGACACTGGCATGTGAAGAAATCCAAAAGCTTAACAGGCCTGCTGCGTCTAGTTGCGGTTTCTAAGCTCTGATTAGACAATCGCTGTCGGGGGAAAGGGTTTAGCAAACGGTCAATTGGTTGTCGCAGGCTTTTGTCTGGTGCTGTACCTTACTGGGGTTTTGGGACTTTAAGTCCAGCTATGTGCATAAACACACAAACTCAGAAGCGATACACACACCAAGGACGAAGTGGTTTCATAACTGTATTCATTACCAATTCAACAGTCAACTTCTATGGGACTGACTGTTGTATGTACTGTACAAACATTGACAAAAGGCTAGCAGAGGGCACAAGAGAGAGGCCATAAGAGGGCTGCGCATGGAAACGTGAAAATGCATGCGCATGAATCACAAACAAACTCATTCCCTACCTTTCGCTCTCATTCTGTGTGTGTGGGCATGTTCAGGGTTATATTCAAGCAAATGACATCTACTTCATTAAAATGAAAGCATGTAATACCTTATTTTTCATTCATTTTCCACAGATCGGGGTAAATGCACGGTCACGAGGCTTTGTGCGACAATTTCATTAATTTGTTGCGCTTTGAAAAGTCATGTTCCAGAAGTTTTAAGGGAAATAGCCTCACGCAGAGAGAGGAAGAAAAAAAAAAAAAAAAGGTTGGTGTGACAACCATCTGCCTCATTTAAAGCTCAACAGATTACAGGGCTTTCCATATAAAACATGAACAACTTTCAGCGTTTGTGTGTGTGTGTGTGTGTGTGTGTGCACCTACACACGTGTCTATGACACACACAGAACTGCTTGTACAAATAAACTGTCATTATCATCAGCCCGTCTTTGTTTCAACCCAGCCGAGTGTGAGCAGGCATGTCAGGGTTGCAGGACGTAAACGCGGCGAGTGGAAGAAAGATACACATCTGAGCGCAACCTTCCCTTTAGGTTAGTGAACCCGGCTCGGTGATTGGCAAAGGGTTGGTTTCCAAGGGATAGGCCGGTTAATTAGTTAATTAGCTCTAGCATCTTCCTAATGAGATGCCTACACTGCTTCACCTTTGATTGGAGGAGGAGAGCTGGAGTAGCACAGGTGGAACACATATTCCTTTGTACATATTCATATCCGCTCCATCACCACCACGTAAACTAACACGTATACTGTACATAAATTCTTTAAAATGCTAATGTGTGAAAGTGCGCGCACACACACACACACACACACACACACACACACACACACACACACACACACACACACACACACACACACACACACACACACACACACACACACACACACACCTTAGAGAACCATGCAAGGTTTTCAATTAATGGGCCAGGTGTTGTAACAGGTCGAAAAGGAAACTGTGTGTAGGTGTTCAAGACCGCAGTTTACCAAAATGAAGATGGGATTTTTAAGCTCCTAAATTCACAGCTTGGCTTAAAGTAAATTAACAGGAACTTATTTGCATACTTACGTGCATGCATACTAAAGATACTAGAAATAAAGAATGTGTTTACCGCTTTCACTGTGTGTGTGTGTGTGTGTGTGTGTGTGTGTGTGTGTGTGTGTGTGTGTGTGTGTGTGTGTGTTTGGGGCTAATGACAGTATAGCTTGGTCTTGGTGTGGAGTAAACCAGGTGGAGAAAAGGAGGGGGCATGGCTTGGAAAGTGGCCAGGCCGAGAGGTGGCCTGGCTGGAGAGGGGGTGAGGCAGGAAGCGTGTCTCTCTCTCTGTGTATGGGTGTGGGGCTGTGGAGCAAAGAGATGAAGCAGGTGTAGCCTGGCTCTCACACTGCTCGCAGCATCTGTTACTGGGCCAGTGAGTTACTATGGCCAGCCTGTGTTTGGCATGTGTGTGTGTGTGTGTGTGTGTGTGTGTGTGTGAAGAGAAGTGCATGGATGAGTGAACTCTATTTTTCTCACTACTCTCCTCGCTTTCCCTTTGCCCAACTCCCTCGGCCCTGTGCTGTCTCATTTTATTATGTGTGTGTACATGCTCTGTGCATGTGTGCTCTTGTCAGGTGTCCTATCGCCTCTGACGTTATCATGCTCTTCCTCCTGTCAATCACAGGTGCCCCGGCCAAGCATGTGGTCAACACCAGGCAGTCCCGTCCTTGAACTCACGCTCCCTACAATGCAAATGACTATTATTACCATTCATATTGCCCGTGTTTCTGTCTCACACACACACACACATACACACACACCTGGCCCTAGGTGCTGTGGTAGCCAGGCTTGATGGGTTAATGCAGTGGTGATGGCAGGTTGGAGGTAGTGGAGATCTATGTGAGAGGAGGGTTGATGGGTCATGTTGCCCCGCTGTGCACCAGCACTGAACCTCCTCCAAGGGAGAACGACCAACTGGCATGGAGTAATGGGCTAGCGAGGGGGACAATGAGGAAATGATGCGAATATAAGTAGGGTTGTTAATTTTTTTTACGTTTTTTACGTGATGGAAACTTCTGGCCATTAATGGACAAATAATCACCAGGGTGCTGATTGTGGGGCTTCCCTGGGCATTCCCCCGACATTTGCACCACCGGGCGGGACTCCCACTGACAGCCAATCGATTGCTGATCAGCCAAAATATTTGCTTCAACTGCCAAGCTCACTACGTATACGCGGTTGTTATTGTTTCAGCTCAGTTTGTTTGTTCGCCAGCAGGATTACAAAAAAAACTACTGGCTGGATTTTTTTTTAATTAAAATTGGGATAAGGAAGAACCCAGTACTTTTCACAGCCAATACAAATCATGGGGCGGAAACACACAATATTATTTACAGACATTATTAACCAGTGGCGTGATTCTTCCACTAGGTGGGGCTACGGCTCTATAGGCAACTGTGCGTCTCCCCGCTGTTTGCAGCTGCGACCCGGGACGCAACAGGGGTGACAATTAAATGGTGACAATCAATAACACGATTGATTATCACGTTATTATTATATTTATAGTAGTAGCTTACACAACATCACACTCAAATTGTGCATTATGCAAAAAAATTAACAGTGGTCCAGACTGCTGGTTCCAAAATGTTTGGAAATGTATCCAGAAGACAGGACTATTTGTCTCGACTATTGTCTGTGGCCAGTTCAGCTGTTGTTGTTGTTGTTGTTTGGTTTTATATTAACCTTAAAAAAATAAATAAAACAATAATAATAAAAAAGAAAATATGTATATATATCTATAAATTATAAATAAGTAGTCCACTGTTGCCAAGACTATTCAATTTATTTGCCTTTTTAACAGTTCTTCACCTCAGAAGCTGCCGATAGGGCTACAATAATTGGGTGGCAGCTCTTACCGTTACTATAATTTAATCTTAAGGAGAAAATGTCATCACTGTATGCATTTTGTTCTAGTTTTACCACTTAGACCAGCTCTAGACAGCTTAGTGAATATGTGATATTCAACAGGCAGAAAGTTAGAAACCCCCTGCAGCGGAGGCAAAGACACTGACAGCAGCCTCAGCAGACTAGGATCTAATGAAGCCACACAATCAGGTCTTTTTCCAGGGAGAGACACGGAAAAATGTACTCAACTGGCAAACGCCTTGCCTGCCGCTCCTTTTCTCCCTAACACACACCCCCAACAGGTGACAGCCTCAACTTCACACTGTTTCTCTCGGGTTTATTAACAATCATTGCATGGAAATGCAGAAATCATTGAAAGAGCTTACTTTAAAGAATAACCAGGGAGGTTGAAGCAATGCGGATACAGCAGAAGTGTTCAGTGGCGGATTCATCTTAGAACATGTATATGTGAGCTGCATGAGTTTGCATTAGAGATACAAACAATGCACACACACTTCTGTCTAACTGAACATCCAGAGAAAAGCACACACCCAGAGGTCCTACAGTGCAGAGGAATATTAAATACATAGCACTGTTGCATCCTGATGCCATATACTGTTTATTATGCATGCGTGTTGGCTGCATGCAAAGAAATCTGCAGTAGTTTTAGTGCGCAGACACAAACATCCCATCGTGTCACAGATGTTGACTGCTTTCCTTTGCTGAATATTGTATGTACACTTACTAACAGCCTGTCCTTATAAGTGTCAATCTGAATGTAAAGATGCATGGGATGCTATTTTAGGCTCCCCAAACAACCCTTGCCATCCCCCAAGGGAGAACTAAGTCTCCCATTAAGCCCCGTAGCGTCGCGCGATGATTCAAGCGGCTGTCATCCCTCCATAATGATGATCCATCCCTGGCTATTACTAGCCCATGGTTCCTCACTTACAGAGCTGATTGTTTGACATGTGAAACATACATCAGCATAATCTGCCCTATAACTCAGTTTTTAAAAGAGTGCCCACAGCAAATCGGGTGTGTGGGGGGTGGGGGGGGATTGAACAACAAACAAGAGAAAACATAAAAGGAACAAAGGGAGAGGATGTGAGAGTTTTTTGAGAAAGACAGACAGATAAATGGTAAATGTAAAACAAGAAAACAAGGGATATGTTTTAGATCAAAAGAACCAAACTGGAACACCTACCAAGTAATTTATATAATTTAGTTTATTATGTCAGCCAAGTCATCTTTAATACACTGGACATAACATTGTTAGCCGTCTATTCCAAATATCACAAAGAGATGCATTTCCCCGTCTAACTAGCATGTGATATAATATTTCAAGATTTATAAAAAAACATTGAATTGGGATTATAAAATAATTACTTTGCTTAACTTTGCCCAGAGTGTCCAAGTAGAAAAGATAAAAAGTGGCGTAATTATTTATTGCTGTCGGCCCCATCATATCCTGACTCAACACTGTAGCTTTTATGATATATAGTTAAATGGGATCACAATTTGTTAAAGTAAAATTTAGTTATTTTTCAATCTGGGTCTAATGTTTATGTTTAGGGCCATGCTAATTTTGTACTTGCCACTATAGGAATTTGAGAAACTTGATTAAGGGAAAACATGTATGTTGAGGCAAACTGTGCAGGGCTAACCTCCTAAAGCTTTCTGAATTGTTTAGTTTGTCCTGCAAGTTGGCCCTGAAGTAGATCCCTATGCAGTTAGCTACATTAGCTAATCTATGTATGCTAATTCTACTTTAATATTGCAAATATTTTCCACTGCAGCTGGGGTGAAAACTAACTAATGTAATCAATGTTTTGAACTACTTGTACAATAAATATGTGATGGTTGGACCCTGGGTATAAAGTTTCAGAGGCTTGATCACATTGTTGGACTGCCAGTCGGCTTTGAATTTGAATTAGTATACTCTCGTCGTGCATTATATCTGGATCGTTAATAAGAGAGGCTGTTCTTTTTGAAAATGACGACAGTCTAATCTACCAGTATTACACGTTTGTATTTATCCATAACTGGGCGAATACTTTCCTGGGAGGAATACAGGCCAATACTGATGACAGTATGCAGTACATGTTGCAGTATACAGAACAGTGTATTAGTATATATTCCTGAAGGTGTGACACTATAGGAGGAGAGGGTGGGAAAATAAAGGAGCAGATGATAGAGGAAGGCAAGAAAGTAGTCGGCATGGCAGGTGAGAGAGTATCAAGGCCACGGGCAAACAGAGGAGAAACAACGTCTGGGGAGCGATGAGAGGGAAGCTGGGAGAGCTGTGTTCATGTGTGTGTCGGTGCAGGAGGGCGTCCGTGTGCATCTCAACTGCCCATAGTGATGTGTGTCAGTCTGTGTGTGTGTGTGTGTGTGTGTGTGCGTGTGTGTGTTTGTGTGTGATGCAGGCCAGCTGAGGTGCTAATCCCCTCTCAGAAAATAGTGGACCTGTCCTCTTTCTCAAAGTCACACACTCTATACCTCCCAACACACGCACACGCACGCACGCACACACACACACACACACACACACAGAAGACACCACAGTCCTTCTTTCTCTTCCCTAACATAGAGTCAAGAGGACTTTGCTCATCAATTCTGCTGGAGGTTGCTATGGAGACTGAGAATAGTGTGTGTGTGTGCGTGTGTGTGTGTGTGTGTGTGTGTGTGTGTGTGTGTGTGTGTGTGTGTGTGTGTGTGTGTGCAAGTGTTTGTGTGAGGTGTTCACCCAGTGTGTGTGTCTTAATATCTTCTCTGTCCTGTTACACCGCTGTGTTTTGGGACCGCTGTGTTTTGGGACCACACACACACCCACCCACACACACACACACATACACACACACCCACACACACCCACACACACCCACACACACCCACACACACACACACACACACACACGCACACGCACACACGCACACGCGCACAACCCCCTGCCAAAGCGTTGAGCAGGCATTTTTCACTCTGAATACCAAAGTTTTACATGTTAACAGAGTGTGAGTGAGGCAGAACCATTTTAAGGAGGATTCGTCCTGAGCCCGTGTGTGTGTTCAATGCATGCACTGATAATGCACAAGATGCCGTATCTGCTGCGCGCGTGTGCGCAGAAAGCCGTCCAGCACATATATAATGCTCTAGATATAGTGCTCTAGATGAATGTCTGCTCCAGTGGACACTCAAAAGCGGCTCTGCAGGTTTTATTTTTAGCATCACAGGCAAATGCAGGCCCTCCCCCCCAACCTTCCCCCTGCTCTCTGCCCTCTCTCTCTCCTACTGTCACTTCTCTCAAAATCTCTCACCCGACTGTGTGTGTGTGCGTGCCGTGGCCACAGCGTGCTCGCGCACACAAAGCTCATTCTGCAGACAGTATGTCGGCATAAAGTGTTAAAGCTCCAAAAAATGCTCCAAGCTTTGTACCGCGCCGTTCCACCTCTCTGCTCTCATCATCTTTGTTAATGTCTGAACAAATGCATAGTCTCACTTTCATCTCCCTCTCTTCTGCTCTTGTTCTCCCTCCTGACTCACGCATTGGGGTGACGTATGTACTGTAAGCATGTCTGTCGCTAAGGCAGGCAAGGCAAGGTCAAGTGCTCAGTGGCCCAGCGAAGCTTTTCATTACATATTTAACTCTGCAGAATTCCCTGCAGAGAAGTCGCTGGAGACCGCGTGCTGCCTCTTCTTCTTCTTCTTCCCCCACTGCCACTTGAGCTATGTCTGCTGCTGGAGAAACGTGTCTGCCTGGGTGCAGACAGGTACATTTCCATATTAGCATACGGATAGAGTCAGGCATGTTCTGCTATGTGAAGGATTCCGTGCTGGTTAGCATTCGCGTATCATTGGCAGGGCTGGAGAGGTGGCTGTTAAATAAGGGTGCAGTCAGTGGAGACGGAGAGAGAAAAGAGCACGTCTTTCAATCAGCCAGATGGGTAAAAAAAAAAAAAAAAAAAAAAAAAAAAGATTGAGAAGGTTGATTTCTCTTCTACTATTACTGTCATTCCTGTCTTTCTTTAGTTTCTTAAATGCTCTCATATAAGGAAAATGAAAGGATGCATACACACACAACTACAGATACCGAGACCGGGAAGAGAAGGCAAGCAGAGAGAGCACAAACTATATTCAGTTTTACAACTAATAAAGGCAAAAAAAAATTAAAACTAAAGCAGAGATATGATTTTAGGAGGTATTTCCACCAAGGGATACAAAGTAACTGCTGTTTCCGGAGTTTCAGGCAAATCCCACTTCAATTAAAGGTCCCATATCATGCTCATTTTCAGGTTTGTACTTGTATTTTGGGTTTCTATTAGAACATGTTTACATGATTTAATCTTCAAAAAACACTTTATCTGATATTGTCTGTCTGAATATACCTGTATTCACCCTCTGTCTGAAACTCTCCTTTTTAGCGCCCGTCTCTTTAAGCCCCCCTCCCGAAAAAGCCCAGTCTGGTCTATATTGGTCAGTGTTTCCGGGACTTCCACATCTGCACTCTCTGCGTCTCTGCACTGTTATTGCAGCCGTACTTTCTACCTATATATACTATAGTTGTGACATTATAACTGTACAGAAGTCATGACGGCTCGTTTAAAATCACAGTTTCTGAATACAGGCTGTGTGCATTTCTCCGTGGATGGAACGTTTTGATACTTTTTCAGTATATCTATGGTACCTCAACCTGCTTTATAATCACAAAAGTTATGGAAATCTCACTTTTTGCAATATGGGACATTTAACAAAGTGAGAAGATGCTCCAACTGGAATAATGCTGGTCTTAACCCCTACTTAATCAAACTGCTGTGCGAAGCAATTTCCCTGTGGTTTACTGGTTAGACCAACTTCCCCTAAAACAAAAGTGGGTTTCAAAGCCCACTTCAACCAGCATGCTTCACGAAGATACTCTGCCACTTGCTAATTTGAGGCTCATGAGTGCACTCAAATGTTCTTCAATAATGTTTCCCTTTCCAGCTAAACTAGCATTTCCGACCATAAAGCCTCCCTTGATGGAAGAGTACGTGATTGCAGTTCTTAAATATGTTTGACACCACATTTCAAGTCCAGTGGTAGATGACTTTGCAACTTAGAATCCGATACTTTCGAGAAACAGTGCGGGTAAAACAAAGATCAGCTTTACGTTTTAATTAGCAGCAGTGCATTCAAATGAACTCCAGCTGTAATCATTTATATCACCAGGATTATGAAATACCCTGCTAAATTGAAAACACACGGTGATGCAAAACTTTGCAACCCTTCAAGTAACTTGTGGTTAGGCTTAGGTTGCTTTCACACTAGTCTTGGTCGGACAGTCCGGTTCGGTTGGGCTGGTGTGAAAGCACATCCGAACTCTGGTGCGCTTGAAAACAGGGGTCTCGGTTCACGTTCAAGTGAACTAAAGTTCGATTCACTTGGTGTGAAAGCGCCTTAGTAAACCTTTTGGACTCCTGGCTGAAGCTGCAAAACACCACAACAATCACCTTACAAAACGGCCATGACATCCAATATGTGCAGGAGGGGGTCTGACTCTTGAGAGATTGAAGATAATCACATGCAAAGATAACCATTTTTGTCTGTCCAGTATCGAGTTTGCATTTCACCACATCTAGCTCCTGTATCAATAATTCCTGCTTTGGCCTTCCAAATCAGCATGTCAGATTGCTGAAGCAAAAACACAAACACAGCGGCAACCCTCGCAGTGTATCCACAAAGCAGACACTGATATGCATGAATGCACGCAGCTACACTTGATGCACACCACCTCTGAAACCCACACAAACGTGCATTTCCAAGCCCCATGCTGGCCTCTCTGTGCGTCTCTCTCTGCCAAAGTAAAATGCCATCCATCATATAGGATGCACGGTGCGAGAAGATTACGCGCATTTCTCCCAATCATGGCCAAATTGCAATAGCTGCGGCATTCGCTTGGCATACAAATGACAAAAGTCTCCCTCTTAATTTGATTTCTCCTTGGCTCAAAGAATGTGATGAGTGTCACAGATAGGGCACTGAGAGAAGATAATGTAAGGGATGCCACCAGACTAGTAAACAGAGACACATGTAAAGATACTGGGAAGAAATGTACAAATTCACAGGAGATAAATAATAATAATGCACATCCAGTGACATAAGAATCAACTGAGAGAATGTAATACTTCACCATTAATTCTTTTCTTAATTGAATCAATTTCAGTAAAAAAAATGTTTTTAAAACGGAGTAGCTGCTGATACTTCTGACTCATTTCTGTTAGTAATCCACTCACTTGGATTCCCTCTGATCAGGATTATTTTTGCCCATCTAAAGCTCTACATACTGGGCTCAATCTGGGAAAAAAAGACTTCACTAAATAGACAAACTGTTTACAGAATGAGATGTGCAATAAGAGTTTGTCTTATTATGAAGCGTATTTTGTCGCAGTAAGCAACTCTCGCAAATGGATCAGATTATCAACAGATCTGATAGTAAACCAAAGAAATTCACACAAACGATGCAGCCGGTTTGACGGCATCAAAGGGAAAATTCCAGTTTACTACAACTTGGATCTTATTTTTGTAATTCATAGGTATGGGAAACTCAGCAGCTTCAATGAAGAAACACAAGCAGTCTGACAGGTTGTAAACAAGCCAACTGTTGAGCCAAAACCACTTCATTTGAAGGGAGAAAAATGGCACTTATAATTCCCTGATTGCACAGAAAAACTGTGAGTCTGTTTTCTATTCCAAATAAGTGGCTAAAATATTCATTGTGTTATCAGATCTGAGTAATTAACATGGTGAGAACAATGTTATTTGTAAAGATAGGAATGATCAACAGCTACAAAAATGAGACTTTGGTTGGAGAAAAACAACAAAAGATCCTTTAACTCCGTACCACTGCTCAGTACTGGAAAATAAAAAGCAAAGAACGACAATCCTGTCACCCACTGGTTTCCTGGCAGCTTCATGGATCTCTGATAATAGTCATATTTTAGATTCCACTTCAGAATTGAAACACTTTAGGTAATTGCCGGCAAATGAAAATCTGTCATCATTGTAAAGACTGTGTAAGTGGTCCGAAAAACACCAACAAAAAAAAAGGAACAAAACAAATCAAATGCGAGGCAGCCAATTTTCAAACAGCTTCCAGCAGCCCACTCTCTCTTTGGCTAATGAAATATCTAATGCACTTAGTTTCCTTTAGTTAGCACCTGCCTCCTTAGAGGCATGTTCCTTCTCTCCAAGCTAAATTACTTGGTCTCAATGGAGCGAGCCACAGCGCGGTGAGTAACAAAGAGGAGAAGTCAAGTGTATTTTCAGGAAAAGGATGACGAGCCTGGGCCGGAGAGCTGAGGTGACAGGTTTTTCTCAAACCTGAGCTATGGCAGAATCTCACAGCGACCTGTGCAGACAGGTTACTGTATACTTACTGCACTCGGCACGTAAGCCACCTTCACTACTTTCCAAATCACTCACCTTCACTGTGCTGTGTCTTGTAGCAACAGCTCAAAAGTGCATCACAACCGTGCCTTCCCCTACCAAAAAACACTCTGTAAAGGCATTTTCCTTTTTACAGTCCTCGCTCTTTGTGGAATAAATTATGCAGTTGCGAAATAGACGTCTAGAAGTTGGAGGCGCCAGGCGATGGCCCGCAGTTAAAATGAAGAATTGTGAGTCATGCCACATCAGTATCTGATTTGCATGCTTGTTCCCATCTCTGCATTGTCTCTCATAACAGCCTTTGCCAGAGAGTTAAGTTATATGGTTCTGCGGAGGATCCACGCAGAGCTTTCTCCGTAGCCTACGTAAGTGGTCTGGTGTTTATACTTGTGCGCTGGTGTGTGCATCAAGCCGGCATGTGTGTGTGTGTGGGGAGTGTGTGAGCGAAGGAGAAGTGAGAGAGTGACAGCGATTAGCTTCGGAGCGAGTACCGACTCTAGAGTTATAGTGAGAGAAACAAAGTGTTTCCTGACCACGGTGGGAAATCTGTAGCAGGAAAAGTTAACCCTCTCTTTGATGTCATGTTGTTTATGGAGAAAGAGAACCAGGAAATGAGTAGGGCGAAATGCAACGCTACCCAGCCATGGCCGAGCGATGTGCCTCGTGCAACGTGTACATTTTTCGTGAGGTGCACGTCAGGCTACGGCGCAAGGTAGGCGTATTTGAGTACGCCGTCGATTCGACACAGAAGCATAAAAAGGCCTTTATTGGCAAAGTGTACGTGGAGACCGTCTGCAGGACTCAGTGCCTAAATAGATGATGGTGGTGAACAAGTCAAAGGTGGTGCAAGACTATAAATCTATTTAAGTATAAAGGTTGGGAATGTTTGCCTGTTGACCTGGTTGCTAAAATACAGAGAAACACAGAACTCTCACTGCGTGTAACAAGTAGATACTGATATTTTGTGACCTTCATCTAATTCAATTTTACAAATTTACAACTGTTACAGTACTTGACAAGGCATTAGAGGACTATGGGTAAATATTCATGCCACAAACTTGTAAAACTTAATTATTAGAGCAATGAAAAAACTGTTGAGTTTTAGTTTTCCAGAGATGTGGACTTGGACTGGAGTTGACTCGATTCACTGTTTTGATGACTTGCGACTTGACAAAAAAGAAATGACTTGAGACTCGACTTAGACTTGTAAGTTACTGACTCGAGACTTGGCTTGAGGCATAATGACTCGGATGACATGCGCGTATTCATAAGTTTGAATCTTAGCTGTTAAATGTAAAATAATATAATTTAATGTTGTCATGTTTCTGTATTCTATCGAGTATGCTACGCAGTGGCGGCAGCGCAAATAATGACTGGACCACTCAAAAAGCTCCCCGGTATGCGATTGTCATGATTGGATGACTGGCTGTCAGTCAAACTCCTTATGGCAACAAATCCTACCTCGTCTTTACTCTTCATAAAGACCAGATACTACAGGTAGGAGTGCTTTATCTTGGTTGCAAAAAAAAAAAGTGACTTAATTTGGGACTTAACCTGCCTTAATTTAGGACTTGACATGACATAACCTATGACTTGACATGCCCAAAAAATAACTCGAGACTTGCTCGAGACTTGGACCAAATGCACTTCAATGTGTGCGCAGATGAGCGTTTTGTGTTTGGTTGGATGGGCGGAGAGCGAAAACGTGAAACATGACAGTCTCATTGCTATGGGAGCGTATGCAAACGGTGTGTGTGTGTGCCTGAGCAACTTTGTTAACGTAGTTAAGATATATAAGGTCACTTACCGAGCACACCGAGCCGATAGTTCATGGTCACCACGATCACGTTGCCGTAGGCGGCCAGGACGCTGGCATCAAACATGTTTCCGGTGCCCTCCATGTAGGAGCCTCCGTGAATAAACAGCATCACCGGCTTCTTCCTGCGGTCACGGATATCTACACACGCGCACACGCACACACACACACACACACACACACACACACACACACACACACACACAGAGGAATAAGCAGAAAGCAAAAAGAAAAGTCAATAACTATATTTATGCCTCTCATATTCTCTTTGATCACATATTGTGTTGGACCATAATAAGCTGAGCGAACGGCAAATTTGCTCGGCTGGATGAGAACACAGTCCCATATTTTAGGGCCTAAGAACGGCTCTGTTTCCCCGCAGCTGGGTGTCAGCTCTTAAAAATGAGCTTGAGGTAATTTAGATTTCAGGCAATGATTCCAGCAACAGGCAATAATGATAGACACCGCAACAGGAATCTAATCAAATGTTTCCTGGTGATTAAAGCAATAATGCTTGAAGAAAATCACTGGGTAGTGTAGCATATTAGAGCTAACCTGTGTATCACTGCCTCTGACAGTCAGCAGTTACTGTAGTTGACACTGAGGCCCAGATTGACCAACACTGATGCCATCCTAAGCACAGAACACAAGGAAACGCATGTGTAGCTGATTCCACCCGTGCGAGCATATTTACTATACTGTCTTCCAAATTATTACGCAAATGATATTTTATACTGTTTTTCCTAAATAGTAGATGCAAAGTCAGTATAATTTTCAAGTCACCAACCGTTAGCGTATAAGTCGAATTTCATTGAACAAACTACCCAATGAAAACAGTGTTTTTCAAAAATACACAAGAACTGAAAATGGTCATTTGTTGAATTTGCAGCATTAGGAGGTCATGTTTACTGAAATCAAAAGCTATTTCAGTCAAACCCATCTTAACAGGGCAAGTTACATGTTAACATAGGAGCTCTTCTTTGATATCACCTTCACAATTCTTGCATCCAGTGAACTCGTGAGTGTATGGAGAGTTTCTGCTTGAATTTCTTTGCAGGATGTCAGAATAGTCTCCCAGAGCTGTTGTTTTGATGTCAACTGCCTCCCACCCTCATTGATCTTTTGCTTGAGGATGCTCCAAAGGGTTGAGGTCAGGGGAGGATGGTTGCAGTGGGCCCAGAAATACATGAAGACTAATTTTCATTGGGTGGTTCGTTCAGGGAAATTCAACTTATACCCTAACGGTTGTTGACTTGAAGATTATTATTGAAGATTGTCATTCTGCATCGACTATTCACGAAAATCAGTGTAAAATATAATTTTTGCATAATCATTTGGAACTTGTAAATTGAAGCAGGAAAACGACGGCAGACAGGGGTAATTAGTTAAAACTGAGAATGTACAGATGTGAGTACAAAATAGCTCTTTTCCTGCAAGTGTTGGTGTCAAAGCTCAGCCCCAAAGAGCTCTCTGCTGCGAAGTAAAATATGTTTTAACACTGTGTAGAAGAGGCACTCTGGGAAAGCACACTGAAAGCAACTGGGCAGTGCAATCCACAGGTAAACAAAAAAAAAAAGCCCCAGTATGACATGGGGGAGCTATATTAAAGCCAAGCCTGCAAGGAGAAAAGCCAATGTCTGATGCTGTTCTGTGTGCAGCCAACAGATACTATAAGGCCACTGGCTCCTAATACATCATGTCTGCTGAATTTCCATAATTTCCTCATTTTATTTTGCACATTGGAACTCGGAACTCCCATAAATGCAAATCACAACTCGCCCTGAGCTGCAGGGACAGCTATATCAACCTAGTTCTAGGTCAATTAGCCTGTGGGGAATCTTTAAAAAACACTGTGTTCTTGGATCCTATCCTTTTTGTTGTTGTTGCACTGGCACAAATTGTTTTGTGGATCCTGCCTTGAGGTTAAAAAAAATGGAAAGATAACTGAAAAGTTCCATGTGAAGATGTCATTTCTATTATTGGAAAACACGACAAAGTTTAGGTTTAGGGTTGGTTCCTGTGAAATACAGACTTCTAATCCCTGTGACGAATACGCAATCCAAAAGAGCACTTTTATTTTTCTTTAAATAATGCAAAGCAGGAGTTATTCTGCTTTGCAGATTTATTAGATAGATAAAAAAAATAAACTGAAGAGCCTATCAACTACCTTGTGAAAATGAATATATTGAGGGAGCTGAAGGCGTTCAAAATTGCTGCTCATTAAAACTGTGATGAAATGATGATACATTCTAGCATCATCATTTCAAAATGCACACAGATCATTTCAATGTCATATGCTTGAACATACGGCGGCTACTACCGCGCTGTATGCATGCAGCACGGTCCCTGATGGGCCCTCGTTGGCCTTTGAACCAGTCTCCCTGCTGACGGAGAGCAACGATACTCCTGCCTGCCAGGAGCCTACGGTAGCATATGGCACCCGAGACTTAAAGCTGTGGCACAGTGACAGCCCCTGTTGGCGTCTGTGTGTGAGTAGGCCTGGGGATATGAAAGAGCAGAAGTGCAGAACAACCACATAAATAACCACTACAGCATCTGTTAGAAGGGAAGGGAGATGGAGGGTGTCTGGCTCCCTGTGAAACCTGCTTTTAAAACACACACACACACACACACACACACACACACACACACACACAGACACACACACAGACAGACAGACAGACAGACAGACAGACAGACAGACAGACAGACAGACAGACAGACAGACACACACACACACACACACACACACACACACACACACACACACACACACACACACACACACACACGCGTGGCTGAAACATGCATCACGTTAAACACGGAACACCCTAAAACATTGTTTCTCAAATGGAGGTACTAATACTTCGGAGTGGGTGAGATTGTTTTTATGCATAATTCCTAAAATAACTATACAATAATAACGAATGAATTTCATGATGGATTCTAAACATTTGAAATGTATGCTAGCATTTAAGTTTTTCAGTAGCCTAAAAAGCGAAGCACTGTATTGTACCTCTTCATAAGTTTTAGTTTTTTAACTTTTTTCTTTAAAGAAATACTCTTTCAATCTTTGCAGCTCTAGTTTAAAAATCACCAAAAACATGACTGAGAGGTTTACTGTCACTTTGCTTGTTGGATTTCAAATTGTTCTGCTACTCAGTGGTTGAGAGTAACTATTCACGGGTGTAATGTACTTAAGTACAATTTTAAAGAAACTTTACCTCCGCTGCTGCGTCACAATAAAAGCCTTTTTACGTGTAACAGTGTTTTTCCACGGTGGCGTGGCAATTACTTGATACAATAATCCAAATGCTTCTCCCACCACGGCTATAATTAAACTCTGCACAAATAAAGACGTGAATTACAACTGACAAGACACGCTGACAGCCTGACAGCCTGAACTGACTGAACTAAATAATTCAAAAAGGGGGTACATTATTGAAAGAAGTTTGAGAACCACTGCAAAACACCACTACATTTACAGATACACTGGGGTATCTCACACACACACAGTCACACTTAATAGACAGCCAACGTCAAAAGTGGTGCATCAGTCGGGCAGACACACACTCACACTGGGGAGAGAGAAATGTACAGGCAGCTGCAATGGAGAGTCGCTATGGCAACTGCTTCACTTTGACTTGTTTCCGCCTCTCCTCTCTCCGAGTCTCTCCCTACGTGAGCCACTCTCACGTGGCCAAAGTCTCATTGACTGTTGCCGTGGCAACATATTGCTCTCGTGCATCTCTCAACCCTGTGATGCCCTTCGCCACAGCTCTCATTCCATTAGTGGCAGATGACCACATACACACTTCCCACGCACCTCTGCATTCGACATCAGGAGAAGACTGACAGCCATTGGCATCATGGGAGACAGAATGCATATGCACTGATGTACCAGCACCCATCCCACACACACACACACACACACACACACACACACACACACACACACACACACACACACACACACACACACACACACACACACACACACACACACACACACACACACACACACCAGGCTGGCTGTCACAGTTGACCTGTAGACTCTGTGTCCATGGACCCGTTACAGGGCCAATCGTTGTGGCACAGTGACAGAGGACTTAGGCCCTCGGGGGCAACAAGCTTTCCTTCCCTCTCTCATCCTGTCTCAGTCTCTCTCTCTCTGCCTCTGGCTTTGCTGTGTTTGTACCACAACAAAAGTTGAGCATGCGATGCCCACAGATGGGCGTGTGTTGAGGTTCCCAGCCTCAGGATTCACATGTGGGATGAACTGCTTTTAAAGCTTACGGAAAACACAAAGCCACCTCCTTCGTTTATTTCTTTAAAATATGCAGTACTTCGTTTTGCATTTTCAATTAGTTTTTATTGTGTTATTTGACTTTTGGATTGTATTTTAGTCGAGTTTTAGTTAGTTTTCAGAGTGTGTTCGCTAGTTTTTTCAGAAAGGTTTAGTTTTTATAGATTTAGTTTTTGTACGGGCCAGGTATGATATCTCAGAAATATGTAGCTACATATACACTACCGGTCAAAAGTTTGGGGTCACTTAGAAATTTACATTCCACTCCATTATAGACAGAATACCAGCTGAGATCAGTTGCATTGTGTTTTTAACCAGGGCAGCAGTTTTCAGATTACATTATGTTCTTACATAATTGCAAAAGGGTTCTCGACTGTTGTAGAAAGAAGTGGCTGATCCTTAATGCAAAATCTACAGTGCCCATTATCAGCAACTATTCATCCAATGTTCCAAAGGCCCATTCTGTTTACTAATCTGATATCATTTTAAAAGGCTAACTAAGAAAACATTGGAGAACCCTTTTGCAATTATGTAAGAACATAATGTAATCTGAAAACTGCTGCCCTGGTTAAAAAAACAATGCAACTGATCTCAGCTGGTATTCTGTCTGGAATGGAGTGGAATGGACATTTCTAAGTGACCCCAAACTTTTGACCGGTAGTGTACATACACAATACATGGTTAGAGAACGGCCGCGATGTTTAATCTTTGCGCTACTTTCGTGTCCGATGTGAAGCAGTTACGACACAGAGCCATCTCATGTCAAGTCTGTTCAGTTTCTGTGCTTCAATGTCACGAGAGTTGACAGAAATTCATGCCGTCTCCTTTTTTTCATTAGTGATATATTATAGCTAAAAAACTAAAAATATATATATTTTTATATTTTCATCCTGCAGTAATAGTTTCACTTTAGTTTTACTTGAAGGTTTTAGGTTTTATTTAGTTTTAGTTTACTAAAAATATATATTATTTTAGATAACTTACTATAATAACCCTGCAAAAATCCAATCACATAATGAGCTCTACTGGGAGAACCTGTGGTATAGGTATGCTAGTTCTATCATTTGCTTTCCATGATTGTTCCCAACATGTCTACAGACCAACAGAACAGGCGCTGAACGCCTACTACATCTTGTATACCATGTACTTTACCATGGAGACACTTTGGGGCGAGTCCAGAATACACATGCAAAGCCTCAACAAATCCTTGACATCCTATGCTAGATTATCGGCAGATGGGAAATACTTCTGCCCAGGCGTGAGCCGATGCTGGAAACGGAGAGGCTTACTCATCGTTACGTGGCAGGGCGAGCACTGATTTGTGTTGTACTACTGTTTAAAGATCTTACTAAAAAGAACCGCAGAAGTATAGCAACAGGGGAAAATTAGGGCTGCACAATTGTTTTCATCGTCAATTAATCTGTCGATTATTTTTTTCAATTAATCGATTAGTTGTTTGGTCTATAAAATGTCAGGAAAAATGTCGATCAGTGTTTCCCAAAGCCCAAGATGACATCTTTAAATGTCTTGTTTTGTCCACAACTCAAAAATATTTAGTTTACCCACAGAGGAGTGAAGAAACTAGAACATATTCACATTTAAGAAGCTGGAATCAGAGAATTTTTAATTTTTAATTTTTAATTTTCTTTGCAGCTCTAGTTTAAAAATCACCAAAAACATGACTGAGAGGTTTACTGTCACTTTGCTTGTTGGATTTCAAATTGTTCTGCTACTCAGTGGTGGAGAGTAACTATTCACGGGTGTAATGTACTTAAGTACAATTTTAAAGAAAGAGCCTTTTTACGTGTAACAGTGTTTTTCCACGGTGGCATGGCAATTACTTACGTACAATGATCCGAATGCTTCTCCCACCACGGCTATAATTAAAATCTGCACAAATAAAGACGTGAATTACAACTGACAAGACAGACAGCCTGACAGTCCTGTCTCTATAATAGCATGTCAAGGAAAACACTGAAGACAAAGAAGAAACAATGACTGACTGAAAGCCAAAACTGAAAAGGTGAACAACATAAAATGCCACTGGAAAAAAATTGGCTCTGATCAGTAAACACAAAACAACAACAACAACAACAACAACAACAACAACAACAACAACAAAGCCAAAGCAAGATGGCAGAGAGCAGCTGAGGGCTGGTACCCTGAGGAGCTTAGCATGGCTGCTGATCCTTTCAAGCAGAACGGAGACAATGAGACGATTAGGCCTAAACTTGTGTCGAGTGTTCCAGTTAAGAACACCGCCCACCGTCGCCCTTAGAGACGCCACCCTCTGGTCTCCTGATCAGAGACACATGCTGGCCTTCGCTTCCACCGCATTATCAACTGACTGATTAATCACAGGGAATGGAGCGTGCATTCCTGTCTGATGTGGATTTGATGGGAAATGATGTTTGCCATCGGTAAACACTGACAGAGCCAGCAGAGAGGGAGAAGGAGAGAATAATATGCATTTAAGTGGCACAACTTAACTTCAGGGTGTAACAGGAAGGATACAAGATTTTAAAAAAACCTTAGATTGGAACGTCGACGTTCATATTTTTATAGATTTTTTTAGGAACAGCTGAGGGTAAACCAAGGATTAACCTCAAATACATTGTGTCTAGCTTGGCTCTCCTGGCAGAAAGCAGAGAGAAGGCCCGCTGTAGAGGACACGTGTGTTTAAAAAGCATATATTACTTCCAAACGAAACGAGAGTGCAGGAGCCTGCTGAGATATCATCTTCCCATACGTTAAACTGAGCATGGAGAGATGGAAGCGGAGGGCTCTCTCTTTACAGAGACCCGTAATTAAAAAGATATTGAATCACGCCAGGGTGAAAATGACAACTCGAGGGGGAATAACGCAGCATGCAGAATTTTATACCTTCTCCAAATTAGCATTTTCATTTTTTCCATATGATCGACTCTGTACTTTTTCAACCATTTCTATTTTTCAATTTCCTTGGTATGGACAGGCAAGGGAGTGTGTGAGTGTGTGTGTGTGTGTGTGTGTGTATGGGTGTGAGGGGGGAGATAAATATTGACCTTTTACACGGAGGTTCCAAGCTGTAATAATAGGGAAATTGCTCACAGCAAATGATGAACTGTCATCTGTGTGCAAATACACAGAAGCTCTTTGTACTAGTGGTCCAATTAGCAGAAAGGTTACAGGCTAGTGGAAATATTGTAATAGTGTAATGGAAGGAATACATTTCTGCATATTTTTGTATTTCTGAGACCTGTAATTTCAGTCATGATGGATTGGAATTATTAAACATTTTATATTCTGTGAACAAGTCAAACTGTTTAAGTATGTTTTGCTATATAAATCGGGGATCCCCGATTTATATAGCAAAACATACTTTTTTTACTCAAAATATGAATAACATCCTCCTCATTAAGGCATTTATTGAGTATTTCTCTTATTTGAGACCAAAACCAAACTACAACTACCCATGGTAATCATAGCTGCTGCATATTCAGAAGGAAAGTCTCATTTGTACAAAGAAAAATATAGAAAGTGCACGCAGAACTGCAGATGTTGTTTGCATTCAAGTGTGCAAAAACACAATGCATTTTAGATTGTCTGTCCAATATCACTTATGGATCTGTAGGAATACCAGTTTGAGTAGCGACTGATGAATTAAGCCAGTAGTCACCAAAGATCTCACACTGTACGGCAATCAGGGAGAAAAAAACAACACAAACTGTACTGTTGTCTGTCAGTGTGGCTGTCAGTCTGAAATGAGGGTGTATGTGTGTGTGTGTGTGTGTGTGTGTGGGGGTCAGTAGGAGGTCAATGGCAGGCTGATGTGATAGAGGGCCGGCGGTGGAGACAGACAGACACACAGGGTGATGAATGGGATGTGATGAGATGCACAGCAGCAGAGCTGGCCTACAGGCCACCGAGCAGGGCGAAGGCTTAATCGTTAGAGCACAATGGATCAAGGCAAAGGCCATACTGATTGCATCTGGGAGGTGTGTGTGTTTGTATGTGTGTTTGTGTGTCCATGCACTGGTATTATAAGACTTGTGAGAATCAGTTGGGCTGCTGGATACAAGGAATGAGTTTTTCTAAGGAAAGTAAAGGAAGGGAAAGAAAAAACATTTTTGTTTTTTTAGCTAAGGTATTTCTTTTACATTCCTGGCAACAATTCAATTACAATATCTGTGGGTTTTACTTATTAGGCTAACACAGCGACTGATCAGTGTGTCTTTTCTCTTGTAACTTCCATGCAGCTAGGTTACCTCTAGCATCAATACGGCATAAAAATCAACTAGCAGAGATGTGAAACGTGCTTTAGAAAGGTAATTTATCACAACAGACATGTTATCAGTTCTATTTATTCTAGGGGTGTGCAAACAAATTGATTCGTATTCAAATAGCGATTCAAGATCGATTCATAGAATTCCAAAAATTGATTCATATATATATATATATACACACACACACACACACACACACACAGAAAGTAATTACATTTACCTACTGTGAATCGTTTTTTTTAATCAAGAATCGTTTTTGAATCGAAAATCGATTTTAAATTGAATCGTGAGCCTAAAAATCAATATCGAATCGTGACATTTTCTGAATCATGCACCCCTAATTTATTCGCCCCAGTATGTCTTAGTCTAACTTGCATTATTGTAGCATAGGAATGTAGTTAAAACCAAACAATCTGACATACGAAAGAAGCAAACAAGAACCTATCCTGTAGGATAATGTTAAATTCCTCGCAGTCGAAGGTGGCAGCCATCTTTCAAATGTCAGCCCCAGTGTACTGTGAGCCTCTTAACACCCTAATTAGTGTGCATAACTATATGAAGATAAACAATTATTTTGCCTCGTAAAAGATTTTTACATTCTTAAGCTTTTTTAAGTCATCAACAGGTCTGTTGGAACACTATCAAACCCTACCAACACCTGTTTTGACACATTATTTGGAGCTGTAAGAGCCGGATGTATCATGGACATATGCCATGCTGTAGAGGGGTTTATGGGATAACCGTATTAAACGGAATAGATACATTCATTAACAGAAAAGCTTGGCCTGGTGTGTATGCTTGTAGAAACCCACTAATGTATACTGTATCTGTACAGTGCAGCAAAGTGGATAGTTTACCTACAGCTTTTTAGAGTTTTTAAGCTTGACGTTGACTTACATTCGGTTTGTCGAAGGCACTGACAGTTAAACATGTGTGACCAAGGGGCTAATCGAAAGCAATGACAAGGGCCTTGTGTGTCTGTGGTACATTTGTCTTAAAAGCCTGAAAACTTAATTTGCTATGCGTTGTGTAAGAAAACGTTTCCGCTAAAGTCAAATTTCATCCATCAATTCAAAGAAATACATTAAACTCACAGAGAGGCTAAATGCTTCACCATTTTCCCACTGGTCCTGAGACCCGAGGAAGGACACACACCCACCCACCCACCCACCCACCCACACCCACACCCACACACACACACACACACACACACACACACACACACACACACACACACACACACACACACACACACACAGCTCTGGCTGAGCTTATGACACTGGGGCTGTGGGAACCAGCACCGAGTTTGGAGATGATCCTAGCTGCTGTACTGTTTGTATTCCGTCTACAGCGACTTCACTGCCTGCAACAGCGAGCAAACACCCACCACACAGCTCAATATGCTTCCCAAGATCCGACCAGCAACCCCTCCAGCTGAAAAATAAGCAAACAGCTTCTGCTCACAGGTATCAGATGTGTCTACAGTATCTATCTAGTATTATGTAACAAGTATCAAGGCTATTATATCCATACCTATTGCTCAAAGGGATTCTTGCTAAGGTTTAATGACAATTCCAAACACAGAAAAAGCAGTGAACACCAACAAAATAACAGACAAAAATGCTCTTTGCCAAACAATTAGATGTAGCGGCCTAGTTATTATTTAATTGTTGCATTGTGCCGAGCATTTGCACCCTTTAGACCTTTGTATTTTGAGCTCAACACCTAATGCTTTAACTTTCCCTTACTCAAATCAGACAGCAACGCTTCTTTCTTTCAGCAGATTAGGGGGGCGAGGTACAAAAAAAAAAAAAAAAAGGAGCCGAGCTAGGGAGAGAAAAAAAGACCATTAGGACTGCTGGGAATAAGAATAGTCGCCCTGGCCTTTTTTACAACAAAATGCTCTTATTAGACTCAAAACCATCTCGAAAAACACACAAGTACTCCCCTCTAATTTTCTCTCATTGTCCATCTATCGCTCTCTCTCTCTCTCTACCACCTATTCACCTCTCACTGTTGCCACCAGCAAGTGTTCTCTCCTCTTCCTATCTCGCTTCCTGTTGCTTGCAATCTATCTCGCATTCGCAATCTTTATCTTTCACTCTTCACTCTCGTCCTCCAGCAGCCCCAACCCTGGCCTCTATCATCTTCTCCATTTGTTTTCTGATCTCCATTTTCTCTGTGATAACCACTTTCTTTTAATCTCTCGTTCTTTCTCCCTCTCTCTTACATCTACCACCAGCTAGCCTCTTACCGTGAGAGTCTATTTCTCACATACATCCTTCCAGTGGCACAGACCAGTCTTGCATTTGCCTTTCCTTGTTTCTCTCTCTATTTGTCTTCCTCTATCTTCTTCCCATCTCTCCGTCATAGGATTTTGTAGCACTTCTGTTAAATTATCGCTCTCAACCCCTCCTCTCTCCTATCTGTGTTATAAATAGAGGTTGGATTAGACTGACTTTTTGTTTTGCTCACTATTAGGGAGCGGATCAATTCCACAAATTGAGTGGATGGGGAAGCGGACGGACACCCACACACAAACACACACACACACACACACACACACACACACACACACACACACACACACACAGCCCCTCTGTCCACCAAAATGCCACGGTGACAAAGAGGATACAAACACAGGCATTGTCCTTGTTTTCCCACTGCTGTCTCTCTCTTTCCCCTCATAACAGCCTACTTCTCTCCCATTTTCCACATCCCTTCCTTTCACTCTTAAGCCTTTTGGACTTCAGTTGACCCCTCTCCTCTTCCTTCCTTCCTCTCTTTCCTTTCCCTTTTCTTGTCTTTATCTCCACTCTTAATGCTTAACTTTTATGTGAGTGTCTGTGTTTCTTTGACTGCAGGAGACTTAACAATTACTGTGTCTTGTTTCCAGTACCATATAAACACAACACACTCAACCAGACAATAGGTATACGTGCAGTTTAGTGTCCCAAATTCCCCATACAATGTCCTTAATTATGAACCTGCTAAACTACCTGTTTAACAGGTGGTTTATAGTAATTAATTTGCGTTTGACAAGTGTGCGAAAAAATGGCAGGGGCGACCCCGATCTTCGGAAACGATTGTGGCAAATTGCGAGGTCCTCAATGAGGATCAAATTAATAATAAACTAACCCGTCTCAAATAAGACCCTCATCATTTTGGACACTCGTTTTTGGAAAATAATTTGGGACACTAAACTGCACGTATACCTATATAATAATCCAATAAATCACTACGTGTCACTAACATGCAATTTAAAATTAAATTGGCAGTACAATGGGTGCATTTGTTGCCATCTGCCCCTGCTTGGTTTCACATGATAAATAAAAAATATATTCTAATATATACAACTCCTTATGGCTTCAAACTGTCCGTATTGCTTTAAAAATCCTTTCATCCCAAGTTTATCCTAACTCTAGAGCTTAAAACTATCCTGACTCCTCATTGCTTAAACACTCATCTGACTCCTATTTCGTCAGAAACTACCTAGAGTTTCAATATGAAGATAAAAAAATACTCTAAAAGTGAGGGCCTTTTAACGTTTTAATATTCACAGGAAATTAGGGTAGGGCTTGAATTAATGGTGTCACAATGCGGTGAATACAGAGAACAGGGATAGGACCCAAATGATCAGACAGGATTAGTTCAGTGATTTATTGAAAGAATGTAGGCTTACGGGCAGGTACAGAGGGGCAGGCGGGTTCAGGTAGACAGACAGGCAGGTACAGATCCAGGTAAAAGCACAGTAACAGAAGCTCCAAAACAAACAACACACAGGAGGAAAGCAGCATAGCACTGTGATGGTGTGGCAGGGAATGAATGAATGAATGGAACTGGGCCACCTGATGAGGGAACGAGATGCAGGTGAGCAGGTGGGCGGGGACTAACAGGTAACTGCAGAGCTGATGAAGGAAAAAGTGTGTAGATGGCAATGAAGAGGCTTTGGGAAGAGGGAATGTGGCTGGAGAGGAGGAACACACAGACAGACAGATGTTTACATGCACATATTATACCGTTTTTTTCCCTTAATCAGAAAAAGACAATAATCTGACTAAGCTGTTTCCATGGCTAATGAAAATTAATAGCCCACTGATATTTCTGTTTACATGCAACCGTGCAAAATATGATTTGTGGTGGCAGACTTGTTTGACCGCGGAAACCCTAACCACCTTCTTAAAAGGTCGGCGTTGCGATGTTTGCGCATGTCCAAACACCTGTTGATATCCAAGTCTTTCGTAATGTTTAAAAGTATAGGTGTGTTTCTCTTTGGGCTTTTTTGGGGGGCATACATCTCTACTTACTAGTTGGTTTGTGATCAACAGCCACAGCAACGCACAGAGCTAACCGTAAGTCGTAAACTGTCGCAAACCCCAATTTAAAGCTGTATACATGTCCAAAGCATGCTTCTAAAACCTGAATAATAGCGGCATATCCCAAATGTCCGAATGGAAAAATGCTATATTTGGAAAAAGGCCTTATTCTGAAAATCCAAACAGAATATGCTGTTAATATGACCTGTATCTAATTCGGAATATTGTCGTATTTGGAAAAATAGTGGAATATTAGTGTACATGTAAACATACTCACTGTGACAAAGGGTTTCATTTCAACTGAGCATTCGGATCTGTTTTGTGTAAGAAGTGTGACAGTAAGGGCTTGGAGTTAAGATGTTCATTTCCCTTTCCATATATATTTGCTGCAATCGGAGGAAACAATCATGGACTGGCTCTAGGTTTAACACTATTGTGTTGAATAACTTGTATCACCAACAGAGAGTAGCAATATGGATTTTTATATACTGCATATGCTGCAGGTTATTTCTCTAAGGAAGTGCAAAGGATGAATGTCAATGGAAGGCTCCCAAGCAATCATTTCTGTTCTGTATAGAAATGCACATGAATTACTTTCCTTTGTATTTGCACATTTTGTATGTCTATGAACACAATCAACCCCCCCCCCCCCCCCCACTCCAACGCACTTCCTTATTTCCCTCCTCATCTGTCCTCATGCAACCTCTGATTACACCCAACCCACCACCCCTCTTTCCCTCTCTGTGTGACTTCGCTATTTCCATGCTCCTTTCACGATCTGGCCATTACTGGGGCTGCCGTTCCATCCCTGATTTCACAGGGTGTGTCTGGGCGCTAATTGGGACTGAATGAGTGTGAGTGTGTGTTGCTGGGAGGCCTCACTGACACAGCCTCAGATCCAGGGGCTGGCTTGTCCATCCCCCCTATAGAGATGTATTCTGAATGAGTCGTTACGTACAAACACACACACACACACACACACACACACACACACACACACACACACACACACACACACACACACACACACACACACACACACATAAACACACTTAAACACATTTCAATATGCATGCAGTACTTGCACATAAGTATTATTATGCAAATACATGCATTTGAGTTTGAATTTTTGTGTGTCTATAATAAAACTGGGCTTACTTTTTTTTTTTTACTTAATAGTGATGACCTGTGTGATTTTTTTGGTCACCTTAGTGCCACATTAACATTTTGGTATGGGAAACTGCAGAGGAAAATGTGTTGAGGTTGACTATTTCTGGCACATTTACATTCAAAATATGTATTCTACCGCCTAACAGATACACACAAACTATATTGGACACATTTGAATGGTTGAACATTAATTTCTTTGTTACTTGTTCATGTCAAAGTTCCAGTGAAACAGATGTTGGAGCGTTGACTGCTATTGCAGTTACAGCAACATTATTTGTTGAAATCGGTTGGTACTAGCTTACATAAGCACGCATACGTTTTTTTTGTTTTACAGGAAGAAAACATTGGATATTGATATTGATTTTGATATAAAAATATAACTTTTTTGTCATATATAGTTAAATAGGTGCACAGTATGATGTGGGATGTGATCTAAAATGGTTAAAAATGCATTCAATCTTGACTTTTAGGTATTTCTTTACAGGTTTGAGAAAATGTTTGCTTTATTTTAATAACATAAGAAGAAGCGAGACTCAGATCAGAGCCAGGTTTTTGGTATCTATTGAACTGTGAAGTACATTACCTTGTCGCTGTAATGTATTATTTTTCTGTTTGCGAGTGTATGAGTTCAAGCAGGAGGAGCAGAGGAACAATAAATTGGGTGTAGAGAGTCTCGGCTGTCGTATCCATTCAGACGCCAGTGTTCCCATTAGGTAATGCTGTCAGCTCTGCTACTACCCACCGCTCTCCATCTCATACATAACATTACCTCCTTAATTGGAATGCTACTCCGACAGTTACAATACAATCCAGGTGAAAACACAACAAAGTACAAAGTGAGAAAGAGACAACACAAACAGGAAAAAGCAGTGGCCAGTCAAAGTGAGTGGAACTTTTATAACTTAAAGCAACTTTGCTAAACATGGAACAGCAAAACTGCATGTGTGTGCAGAGAAATGGCAGAGATGGGGACTAGACTTTGAGGCTCTGACTTGAGTCACACTTAAGTCGCACACACAGTGACTTTAGACTTGATTTATGACTCGTCCTCAAACGACTTCAGACTTGACGCAGACTCGAGATGCGGGACTGGTGAACAATCTTTATTTTTAGGAAATGTTTGATGAGCTGAATATGATATTATTATTCCCCTCCCTGCGTAACCTCTAACCTACCTACGTAACACGTAATGCACGGCCACACGTGAGTGGGGACAACAAACATGTCGAGCACATCGGCAGCTGCTGTGCCATTCATCAACAGCTTTGGCATGAAAAACCTTAAACAATAAGGCCCAAACAAAAGAAGCAATAAATGCAAAACGTGGAATCAAGATAAAGGATTCTGGCTCACCAACATCTAATTTTATCAGGCATCTGAAAACGCACCCTGATAGGTTAGCAAACATGTTTAGCTTAGCATTGGCCATCTAATGTTATTTATGGGAGGTTAACTCCGACAGCTGTTCGCTAGATGCTGAGAAAAGATGAAATAGCATTTGTTTGTTTGCAGATGATACAACACTCATTATAACCACGAGATACTTGAGACTTGACTTGGACTCTAGCTCAGAGACTTGAGCCATGACTTGGGCTCTAGCTCAGAAACTTGACTTGGACTCTAGCTCAGAGACTTGAGCCTTGACTTGGGCTCTAGCTCAAAGACTTGAGCCATGATTTGGGCTCTAGCTCAGAGACGTGGACTCTAGCTCAGAGACTTGAGCCTTGACTTGGGCTCTAGCTCAAAGACTTGAGACTTGACTTGGGCTCTAGCTCAGTGACTTGAGAATTGACTTGGACTGTAGCACAGAGACTTGACTTGGACTCTAACTCAGAGACTTGACTTGGACTAGCTCAAAGACTTGAGACTTGACTTGGGCTCTAGCTCAGAGACTTGACTTGGACTCTAGCTCAGAGACTTGAGACTTGACTTGGACTCTAGTTCAGAAACTTGACTTGGATTCTAGCTCAGAGACTTGACTTGGACTCTAGCTCAGAGACTTGAGACTTGACTTGGACTCTAGCTCAGAGACTTGAGACTTGACTTGGACTCTAGTTCAGAGACTTGACTTGGACTCTAGCTCAGAGACTTGACTTGGACTCTAGTTCAGAGACTTGACTTGGACTCTAGTTCAGAGACTTGACTTGGACTCTAGCTCAGAGACTTGACTTGGACTCTAGTTCAGAGACTTGACTTGGACTCTAGCTCAGAGACTTGACTTGGACTCTAGTTCAGAGACTTGACTTGGACTCTAGTTCAGAGACTTGACTTGGGCTCTAGCTCAAAGACTTGAGCCATGACTTGGGCTCTAGCTCAGAGACGTGGACTCTAGCTCAGAGTCTTGAGCCTTGACTTGGGCTCTAGCTCAAAGACTTGAGACTTGACTTGGACTGTAGCACAGAGACTTGACTTGGACTCTAACTCAGAGACTTGACTTGGACTCTAGTTCAGAGACTTTATTTGGACTCTAGCTCAAAGACTTGAGACTTGGGCTCTAGCTCAGAGACTTGACTTGGAATCTAGCTCAGAGACTTGAGACTTGACTTGGACTAGCTCAAAGACTTGAGACTTGACTTGGGCTCTAGCTCAGAGACTTGACTTGGACTCTAGCTCAGAGACTTGAGACTTGACATGGACTCTAGCTCAGAGACTTGAGACTTGACTTGGACTCTAGTTCAGAAACTTGACTTGGACTCTAGCTCAGAGACTTGACTTGGACTCTAGTTCAGAGACTTGACTTGGACTCTAGTTCAGAGACTTGACTTGGACTCTAGCTCAGAGACTTGACTTGGACTCTAGTTCAGAGACTTGACTTGGACTCTAGCTCAGAGACTTGACTTGGACTCTAGTTCAGAGACTTGACTTGGACTCTAGTTCAGAGACTTGACTTGGGCTCTAGCTCAAAGACTTGAGCCATGACTTGGGCTCTAGCTCAGAGACGTGGACTCTAGCTCAGAGTCTTGAGCCTTGACTTGGGCTCTAGCTCAAAGACTTGAGACTTGACTTGGACTGTAGCACAGAGACTTGACTTGGACTCTAACTCAGAGACTTGACTTGGACTCTAGTTCAGAGACTTTATTTGGACTCTAGCTCAAAGACTTGAGACTTGGGCTCTAGCTCAGAGACTTGACTTGGAATCTAGCTCAGAGACTTGAGACTTGACTTGGACTAGCTCAAAGACTTGAGACTTGACTTGGGCTCTAGCTCAGAGACTTGACTTGGACTCTAGCTCAGAGACTTGAGACTTGACATGGACTCTAGCTCAGAGACTTGAGACTTGACTTGGACTCTAGTTCAGAAACTTGACTTGGATTCTAGCTCAGAGACTTGACTTGGACTCTAGCTCAGAGACTTGAGACTTGACTTGGACTCTAGCTCAGAGACTTGAGACTTGACTTGGACTCTAGTTCAGAGACTTGACTTGGACTTTAGCTCAGAGACTTGACTTGGACTCTAGTTCAGAGACTTGACTTGGACTCTAGTTCAGAGACTTGACTTGGACTCTAGCTCAGAGACTTGACTTGGACTCTAGTTCAGAGACTTGACTTGGACTCTAGTTCAGAGACTTGACTTGGACTCTAGCTCTAAGACTTGAGACTTGACTAGGGCTCTAGTTCAGAGACTTGACTTGGACTCTAGTTCAGAGACTTGACTTGGACTCTAGCTCTAAGACTTGAGACTTGACTAGGGCTCTAGCTCAGAGACTTGACCTCTAGCTCAGAGACTTGACTTGGACTCTAGAGAGACTTGAGAGCATCTCTGAGAAATGGTTAATCTCTCCTGCTGTGTGTGTCCGTCGGTGCAGTATGTGAGCGTGCATTTCCTCAGCAGGCCTGCATTCTGAGCTGTGATCTCTGGGATCTGCCATATAGCAGCATTACCAGTAGCCTGGCTGCGTTTCACCACAGGGTGTGTGTGTGTGTGTGTGTGTGTGTGTGTGTGTGTGTGTGTGTGTGTGTGTGTGTGTGTGTGTGTGCAGTCGTTCATCTGTAATCAAACATTTTCACATGCATGGAGCTCTTCCTGTTTGTGCTCCACGTCACCCCGGGGGGGATATGGATTATCAGCAGCCACTTATCACGTCTTGTCTGTCCTAACAGTTAATCTGATGGTGGAGTGGCAAATTCTGCTCCTGCTACAGAGCTGCCAGACCTCTAGCTCTGATTGGTGTTTGCAACTCTGATTCACCACACCCACATTGTCCCTGTATCCATGCAACTAAACAAAAAGGACCGCTGGTAAACATCAACATCGTGGTGTTTAAAATAATCTTTGGAATATATATATATATATATATATATATATATATATATATATATATATATATATATATATATATACATATATATATATATATATATATACATATATATACATATACATATATACATCTATATATATACACATATACATATATACACATATATACATATATATATATATATATATATATATATATATATACACACATATATATATATATATATATATATATATATATATATATATATATATATAAAATATTTTCCACCTGTAGTCCCACTTGTTCACATCTGTCCCCTGTGATGATCCAGAGTCCAAAATTAACATTTTAGCTCCCTGTCCACAAACTAGTAAATACATGTACCTGCCAAGAATATTTTCAGCGACTAAACTATTTATATACATCACTAAATCACATCACCACATCAAACTTCACTACATGGTTTCCAAAGTATTTGAGTTAGGCATCAGATCGTGTTTGAAATTTGGCCATTTCATATTTTTTAATCATCAATTATTGTTGGTTTAGTTAACATAAGCATCATTTTAGATGCTACTGCTGTTCTTGTAGGTCCAGCATATTAGTGTTATTGTTTCTACATACTTTGATTGTATTAGCCACCATGAATTGGGCAAGTATGATCATAGATCATAGGCAAATTGATTTACATAATCAAGGAATTTCAGACAATTAAGACATCAAAAATCAACACTGTCTCCTAGAAGTTCAGTTTAAATAATTACTTTTGCTAAATAGACTTTTGATGTTTTAAAGTAAATTCAATTGCTGCATGGATTATGTTCATCATTAATATATTTTTGAGACACAATTGTGATTTGGCTAAAATATTAAAAACATAAACATGTCTTGACTTGTCTTTCCCAAACCTTAACCAAATGCTGCGAGTGCCAATACATAACCATAAAAACATGCTTGAGTTGCTATAAGCAGATTATATATATAGATTGTATTTCAGGAGCTGATGTTGCAAAAAAAAAAAATGAAATATGTTGTTGTAAACATTTTACTGATTCGCTCAGTATGATAAATGTAATTTCTTTAAGAGTTGCAAATATCTGTTCACAAAGCAAGCAGCCAGTGTTGCAGCTTTCCATTCTTTTCATAAAAGCACAAAACACAAATCAGACCTTATGCAGAGCTGAGACAAACTGAAACGACATGTTTAATAGGCCTGCACGATATGAAGAAAATATGCGATAACGTTATTGAATATCAAGATAACAATATTACTTGCGATAACTAAACAGATATTAAAGTGTACTCAGTTCTGCCTTTCTGCTGCTGCTTTCAGTATTCTGCTAAAATACAACAAATTGATTGTTGAATTTTAAACAAATGAAAGGAAATCATTTGCAACAGTCTTTCATTGAACAAATAGAACCTTGAATTAAATATAAAAGGCACCACTAAAAAAATAAAATGGCAGTTACATTTTAAAGTGCAGTTTTACACTGACATTATCTTTCAACTAACAGAAAAAAATCTCTGAATGTCTTTCGCAGTATATCGCAGCGCTTTGCAATATGGTTACTGCGCCACTTGATATCGCAATGACGATAAAAAAAAACATATTGTGATGCCCTAATGTTCAAGTTGAAGCAATACATTCAAATGTTTTCTTTCACACTGTAATGTGTTCTTGTGGAATAAAAGAAAGAACTACAGTAGTGCTATCTTTCAGAATAAAACCTTTGAATCTCCTCAGTCATATTCCAAAAAAAAAAAATCCTAATTTCCAGCCCTTCACTGCTGTGGGTACATTTTGAAACAGCTCTTCACCACATCAAGTTTTAAGATAAAGTGGAAGAGGCTGATTATTAAGAAGTGACTAAACGTCCATAGCTGCGTCCCACTGTAAAGCCTCCTCCATCACTGCACCACCACCTCTTCATTCATTAACCATGATAGGGCAAATATCCTCTACATAATGTCTGCTCTGCAACCATGTGTCCAATACAGCATCATGGGAATGGGTAGAAGCAGACATAAATAGTAGAGAAAGGACTGCTGTTGCTATTCATGCATTATGACCTATCCTCCACTAATAGTGCAGCACACCTCTACCGCTAAAGTACTGGAATAGGTAGAACTACACAGTAGGGCTGCAACAAACCGTTATTTTCATTGTTGATTAATCTGTAGATTATTTTCTCGATTAATCAGTTAGTTGTTGAAAGAATGAAAAATGGCCCCATCAGTCTTTCCTAGAGCCCAAGATGACGTCCTCAGATTTGTTGTTTTGTCCACAACTCAAAAGATATTCAATAGTTAATAAAGACATAGAGAAAAGAAAGTAGAAAATATTCACATATAAGAAGCTGGAATCAAAGAATTCTGACTTTTTTCTTTAAAAAAAAAATGACTCAAACCGATAATCGATTATCTAAATTAATTTAATACTTTACAACTAATCGATTGGTTCGATGCGGCTCTGCTACACAGTACTTGTATCGTTGTTTGGTATATTTCACTATGTGAACATGTCAATGAGAGTTACTTATCGTCGCCGTCGGGTGCAAACCTTGCATGTCCAAAACTGTTTTTCCGGAAATGAAAAAAAAAATGCTAATTTGGAAACATTTCGTTGAGCTATTTACATTGGTCAAAGTCAGATGAATACATTTGACCTTTTCTTCTATCATATGCAGCATGCTTGAATGTACATGTTACCTTTCAAAACCATACATCATCCAACCATTAATCTGGAGTTGTGCAGTACTTCCCTAATGTTACTGATGCCACTAGAGAGCCTAGTGGGAGGTCTTCTCTGCAATACATTTGACAAGTCCAAAACTTCATTTGTTGCAGTGAGCACTTTAGAGTCTATTGATTTGGATTAAATAGACCCATAATAGGTCTTGGCTAGCTTAGAGCCAGCATCGAGGGTATTCACTGAGTTCACTGAGTGGAAGAGGAGCTGAGCCAGCCTTCACTGTTGCATCCCTCAGTCCCTTATATCCATTACACATGGCAATTAACCCAGCCAAGTGCAAAAAAAACACAAAAAAAAACAGTGTTGAGCTTTTTCCCAAGCGCTAAGCTAGCTGACAGACGACACAGCGCCAACTGCTGTAGCTCTCTCTCTTTCCCCGTCTCTTTCTTTCCCTCTGCCTCCCTCCTTCCCCTCCTCTTCACTTTCTTTTTCTTGTCATAGGGGTTTCAAGCTCAATAAAATACTATCTGTCAGCGAGCGATGGAGTAGGTGTAATCGACACAATATTGACACCACCTTGACATGATGTGGGCCGAGCGCTGAGGTAATGGGGAGCTTCAGCAGCAAATAACCGACAGGCCCACCGAGAGACGCAGTAATACAAAGAGACAAGAGATTGAGTCTCTGTAGTAATGTGAAAATAAAGTTTCTTTGACAGTACTGTTGATCCTGTCCTACAGAAGAGCCTACTCTGTTCTGTGCTGGATGCTTTTGTGCAATGCTGAGCCGAACTGAGCTATTCTTTGTCACGCTAGCGTGTGTGGTTTTGCGCACCAGGCTGTCTTGTTCTCTCGTTTTATTTTGCATTTTCACACAGTGAGCTGTTCCGCTCTGCTCTGTCCTTCCTCTTTCTGCTCCTTTCTGTTTTTTTCTTCTCATTCTCCTTTCATTGTGTCAATCTCGTCCCCTGTGCCACCCCATTCCATCCAAAATCTTCTTATGAAGTAATTTGTACCCAGCACATAAGGATGTAAAATACTCACTGCTGATTGCTCACAGCCTTCTTATCCTTTTTGTATTTGACAACATAGCGATTTGGCTGTTAGAATGTGTACTGTACAGTTGAATTTTTGTGTAACACGGTGTCCATGGTGAAAAGCTAAATCAATATATATTATATATTTCTATTTATGATTGAAGAATTTGATTTAAATTAAAAAACTCTACATTTAGTACCGTCGGTCAGCCGATGCCCCTGGTGTCCAGAAAAAAATCTACTAATTTAGCTTTAACTATATATTTTGTTAATGTCTAAGCTAACCGTCTATTAAAATGAACCGTCAATCAATATCGGGTTCCAATCATGTGCTTTAACCCTTTTCTTGTCATGTAGATTAAGGTCCCTTAAAGGTGCTGTAGGTATGATTGTGAAGATCCAGGACTTAGCCAAAAAATGTGAACTTCGACAACTTCTCAGTCCCTCCCCCCTTTCTGCTAAAGCCCAAAACGGTCTCCTAAGCCCCTCCCCCCACAAGGGAGAATGAATGTGTGCATGAGCAGTGATTGACACGCAGTTAGACACCCCCCCCCCCCCCCCCCCCCCGGCCCTGATTGGTGCATCTGAACAGGGAGCTGTGGATTTTAGCACATCGCACTACAGGCTGTAGGTGGTGCCAGAGGAGGCAGATTTTTTTTTTTTTATTACCTGCTTCATGTAGAACATAGGGTCAGTTTCAGCAAATATGACAGAAAGTTAGTTTTATAAGTCTTACCTACTGCACCTTTAAACAAACTAAAAGTGAGGATGTAGTATTCAACAATAAGTGTCTGACATTGGTAGGCTTTGTACAAAATGTTGGCTAAAACTTACTGAAAATCACCCCATGCTTCTTTGGATCAAGCAGCGTCCTGATAAAAGCAAAACAGAATTTTTTTTTACCTGAGTGCATCCTTCTAGAAATCCGCATAATTCCCCTGTAAGAGCTGAGTAATAGATAAGGAAGGGTTGTTCTACAAGTTCAATTTATGTTATTGTAAAACTAATTTAATTTCCTTGCGCATAGGAAATTACAAGTTTTCAAGCTTGAAAAATGAATTACAGATTATTATTATGCTTCTTTCAAAAGAAAGTGCGAGGAACTGCGTGCAAAAATACAACTGACCCACATTAAAAGTCAGTGCTGTGAGCCTTGATAGTCTTTATTTGCATTACACACCTAGAAACAAAAAGGCTCCATTTGATCAATAAATATGTCTGTCTGTCCGTCTGTCTGCCTGCCTGCCTGTGTGTGTGTGTGTGTGTGTCTCTGTGTGTTATGCGCATATCTCTAGAACCGTTAGTCCGATGGATTTCAAACTTGGCAGGTGTCTTGCTGCGGGCACGAGTAAGTGCGGTGCCAAGTTTGATGTTGTTTGGATTAGAAATGCAAAAGATATCGTTAAATCTATATCGGTAAAAGAAGCATGCATTGTTACCGCCTTTGGCTCCTTTCCTGCTTTCAACGTTAGCTACATGATTGCTGGATATACCAAACTTACTTTCCCGGAGCACGAGCAGATAGCTGAAAGGAACATCGCGACTGTTGTGTGGAATGAGGTTGGCGAAATAAAGGCGCTACGCTTTTCCGTGTCTATTTTTTCGCTAAGAGGAAACTCAACAAAAAGCCATTTGCCAACACTAAATATCAAACAAAAGCCAGACACTATATAGTATTAAATTTCTGTGAGCTGTAGCCTACAGTCACCACTTCTATCCAGAGGCAGAATATAAAGTAATCTCGGAGATTATTCCTTCACAGCGCTGTGCAATGCGAGAACATTTCAGAGCTGAACCGGGCAGACACAGCACTTTTCATCAGACTCACCCCGGGTTAATTAAGTATACTGCTAACCAACATTACCGTCTGTTAACTGTCAAGCCACTAAACCTGTATGTACACCTCTGTTGAAATGTTAAATTCATTAACGAATCTCTCTCTCTCTCTCTCTCTCTCTGCACACACACACACACATAGTCCGGTTCTGGTGGTTGATTAACGCAGATATGTGCTGTTTAGCGCTCATAACAAGCCAGGTGGGTAGCGCACTACCATGAGTCCATGAGGCTAATGTCTGATCACTCCACATTTTCATTGTGATATTTTGTGATTACATTCTGAATCTGCAATATTCTCTGTCAGCTAAATCAGTAAGTTAGTAGTAGGGAATACAGGGGAGTTGCATATGAAGTACTTTTGGGGTACAATTTGGTTTTGATGAATTCTACAAGCAGCAATACCACAGGCCAAGTAATCAGCCCGTTCCAAACAGGTACATTTTGAACGGGCACTGCACTAGTACAATTTAATTCTAGAAAATCTACAGTCTACTTTATTATCAGAAATGCAGTATTGGCCAACATATTCATTGAAGGTAAATCAAAAGCGTTCACTGCCTTGTTTGATTAATGATACCCAATAGTATGCTGTAATTAAATACCCAGCTGGATGCTTCATATTCTTATCATCACTAGTCACGAACAAAATTGATTGTGTTATTGGAAAAAGCCAAAGCCTTCTTCGATCCATTACATCATTTACATGAGTGAAAAAAGGGAGGACATTTAGCCTTGAAAGGATGATAAACATTTCAATCATGAGGATAAAAGTAGCTTTCACTGTAAATACAGTAACATGTTTTGTTTTCTTCTTGTTTTTTCCCCCCCTTATTTAATCTCTGTTTTATCTCTGTCTCAGGAAACATATTTCAATAGAGTACATCATCCAGATGTTCACTTTATAATTGTAATTTGTTGGTGGCTTATCTCAATGGCATAAAAATCAAAATGTTATTAGCATTTTAGGGACCTGCCATTTTAGGGACCTGCCATGTCAGGAGTCTGGAATCTAATTAAGTACTGCATAAAGATTGCCTCTCAAATAACCTAATATAGCTTTTTCTCTTTTTGGAGTACAAATAAATAAATCTAGCAGTGGAGAGTTAAAGAGATGACAGAACAGTTGATTGAATGCCCACACTGTGCTGTTTGTTTGTGTGTGTGTGTGTGTGTGTGTGTGTGTGTGTGTGTGTGTGTGTGTGTGTGTGTGTGTGTATGTAGAGAGGATTACACACCAGAGCGAGATTGAGCTAAATCAAGAAAGAGACAGAGTGTGTCCTCCATGTCCATGTTTGTATTGTGTGGCCCTGTTTCTATTACTGTGTGTGTGTGTGTGTGTTTCTGTGTGTGTGTGTGTGTGTGTGTGTGTGTGTGTGTGTGTGTGTGTGCGAATCAGAGGGAGGTGACATTGTTCCTGGCAGAAATATGTTCCAGGTTTGGGGCTCAGGTGGCTCTGGAGTATGTCTGATCAGAGCTGACACAGGATGGCATAGTAACACACTCACTGTCTCTTTCTTGATTTAGCTCAATCTCGCTCTGGTGTGTAATCCTCTCTGCGCGCGCGCGCACACACACACACACACACACACACACACACACACACACACACACACACACACACACACACACACACACACACACACACACACAGAGCTGTGCTGTGCTGTAAGCCCTATCAATCTTTTTGAACATGGCCAGTGAGCAGCACTGCGGCCCAGTAGCCTTTGCTCCCTCACACCTGATGCAGAGCAGAGAGCGAGCTGATGCTGCTGAATGAAGTCATCTCGCCGGCTGGCATGTACTCTTTAATTGAATTGAATGGCTCATGAATAGCTTTCTGCACGGCCTAGAATAAACTGCTTTAAAGCACGCCGAATTTGAAAAGGCTGTTGATACACAGCTGAAAGAATGAGGACAAAATGGTGGACAAAACGGATGAACTGATTGTGCCGGCCGCCGCTGTTATCAGATAAAAGCTGGCCATGTAATTTCTTGCTTCATTCATTGGAAATTGTCCGGCATCTTAAAAGGATGTTGTTTTGTTGGTTGGAAAATAAGTATGGCACAAACTGAGAAGACACCGTTTCTGCACTCGCATTCACTGGAATTTAACTTGTGCAACAATCCAGGTCTTTGACAGTTAACATTGCATTGCCTGAGGGTAGAGGATTGTACAGGTCAGGCTTAAAGGAGCAGCTTGGAATCAGAGTGCATGTAGCACAGCCTTGGGTATGTATGAATCATTTCCACCAGGCAGAATGCAGCTAAAAGGTACAACTGCCCATTGTGCAGCATTACTGCATTTTTACACAATGCAACCATTGAATAAAAAAAAGCATGTTTGCTTTCTTTCAAGACTAATAATGCACTCCTATCTGCATCCAAAGAAGCAACTGTTAGAAAAGAAATACTGCTCTATATCCATTTGATGGTGTTGCAAGTTACAGTATAAGTAATGTATTGATTAGGTAAGACACACTGGTGCTGTCTGCTTTTACCATATTAGGCTTTACAGAGATTACCAGCAGAGACACAGCTACCAATGAGGTCAGTTCATGTCCTTGGTACAGTTTCTGGAAATGTGTAGAATTTTAACAACCTGAGGATCAGTTTACATCCTGCAGTTGGTGGGTTTTGAAGGCTGTTCTAAACATTTTAGTTTTAGACTTTTTAAAGATCCCCTCCAGACATGTTTTAAGACAAGTGAAAATACTCTCCTTGGAAGAATAATGTGTCTGATATGGATTTCCCACAACAAATTGCCTCATTAAATATTCTTAAATTCACATCTACTACTCTCACACTGAAAAACCCCAGAATCTAAAAATATGATATTGTTTGTTTCAAAAGTGTAACTGCTGGACACGAGATGTCTCCTACTTCACTGAAAAAGTCTCAGTGTACGTGCGCTGGAGGCCACAAGTTACATATTGGACCATGATTGGCTTCCAGACTAGTTGTGATGTCACAAAATCCTGCTCGTATGCCCACGTGTCCATGTTCATGTGAGCATGGAGAAACTTTGCCCCTTCGGCAGATTAATGTGAAAACAGCCTTTCTAGTGTCAAACTCTGCACAGTGAAGCTCAAACATCCAAGAGAAGTAACGATAAGCAAAGTACATTTTTGAGTGGAGGGGGACTTTAAATTTGACTCTTTTTAGACAAAATATACTAAAATACATCAACATATAAGGATTCAGTATTTCCCCACTAGAATTCTATGCAGGGAAGGCTTTGATCTACAGTATATATTTATATATATATATATATATATATATATATATATATATATATATATATATATATATATATATATATTAGACACGTCAGCATTAACACGTTAATCGCGATGTGATTAAGGGCCAAGCATAATGAGTAAAAAAATTTTAATCGTATTAAATGCATTCCGTCATTTATTAATTTATTTTCACTTCACTCAGCTTTGCGTCTTGCCTAACAGGCTACTATTTTGCCGTACTTCCTTGTAACACATCCTGCTGCTGCAGGAATAGCAACGCGGATTTCGGTGCCTCATTCTGGTGCCACTGATATGCCTGCACTCTCTGATGCTCTGAAACAGACGTTACAGGCAACAGAAACATCGCTGCACATGACGCTAGTTAACACTACACTCGACAGCAGCTAACGTTAGCCTACTGCTAGCTAGTAGCTGGATTAAACACGGTTACAATGCTGACAGCTAACGCTAAACGGTGTAAAGTTTGTCTGTATTTCACTGTAGAGGATTCCATCACCGGGATGTAACAATCTGCAGCTGCTGTTGTCGGAAAAACACAGACGGTGCGTTCAATGAAACTGGTAATTTACAGCCTCGTGGTGCATTCAAAGTTGTTGTTTAATGCCCTTTTCCCATCTGGTGGTTGTCTTTGTCATTCATCAGCTATTTACTAGTGAAATAAGTTATTGTTATAGTGATTACATTATTATTAAATCATTTAATTTTGACGATATGGCCTTAGCAATAAACTTTCTTAAAAAGTATCGGTTCAGGCACCGTTAAGGCACCGGTACCGTTTTAAAAGTACCGCTTTAGCACTGGTATCCAAACCAAACAATACCCAACCCTAATATTGACTCTAGATTCAAATGTGTGACTAGATTAAATATATAATAAACAAATACAAATCTTAAAATTAAAGTTCATGAAGTCATTTTCTTTGCATTCATTTGATTCCCAATCAAGATACACTGGTAAGAATTGCTTTCCATTGTTGAATTTCTATTGTTAACTATAGATATTCAACGATTAATCGCGATTAAGAAAATGTAATAGTTTCTTTTTGTAATCAATTAATCTAGCACTTAATCGATCGATTAATCGGATATTTTTTTTAATTTTAAATTATTATTTTTTATTTTTACATTTTTAAACAACCAAAACTAGACCTATATGTAAATATTAGTTATACTTAACCTATTTTCATTTATATATTTGATTATAATGTCACACAGTTCTGTAACACTTATGCTATTAGATCGTTGATCAGCTGTTTCTCCGTGGAGAGAGAGAGAGAGAGAGAGAGAGAGTGAGAGAGAGAGCGAGAGAGAGAGTGAGAGAGTGAGAGAGAGAGAGAGTGAGAGAGAGAGTGAGAGAGAGAGAGAGAGAGAGAGTGAGAGAGAGCGAGAGTGAGAGAGAGAGCGAGAGCAAGAGATGTGCAACAATCAGCTGTTTTTCTGAAGGAATAGTCAGTGCGTCAGCTCAGATCGTGGTCACCACTACGTATTTTCTTGTCTTTGATTTTGGTAGTTGTTGTGTTTGATGTAGTTTCATCGTCCATACGACTCTGTGATTTACTTTTGTTGGTCCTCTTCGTGGAATGGATGATTAAGTTAGACTCCATGTTTTCTGTTGAGATGCTAAAGCACTGACGTTGTGCTATTATTGTGGTAAGCTAGTTTGATTTTGCAGTAGACACACTGTACAGAGTTTTAGTTTTAATTATGTTTGAACTGATTCCAAACTTTGGACCCTTTCTGTGGTTTCCTCCAGCCGGTCTCTTCTCTTAGCCCCTCACTATTTACCTCTGGCATGTGTCGCCAGCAGCAGACTGAGCCGTCTGGTGTGCGACAGTAGCGGAAACACCGTCCGTCAGCGATACAACGTTAGTAACAATGATTTAACCAAGCTTCGAGGCAAGTCATTTTGCATCGAGGATTTTTTGTAATCGAATTATTCGAGTTATTCGAGGAATCGTTTCAGCCCTAATATATATATATATATATATATATATATATATATTCCTTTTTATATTCAGACTTGTTCATTGCATTACTGTCTACACAAATGTATTTATTGTATAATTATACTACTTAATTCATATTTTATTTGTTATATTTTAGTCCTATATCTTATGTCGCACTATTTTACTTTATCTTAGATTTTGGGTGTTTGATATTTAATGAGCATTGTTGGAGGTGCCTGAGGCCTAAGATTTTCATCGCCAGCGACTATATCTGTTATTGTAAAGAACCTTAAAACGTGAAAGCATTTTGACTGACATTTTAATTACACGGATAGGCCTGTATGATTGAAGAAAATGAGAACAAATATAGTAATCTTAACATTTCACAGGCTGCTTGCTGAGCTTTTTTAGTGAGTTATACAGTTCTTCGATTAATGGGGTCATCCTCATAGTAATGACTTCAGTTGTTCTATAATCCTGGCTATGGCCCTGATATAGGAAGTCATTACAGTACCTGTTCTGTGGGAACAGATTCCCTGTATTCTCTCACCTATGTGTATTTGTAGTCTTACGCAAAGGGGATTAACTGCCTTTTTCTTTAGGGTGCATAGTGCACAGTGTATTTATATACTATATACTATATATATACATATTTTGTGGAAGCTATCTGTTTGTGTGTTCTTATGCAGAGACATCTACTGTTTTTAAGTATCTGTGACTGACTCCTTTTGGTCTGTGTTCGGTGCCTGACTCCCAGGACCTGAGATGAATTCCAGTTTGGGATTGTGTTGTGCGAGTTAGTGAATTGGGATCAACAGTTCCCAATCAAACAATGTTAATTGTACGATGAGGGATGAAACACATATTCAGAGAAGGGAGAAAAAGTGTCTTGACAGGGCTCGACTGCTCCGACTATACTTGCTGACTGTGGCAAGCTGACAAAGTTGCGTCTGTGCCGGCGCGTTTGATCACCAAGAAAATCCTCTTGTGTCAAACTTCCTCTGACTCCCGACTTAAAACAAATACACACATATATATATATATATACCCCAAATCAAAGAGCATTCACCCGCACAACACCCTCAAAATAGCATAAGGAGAAATATGTATCAAAATATCATCATTCATCTTTTTCTCCAAGAAACAAGTCCAAAAGAACTAGGTAAGGAGGATGGAGGGGGATGAAAGCGCAGATAAAAATCACCTCCACAGTGTACTGTATGTGTGTGCTGCAGGTAGGAGATACATTAACAGCAGGATGTGGATTCTGTGTCCTTATTGTAGCAGTTGATTAATACCCCAAAAAGTGTCCTCGGTAGTCCCCCACATGGATTTTTTTCCTTTCCTTGATTTGATGTTATCACCGTTGACTTGAAATGAGGCTATCTTAATATTTGCGTAGGTCCTTACTCATAGCAATTTCATCCTTGAGCCCGGGGAGCGAGGTGCAATAATAATGCGCTTCATTGTGTAAGCTGGTCTCAATAGGTGCTTTGTTGCGCTGGGACAATGCTGTTAGTCGGCAAAATGTATTTTCAAGGGCACAGTGGTGGTGGTGATGATGATGTCCGAGGCTCTCTCCTGTTTGAGAGGCCAGGTGAGGACCTCTGGAAAACACACACAACTGCCTGCTGATGACTTTATAATGAAGGGTATCTGGGTTCCATTAGCCGGGCGTTATAATCATCCGAGGTTGCAAAAGGCTAATGATTTGCATAGGAAAGACAGCTTTTTTCTTTTCTTTTTTTTTAAATTGCAACGGTCAGCACATACACTTACACCAACACATACTGTAGGTATGCATCTCATATCCAAAGTCCCACCTAAGAGATGTGTGACTTGGTGTGCGTGTGTGTGTTTTCCACTCTATGTGTGTACACATCCCCCAAAAAGACTTCAAAACAAGAAAAAAGGAAAAACATGCAACAAAAATACCTTCGTCTCGAGGCTTGTTCATTGAAGATTCATCATGTTTTTTTGTGAGCGGACCTAGGGTTAAGAAAAAAAGGGGGGAAAAAGAGAAAAGAGAAAATTCAAAAAAGATTACTGGCAAAAACGAAAAAAAAAAAAAAAAAAAAGAATTTCAAAAAAAGAAAAGAAGAAAGAGCAAAAAGGACAAATCAGCAAGAGTTCATGGTTGCTTATTGTTTTTTTTTTTCCTTTAAAAAGAGTACAAAAGCAAAAACAAAAGGCATCACAGACACAGATTCATCACAAGAAAAGACACAAGATCAAAGAAAGCTGTTTTTGGATGTGATTTCCTTCTCTCCCCCCTGCAGAAGAAAACGCCTTCTATTGTGTATGGTCCCTCTTTCTTTCTCTCCTTTAAATCTCCTTTTGTTCCCTGAGCCTAACTTCTTTTTTTTGGGAGCTGGGTGGGTGGGTGGCAGGGTGGCTGGTGGGGTTGGTGACGGGGGTGGAAAAAGGGAATGTGGCGTAATAAAGCCTGTGTGGTTTGAATAACAGGACCCAGCCCTTTCCTCCCACCATTATGACCAGAAAAAGGACAGATAAAAAAGAAAAAGAAAAGAACAAGCAAAGATGTGGACACCTACAGGAAGAATGGCGGGTTTGGGTCCTGATGCTCAAACACCAAAATCTTAACGCCAAACGTTCAGCAGTGAGAGAACACAGAACATTTTAAAAGGCAGTTGCACAACTTCACGTCAGTTAGACCTTTTATAAATAGACACACCGAACACAAAGACATCTTTAATTAGACAATCATATACACAATGACCCTGTAATGGTAAAAAGGCATGTTAAAATATTGCAGATAAAATAGGCCACAGGTGCTTTTGTGTTTTGGAGTGTGTGTGTGTGTGTGTGTGTGTGCGTGCATGTCATTATTTTGTGGTTAAACCAGAGAGCGATTCCCCAGGCGGGTAAATAATTACATAGCACAACAGCAGTGTGTCAATTTGAAATGACGAGTAAGCGTGACGCTAATTGCGCAGAGGAGCGGCAGGTAAAAGGTGAATGTAATTTGATCCCCATCTGCCCACTGGCTGTTTCTGCTCAATTAAAAAGACTGGTGGAGAGAAAGTGAAGACGACAGAGAGAGAAAGAGCAGCGGAGATGCCCACAGAGGGGCAATCAAAAGGGAAAATAACCCTCTCTCTTCCTCCCTCCATCATAATCATTGCAGGTGTTTTTTTTTTTTTCTTTTTTAAATTGTTGATGAACTGCTTGTGTCACATTCCAGGAACCTGGCTGTGATAAAGTGGTTTCTGTGTAATCAACCCCTCCTACTCGTTTCTCTCAGAGAGTCATTATGAGGAAGTGAGGTGTTTGAGAAAAATAGCACAAAAAGTGCTTTGATCTGGTCGTGTTTTATCATCCTCACACTTGTCATTTTTCTTGTAGGCTTCATTCATGCACAGGTGTCACACAAGAGACAAACAAAAGCCATGTATGTACTGTATGTATACCGTTCCCCTCATCTTTCACAGGGTGTGTGTGAGTGGAAAAAGACTCTTCACCTCAGCATTCAGAAAGTCAAGCCTGAGAAAGTCAGCCACTACAAAAATACTCTTCACCTTTCATCGCTTTCATCTCATAAATCCACTTTGGAAACTTGAAACTGGATTTTATTCAGTTGAATCTGTGGAAATAAACAACTTGTATAACGCAACACAACTTACTGGGAGAGTCTGCTCCTCATCATGTTGTTGTAAAGAATGGGTAAAAGCATGGCCGACAAGATGGCTGAATATTTGTCAATCATCCAATGGGAACTAGACACATGGATGTCCAGTCTCGAAAGGATGCAGCACTTCCGAAGCGGACATTTAAAAATAAAAGTACACAACAAAATATTACATCAAATCACAGAATACACAAAATACAATCAGGGTAGAATTAAAGAACACAGGCCACTTTGAAAGCTCCGGGAAAAAAAAGCTAGTAAGCGGACCTTGCCTTTAAGATTTGGTGTTTTCATGTAGGAATCATAAAGAGCAGGCTCTTCCTGTAAGTCCATTAGTGTTACCCAGTTATTTCTTTTTACATTTGGTCCATTGTTATTTGAGCACCTAGTTGACTGGTGCCACCTTATCCACTTAAAATCACATGTTTAAACTACGCAATGGTTTTGCCAAATATGTTTAGTAGAACATGTAATTACTATGACCTGATGTTTAGCAGGTATAATGTTTAATATGTTCACCATCAGCATGCAGACATAGGTAATTAGCACTAAACACAAAGTACAGCTGAGGCTGATGGGAAAGTGGGATTAGTTTTGTGGTGGCCCTATAGGAAAAGTCAGGACCCAAGCATAAGGATTCATTGTCTGGGAACCATGAATGTCTGTACCACATTTTGTAACAAGTACATGTGGATATTGCACTGGATAAGGCATATATATGACCTGCTGGTGGCACTGAGTGAAAAGTGAGGGAGTGGTTAGTCTCGTATTGCCAGACCTTCCTTCACAGAGCTGCGGAGGAGGGTCTGGCTAGTCCACACAGCAAAACGTGCTCTGGTTTATTATCATTTCTTTAAACCAATCACAATCGTCTTGGGCGGCGCCAAGCACCGGACAGAGTCACGGTGCCGCTGCAAAATAGGCTCGTGAAGGAACTTGTTTTGTTGGAACATGTGTACGTTCAAAGGTTGTTTTAGTCGTGCAACAGAAAACTCAGATTGGACAGATAGTCTAGCTAGCTGTCTGGATTTACCCTGCAGAGATCTGAGGAGCAGTTAACCATAGTCCTCAGAAATCCACCAGTTTAAATTCCAACACAAAGAAAGAGGACATCCGGCTGAAATGAGGGACATCCGGCGGATCTTCTGGCGGCACCAGAGCAGTCCCCTAAATGAATCGTCGTTGATCCAGAATAGGGGGTCGATGAAGTCATTAGGCGTCCTCCTCTGGGGACCATGGATGCCTGTACATTTCATGGCAATCCATATAATAATTGAGATATTTCAATCTGGACCACAGCGGTGAACCCATTAACAGACCGATATTGCAATCTATAGAGCCCCAAGAAATAATTGCTGCATTCAAGTGTTGGAACAATTACTGGAATTAGTTGACTGCTGGCTTAATGTGACACTTAACAAAAACAAGGACTTCTAATGGCTATTGAAAAGAAAACTTTTAATTTGAAAAGTAATATTTATGACATAAAAGCATGCCATGAAGGTTATTTATATGCATATATTTTTATTCAAGTAGTTACAACTTGGAAGCCAAAGTTTTGTAATGTTTTCTAGTGTTTAAAAACCTGAAAGCATACATTTCTAATATTTGTGTCCACAGCTTGAGAGCTGACGTTAATGGTATTTTTCAATATAATTTACCACCTGAAAAATCAGGTAAATCGTTGAGTTTGTAAGTTTATTGTTAGCCTTGAAAACTGTCGTTTTCTTAGCTCAGGGTCCACTTACTGGCACTTTATTTTCAGTCTTCCTCAGCGATCAAACTCATTTTGCTGAACGTCAGATGTTGAAAGCCAATACAGAGCGAGTAAGTGGATCTTAAGTTGAGATTTTTTTCTCAAACAGAGAAATAGAAGTAGGATATATATAGGATATGATAGTATATATATATATATACAGTGTATATATATATATATATATATATATATATATATATATATATATATATATATATATATAAAACGCAGCATTATTGTTTTTTCGATAAACTTGTGACATTACATAAGGAGTGTATATTATTACAAGGCACAAAACAACTACAGTATAGACATGTTATTGACTGATCAAAACGGTCAGAACTATTTCCTAAAGAGTGTCAATTGCTAAAAAGGTTTAAATAAAAAACCTTTCCACCACACTTTTTTGGGAAGAAAATGAGAAAAAGCGGAAAGCAGAAATCAAGCAACCATTACCAGCCAGGCAACATGCTGCGAAAAAGAGTAAAAACTGAGCTTGACTGACATCTTTTTTTTTTTTTTTGCAATGAGTGGGCGAGGAGCCTAGAGAGAAGCCTAGCAGTGTGAATCAAGAGAAAAAAAAGAATGGTAGCTGGTTTTCTGGACATTTCACTTTTCCCAATCAAAGGTGCTGAGGAAGACAGGAGCATGTGCAATTCACCCTCTCTCCACACATATATATACACACACACACACACACGCACACACACCTGTCTGTAGATGACAAAAATAACAGCAAATACAATTATCACCTGTGCTACATGCATAAAGTAGTTGCGAAAGACTAGTTTTTCACCTAAAGTTGTTTTTAGCCTCTCTCCTCTACACAGTCTCTGTCTTTCATCCTCCTCTCTGTGAAGCTCTTGTCTTCTCTCTCTTCTTGCGCTTTGCCGTGTCTGTATTGCTGGCCGACTGCAGCTCACTTTGAAGCTGGTTATATAAGGCTTCACTCTGGCTCCACTTCTCCCGACGGCACACATGCACACGTGCACGCACGCACACACATCGTTAAACAGCACACAACAACGCAGACTGAAATGTGTGGAGAAGCACATTCATACAGCTTTCCAGTTCAACTAGTTTCTCGTTCACTATTTCTTTTCTTTTATGAATGACAATACGATGTAAAAACCAACATGAAGCGTCTTAATACGGTGCTGTGCTAGGAGGCATCCCTTTAATTCATCACCTGTCTATGAATAGAATCTGGACCCCGGATTTATATCTATTTTCCAAAACTACTTTATATTTGACAGTGATATTTTTTAAAGCTGAGCATCAAGTCAATATTATATTCATAAAATGTCAGCAGAACCATTTCATGTCACATTTGTATTGATTATAGCAAGGTGTAATTGTGAAGAAACCAAAGAATCCAACATGCTGTGAATCACTTATAATTAATATTTATAATAAATAAATGTTAAATTCAGTAACTGTTTTAAAAGAAAATTCTTAGACCTTGACGTTTTCTATTGGATGATATGTAGCCACTTGGGTTATCTTCTGACGCTACAACTGGAATAACATGTACTGTAATTTGTATGATTGATTCGAGGTGCTAATGGTATCCTCTGATTAATAGGTGGATATATACTGTAGTTTTTCTTTTTTACACATACTGCATGAATGTAATGGATAGCCACAGAGCTCAATTCATTGCTTCGACCATACAACACGCCCTCATACCTAAACAACAGAATAGGTAGTTTGCTAATGACGCTCAACATGACGTAAATGATAATAAGCAAAGTGCAAAGCTGCTCCAATACGTATTGACATCACACCTCAGGTAGTTATCAGAGCTAAGGGTTAAGGTAGGAGCCAAGGGGATACAGTATGTGTTGCCTAGCTTCTACTATATCAATGAAGGGTTGCCAAGTCTTATATTAGTCTTATGTTTCAACGGAACCACGCAATGTATGAGTTTGTTCAGTTTTAGGTGCAGATTATTTTTGGGGCATTTTTAGTCCTTTATTTCCATAGGACAGATGAAGACATGAAAGGAGAGAGAGAGGGGGAATGACATGCTGCAAAGGGCCGCAGCTGCTGTGTCGAGGAGTAAACCTCTATATATGTGCGCCTGCTCTACCAACTGAGCTATCCCGGCCACCTGCATAACATCTTTGATCAACATAGTGAAAGTGGAAGGTGGTGCCTGTTTCCAGTTCAACAGAATTAATGTGGGTGCTAGAAGGGTTAGGAATCTTGCTACCGAGAGAAGGGGTCCTGTAAGAGGACGGTCCTCTCCCGGTACTCCAAATACAGCCAACACTGGGTTGAGTTTAACCCATAGACTCTATAATATTAATGGACAAAGCATCTGGTTCAGCGAAGTGCTGCAAATATGGAAGTGCCTTAAACCTGCATTCTATCTGAATTCCAGCAGGGGGCAAAAGGAGGTCTATGAGAAAGTGACCCACTTCTCACTTGATTTATTACCTCAGTAAACATTTTCATAATGAGTTTATGGTCCTTTAAGTCTTCTGCAATACAGAATGATGTTCATTTTTTGAATTATTGTCTCATTGATTTTAAAATCGGCGCTAAAGCAGGGGGTGTTTTAGGGCGTGGCTATGATGTGATTGCCAGTGAAAGTGTGTAACGTAGAGTGTAAGCAGCTCTTCCCTCACTCCTCCCTCTCGTCTAAAATCGTCACATCCGCAACCAGGATGGCTGCGCCTGTAACGGCAAACTCAACGACGGATAGCAGATCCCAGAATATCAGAACAGTTGCAGTGTTAAACATGTGGTTAACATTGTGAATCAAAACAAAACGTCATAGTAGTGTTTAGGAAAAGATCATGGTTTGAGGTCAAATAAAAGTTAAAGTCCCAGTGTTTAGTTGTTCATTATCAAAATCTGTGTTGCCCGGTCACAAACTTGTCCTTTTTTCATGAATATTTTCCACCACCATCAATTCCAAGTATTCCTTTTGGCTTGAAATTTTACATTTGCATTCGCATGAACTGGGGTAGACGCTCCATATTCATGGGCCATTTGGGAATACGTTAGCCGGTAAGGGACATACAGGACATACTGCTCCGCCTTTCGCGTTTTCGCTGTCACATGTTAAACTCACAGGTGCTGCTAATGCTGCTAATGGGTATCGTAGCTTCCCGGCAAGTTTGAAGAAGGAATCATGGAGGACCACACTTATTCAAAATCCAAATTTCAGGAACAGGAGTCTTCTTCTTCGCCCAGAAAAAGAAAAATGATATTGAAAAGAGCAAGAGACCGGCTTTTTGAAGCGTGAAGGCTACCGTAGCTGTAATACGTACTTTGAACTGCGTGGTGCGAGAGAGTTGATTGCGATATAGAATCTCAACGCTAGATGGGAGAAATTCCAACACATTGGACCTTTAAAGTAAGTTTGTTATGTAACTTAAGTGACATTATGTAAAATAAGCTGGTTACGTATGTGGCGTAAGTTAAGTATGTTATGTAAGTTCAGAATTGGAACAAAAATATTCTACTTAAGTAAAAATACAATTACTTTGATGAACTCTGACTTTAAGTACAAGTAAAATTACCAGTATAAAAATCTACTCAAGTGGCTCCGCCCGCCTACATACTTCCACTCAATTTTCATTTCCCTTCAGTACATAGTCTGGGTTTGCTGTATATTCTTGGGTTTTCTCCGGCCAAATCTTTACCGGTCCAATCAGCGAACAGAGGGAGTGGCTGAGAACAATGACGTTGAGGTTGTGCGCTAGACTGAGTTGTAGTTCCGTAATGGCGGCGCAGAAAGATGCGAGGGAAGCCATTCGGTCCGTTGTGGCAACGCTGACGAATATCCAGAAGTTAAAGCCCGAGCAAGAACAATCTTTGCTGAGTTGTGTTGTTGGCCATGATGTTGTGGCCCTCCTCCCCACGGGGGTCGGGAAAAGTTAGATTTTCCAGCTCACTCTGTTTGTGGTGAAGGAGTTGGCTAAGGCGAACGCTAGCGATGCTTAGCCGACATCATGACCAAACGTTAGCGATTGGTTAAGGCAGATCCAGAGTGGCTCTGGGCAGATCCAATAGTTTTAAACTTCAACAGAGTACCCGCCTTCAAGGAAGTTAACACTTGTCAATGGAGAGTGGCCAGACTCTCTGTACAAATGAAATGTACCAGAGTCTGGTAGGACCAGGCTAGGTCGCTGCCTGACAATAAACGTAAATATGGGTCGTAAAAAAAGCTGCTTGCACAGACGACCTACAAAACGTTTTTTTTGGGGGAGGACGGTCTGGACCATTGCTTACTTTATATGGGATTTTGCATCTTTAACATCCTTAATAATATTGATATGATTTGAAAACAAATTATGAGCCCTATTTAGTATACTGTATATCATCGGCTCAAATATCATAGAAATGTACAATGTATATGCTTTGTTTTAACATCTATATCAGTATTTCAGTTGGTATCATTTGGTACATCTTTTTGCTTTGAGGCAGGCAGTAGCCCCGGCAGAAAAAAAGAGGCTTATTCGTGTGTTTTTCTGTGCAGGCACAAGAGTAAGTAGGTGTTGAGTAGCTTATTTAGGCAAATGTGTGCCAGTCCAGTATGATCTACGAGGAAATGGAACTGTGTCTGACAGTTTGTGAGTGAGCGGTGAGTATAAATGATGGAAGCTTGTACAAAGGACTGTGTGTGTGTGTGTGTAAGTGAGAGAGAAGAGATGGGGACATCGTCATTGTCCTAGAGCTAAAATATTAACGAATAACTCAATAAGATTTGAGCACGAGTTCGTGTGTGTGTGTGTGTGTGTGTGTGTGTGTGTGTGTGTGTGTGAGAGAGAGAGTCGGCTGTAGATGAGTGAGATGTGACTGAGAGTCGCTCACCCACACACATATTATCTATTTCACGCATTGTAAGTAGATGTTATGGTGTGGGTGTGTGTGTGTGTGTGTGTGTGTGTGTGTGTGTGTGTGTGTGTGAGAGATACAGTAGTTAGATGTACAGACAATCAGGCAGGATGGCGGGCAGACTATACTGCCAATCTTTTGCTTCATTATCACACACCAGTGCTCTCTCAGTCTCCATGTGTGTGGGCAGGTCACAGATGGAGATGAGCAAGCTGTGACTTCACTACAAACAACATGTTGAGTCCATGTTCAAAAGAATGGCCGCTAAAATAGGATTCTGTGGGAGCCGGCGGAGCTTCTGTCCTTTCAGGTGATGTGCAACATTCACCCTTGAGAAATACTAGAAATGGATTTATATTGTCGTCATTAGTCACCCTGTCGCAATTACTTTTCTGCTGCCTTTGTTTCATTAAGTTTCAATTTAATCCTCTCAATAGAATGGCATGATTTGCATGACTGTTTATCAGACAATATTACAGGATGTAAAAACCTAGCGCTATAGAACAGCACAAGATTAACTTTATCTTTAATGTTGGAGAGTTACAAAATTAATCAATTTAAAGGTCCCATATTGTCAAAAGTGGGATTTCCATGTCCTTGTGATTACAAAGCGGGTCGAGGTCCTATATAAATACTGAGAAAGTATCCAAAACGCTCAATCCACAGAGAAATGCACACAGCCCGTATTCAGAAACTGCTTTTAAAAGAGCCATCAGGACTTCTGTACAGTTGTGATGTCACAACTACTACTACTATATACAGTATAGATAGAAAGTGCTGCTACAGTGCCGTTACGGTCATTCCCCAGCTGCAGAGACTCCAAGAGCGCGGATGTGAAAGGCCCAAAACACCAATCAGAGCAGACTAAAATGGAGCGTTTCAGACAGTTCTACAGGTATATTCAGTTTGAGAAAAATATTGTGTTTTTTTAACATTAAAGCATGTAAACATGTTCTAGTAGAAACCCAAAATGCAAGTATAAAACTGAAAATACCACAAGTGCCTTTGTACATATACTGTGTATGTATCCGTCTGTTCTTTTCAATCAAATGCTACAATGTTCTCTGAGTTCCCGTTAAGTTACAACACTATGTATGACAACTATGGGGGCTCTTCTCCTTCTACCCTGTCCATATCACCCCCTTCTCCACTGGGCACGTCTGTGCTGCGTTCCGGTTTTGTCCCGTCCTCCACTACGCGCCATACCACACCGGGAGCATCTCAGAAGCGGAGCATCTTGCTGCCCGACCCGCAGATTATACTGTCTCTACAAGTACTTTACAGAACAATCACGTGTTTATTAAGCTAGTATCTACTGTCTACTCCAAGCACTGCTGTAATTAAACTCCATGCCTTCTCTTTTCTGGTGTTGTCCTAAAAAAGGATGTTTGATGTCTATTATGTTTTTCCACCTCCAAGATGAAGCTCTGGTGGTGTTGGAGAGGAGACATTAAAGATATTGGGTGGTGTCTTTTGGTAAAGTGACTGGATGCTCTCGTCCCGCTGTCCCAACGCCCTGCGGCTCGTGTGAAAATAGAACTGGCGCGTATCTTTAGCGGAGAGCCGCTTCAAGCACGCTTCTGGGACACGCCGCTGCTGGTGGAATATCAAGCATTGACTTGAATGGCCGTGATTGCTCGCGGGCACGTCGCCTCCGGAACACAGGAAAATAGCGGTCACTTTATAAACAGTAACCTTGCCTGTCGCAGCATTGTGTGAATATCAGGCTTTTTGGAGATTTCAAAGTTATAGGACAAAGACAGATGTCATGATGCTGCCATAGCTTGTTATAGCAGTCAACCACAAGGTAACGAACGTATGATAGGGGCCAAATAGCTGATGGTTGTACAGTATGAACTTATACATGTTGATTTCAATTCAGGGTTTTGGCTCTAATCTGTCACACTGTTTGCCACACTATCCCATTTGCATTTTTGTAGGTTTAAAAGGTAAAAATATAGGAAAGAACTGCAATAGAGTTGAAGCTGCATACATTAAAAAGTGGGTTACAACCATGCTTTAGAAGTGCTTGATAACTTTCTGCTGCTCATCTCGAACTCAGTTCTGCTTCCTTCCCACCAAATTAAGTATGTGTGGAAAGTTCTGCAAATGTATTAGATGCATTTATAACAAGGCTTGTTTTAAAGGCATCAAAGAAATTAAAAAATAAAATCTTTCTGTAGATAGTCAAAGATGTTGAGATTCATAGGAGCCGTGTTAAAGCTGAACCCCAGAGTCCACCAGGCACAGCAACGATTCCATCAGAGCTGCTGAGATGAACTGCTGCCCTTCTAGCATTAAAAGCATTGACAGCTGACTTTAAAATAAATATTCAATATATCCTACAAAACTAGTTTTTCCACTGGTTTATTTCCCTTTCAATGTCTGTGAAGCAGAAGGAATGTGTATTTGTATGTTTCCTGCTTATATATATATATATATATATATATATATATATATATATATATAGTATATAGTATTTATAATCAGAGTTCTGAAAATAATAAAGGTTGAAAACACTTCCAGGAGACAGTATACAGTATATATCTAAAAATATGTATTTACAGTAAAGGTACCTGAACAGTTTGAGTATACGTATACTGTATGTGTACTCCTAATCAATCACATAGAATCACATGACCTCAAGTGTTTTATTTTTGATTGTCATTTATCATTAGCTGTTCAGATATCAGTAACCCTAAATTAAAAAAGTAAAATACTTTACTTTTGAGTGTTTCTCACACATACTGTATGATGAGTGTATTTCCTTCCCTCAGCCCTCAGTAAGTCACGCGGTACAGAATGATCTGATCCGTTTCCATTTACAATCGTGGTTATTTGACTTTTTTTTTGCCTCTGATTGGGCATCAGAAGCACTCTGTAGTAAAAACAGCTGACTGTGAGCTGGGGTTGATGTATGTATACTGAACATGCTGACTTTTTTCTAGATGCAACATAAAGGATTTGACAGCTGGCTGACTCTGACAATCTCATATTAACTATATAAACTGTCTTTGTATATAAACACTTTCTACAGCTGATGTGGGCGTCTTCACAGCTTAGATATCAGAATGAATCAGAACAGTTGGGTTTTCTATTTACTGCCATATTGTTTGCTTTTCAACTCCACTTTCTTTCTCTCTCTCTCTCTCTCTCTCTCTCTCTCTCTCTCTCTTTTCATTTTCCTGGTGCCTCATTCTGAAGCCTCAGACTGAGAGCCTGAGAAATATCAGTCCAACCTGGCTGAAGGGGGAAGAATGAACTAGAAAGAAGGAAATTGAAAGGAGAAGGATGAAGAGGACCATTTGTGCCTGAATAAAGAATATGATATGATGATGAAAGTATGTGAAGCAGAGAGAAACAGAAAGAGGTAAACAGATGTACTGACATTCACGGAGTGGTGATAATCGAGTAGCCATGAAGGTTAAAGCCAACTTCTCCCCATGTAGCCACCCACACACACACACACACACACACACACACACACACACACACACACACACACACACACACACACACACACACACACACACACACACAAACAAACACAGCAGGCTTATCTGCTCATGCGTTCATGCATACGTCTACAAAAGTGTGCTTTGGAGTTTAAATTCCAGTCTGAATACAGATTACTTTGCACTTACTATTGAATATTAAAGAGATGTATTACTATATACAGTCAACATAAAATCATTATAGGATTACCAGCAACGTCTCACACGGTCAACTATACATCCTGCACTTCTGGACCACAATTGGAGATTAACTTTTCATAAGGTGGCCAAGAAATCCAATAGTTACACTACTTCATATGTCATGGTGAATCCCCAACCCACCACTTTTAATGAAAAATACTCCCTCTTCAACACATTGATTTACGCATGGTCTGGTATAAATCTATGGTTTAGCAGTGAAGCGTGTGGCTGGTCTCCAAAGGCGATGGCCCTTGGCAACGTCAGGTAACTGCATGTCTACTTCACTTCCACTGAACATGGCTGGTGGTATGAGAGTTTTTTTTTTTTTTTTCTTCCTAACTGAATGAACCATGAAACCTCAACAACAAGCAACTGCATTATTTTATCTGATTCAATTTATTTAGAAACAAAATCAATTTCTAATCATTCTGAGTACAACCTTTAATACTGCATAGACCAAAAATACAGTTTCATAGATAGACTTTTTTTTTTTTTTTTTTTTTTTGGGATATTTGGTTAAAATAGACTTGACCCTCCCTTCGCCAGCAATACATTTTTCTATGACCCTCCAAATGATTGGGAACTGAGACATAACCCTTCCCAACTATGTATTGATGCCTTCTGTACTGGTTTGCGCTTGGCAAAGATGTACAGATAACCACTGTTTGTTTACAATCATGACATACATGACTTAACCTCTGCTTTCTCATCCTCACATCACACTCCACCATGGTGGCCATTTCAGTAGATTTACTCACTATAAGTCAAAAATGAACTGCAGTTTTATTTGACAGTCAGTGTGTTCGATGAGTTTACAACACCTCAGCGGTTCTTCAGAGCTCATTAAAAACCGTAAAAACTGATAACGGAAAACGGTTCTTGAGTGACAGATGTGTGCCTGTGTTTGGAAAATTAAATCTGGTCAGGATAAACAATATGTATGTACCAATTCTCTTGTGTTTTAAAGTCTGGATATTTCCGGCCTATAAAATCATTTTATTTCATCATATACTAGTCATGGCATCACGATACCGGCGCGTATCCCACCATGGCAGCTGCCTTTAGGTGCTCTGGGTAGGTCTGTGTTAGTTGTGTGAAACTTGCTGTCCACCCAACGTGGGTAATGGATAGATAGGGGCGTGATACATGTCGGGAATTGAAGCGAGACCTGGATGCGGGAGATTTAGGACACCTGGGCTGCCGCTGCTCAGACCAGGGGAGAGGTCTCTCCTCACACCGTTGGTCTCATCAGCAAGCAGTTCTCCATGACGGCTTCACTCAGGAGGACTGCAGAGTCTCAAAAAGACAAACGTGTTTTGCTTGGCGGGTGCGCACCTGTGCCGTGCGTCAGCGCGCAGACAGCGGAGCCTCCTTCAGTCACAAACTCATATGTTCTCCTTATCTTTTCATAAAAGGCTGGAAGGATCAGCACAAATTATACGTTTATGTTTCTGGAGTGAAACTCTTAGGTTATTGTGCTTCCAGCTAGCGGTCCGTATTTTCCTCAGCTTGTTGTGATCCATTTTGTGAATCTGTACGCGTTCACAAGAGCTTAGCGAAGGGGGGCCGAGACTGAGCGCTACATGGAAATAATATACACCAAACAATCCATTTTGACTAAAAAACGTTGGGTGACCCTCCCCTCAACTAAGAATAAAAAGACATGACCCTCCCCTATTTTCCTTCGGTGGTGCATTCTATAAGTACCGAATGGCCCCTAATCACAATTTAAAACGCAATAGTCAAATGATCTAGTTGCATCAAACTATTCTAAAATAATGATGTGTGTGTGTTTGTTTGTGTGTGTGTGTGTGTGTGTGTGTGTGTGTGTGTGTGTGTGTGTGTGTGTGTGTGTGTGTGTGTGTGTGTGTGTGCTGAGCCACTCAATTCCAAGTCTTGATAGCGTGATTCACTCTACTTCAGAGGTGATAAATTACTGGAAAAACACTTACTCCATCTCCCATGGTACCCTGGGTCTGTCAGAACAGCGCCTTTCATGTAAAAAAATAACAGCAAAGTTGAAAAAAGCCTACTTTTTAACCATTTTGACATTTGCGGTTTGGCCAGCACAGCTGCGGGTGCTCTTTATTGGGCTAACCTTTGACGAGCAAAGAGTCTTCATGTTGTCTGGCATATGGGGAAGGTGGAGAAGGTAAAGGGAAACAAGAAGAATATGGTGCGAGGTTGTTATGTCGAGTTATCAAAATACCGACAGGCTCAGCTGCTCTGTTGCCATTTCATTTAGTAATTCATCTCTTGAAGTGATCTCTGCGGTGTGTTGGCTTTCCTTGCCTTTGTCCATGAAAAACTCAAAGGAAACCAATCTGTGTTTGTGTCTGTGTGTTTGAACAGTCGTTCCACCCCTTAGGCTATTTCTGCCCCAAACAAATGTTTGTTGGTGATCTGTGCAATAACCTTCCAGTACGATCCGAGATCACGCTCGCTGTTTATCTGTCCATGTGGGCTTTGAACTCGTCTTGCTGCTTTAACACCAAAGCCGTTTCCATTATATGTAACACAGAGGTCTTCTGTCTCCTCTCCCCTACCATCCTCTCCTTTCCTCAGTGAGATATTCAACTAGAAAAGTGCACTCAGTAGAGTCTACATCTCCGACAGGTAGAGCTGGGCTATATGGAAAAAAAATCAAACAACACAATATTTTGGACCAAAAACATCAATGTCAATATTGCGGCGATATTGTAGGGTTGACTATTGGTGCTTTCAAAAAATATGTACACAATAAAAGTTTTGATAAATAATCACCAATAATGTGGATACAATGATTAAGTGGGTAGAGGCAAATAATAGAACAGCTGGTAAGTTCAGAAAATGACATCACTAATGGAGCCTTTCAAACCAGGAAAAGACAACAATTGTGTCATATCACGATAACACTATATCCAAAATTTTGAGACGATATAAGCCTCGTACATTGATGTCGAGATAATATCGATATATTGCTCAGCCCTAGCAACATGTCTGTCTCCCTCTTCCCTCCCAAAGAAGAGTTGAGTCTCACTCTACTGTCCCTCCTGGCTCCCTTACAGTCAAGATGGCAGAGAAGATAACAAAAACAGGGATTTATTAATTTTGTATCATAACATACCAGGTATGGAATTAATCTGCAGATGCCCCGGTTCAAAACGAGACCAAACTTTTCTATGGATGTCAATTTTTAAATACACAACTAAAGCGAAAAATTGTTGTTAGCCTAGCCGTTTGCCAGAAATTCATTTTGCTACTGAAGCAGCTGTTAATCAGCTGGCCGGTTAAGAGGAGTGAGGAGTCAGCAGTCAATGATGGAATAAAACAGAGCAGCTAATTAAATAGGTTCATCAAAAAGAGGTTCTGTTGTTTTGCTTTGTTTATACCTAGCTGGATCAAATTAGTGCTGACACATTTTTCAATAAGTTGACCAACAGACAATTTACTGACAGCCATTTTGTTGATTGTTGTTGCCAAACATTGGCTTGTTGCCACCCAAATACTTTGTATTAGAATTTTCTGATTTCGATTCATATAATTACATTATTTTAAAATACAAAAATTTGGGATCGGATTTTGGACTGTTGGTTGGACACCTCTAAAATGGCTGTTGAGCGTGTGATGAGAATTGTACTCCAAAACAAAAAGGTAAATATAATTTGATTGCCGGTTCTAGCTGGGAGGATGCTTCCCGAATCAACCAGAGTTTAGAATGCCAACACAAAGAAAGCTGAAGGTGAGGGACATATGGCCAAAAATGAGGGACATCTGGCGGAACCATCCCGTAAATGAAAGGTTGTCGATATAGACTAGGATAAAAGAGCTGAATGTGTTTTGAGGACCGGAGTGGGAGCGGGGACACAAAGAGGTGGAAGCACAAAGCTTGTTTGGGGCTGACCCTTTGCCATCCTCCCTCCCTGCCTCCATCTAAATCCATCTCCTCCTCTCAGGCCAGCCTTGTAAGAGCTTATTCCACCGCGGGCCGCAGCACCGAGGACATTACTAACCAGTGAGCAGATGAGGCAGAGCTCCTAATGCTGACAGAGTGGAACACTGCAGGAGTGCAAAGATGGAGCACGTGGAGTAATTTAGGTCAAAGGCCCAGGAGGGACACCAAGATGCCCATATATATATATATATATATATATATATATATATATATATATATATATATATATATATATATATATATATATATCTTTTTACTTTATTTGTGTCATCCTTTTGCTCCTCATCTGTCCCTATCCTTAGCTATGCCAACTGTGCATATTCCATTAAAGCAAAAGTCTACTCTGAAATATGCCTGCTGATAACACTGAGTTATGAAATCATGAGAGATTTTCCATTTATCCTAATTTGTCTCAATATGGTCTTCTAAAATAGGATCAAAATCATGTTAAACTTGAACGCAAAAATAAAGGAGCCTCGTGGGAAATAAGGCAAAGCTGACAACAGTGATATAACAGAAAACATGTAATTTTAATGCTTTTGGACAGTTCAATTGCCATCTCTCTTTCAAGCCACCTTATCTCCCCCCCCCCAAGCTACATCATACCAAAGCACCACTTCATTAAACAACCGTGTAATCTGTTGTGTCACCTAGAGACTAAACCCAGGAGCTGTTGCATTCACTGTAAAATTAAGTGGGGGCCGGCTCTGTGGACGTCTGATTGGATATTTGAATAAAAACAACCTTGATTAAGATAAAAATATTTAATAGATCTAGCACCTTATGGAAAAAAGTGCTAATATCCTTGTAGAATCATTTGAGTTTGTGTTGAAGTCTGTTAGGCTAGGGAGTTCCTTTAATGTTTCTAAACTTTACTGGACACTTTTTAAAGTTTGACAGAGTAAAGTGAAAAGCCAATTACTTTGCTTAGCTTTAGATGGCACACTAAATCTGCCTAATGGAAAGTAAGTTCATATTCACCATATGAATTCATGTTTGACTGCATTAATACACTTTTCAACTAGTTTTATTTGTTTGCTACTTCGAATGTTGACTGAATGTCTAGTGAGAATTATAAAAAGCACTGGCACCTAACATGTTTGTCTTCTGAGCCCTTTAAGTAATAATCTCAAAAGATTCTCAATTTCAATAAACTGAGTCAGTATCTATCGCAGAATGAGGTAACACAGACCCGCTCTTCACCTTACTGGTGGGATGTTTTTCAGCGTTTTTTTTAACAGGCAGACAAACCAAGAAAAGAGCGATGACTGCAAGCGACGGGACTTCATAATCAAGTTAAAGTGACTTTAACACCTGCAATTACCACTAATCACCATAAATGCCGGCAAAGAAAACAAAATGAAGATCTTCGAGACTGTAATTTAAAAACAAAGCAATGCCCACTTGCAACCCCTTGCCAATGGATGTATATATGTCTACCAGTTGTGACAGGTTCAACTTAAAAGTTCTATATTTTAGTCCAAAAGAGGTAAACTCTTTCAGTAGTTCACAAGAAATCAAATCAAACATTAAAGGAAAATATGAAAAACACAATTTGCCTAGAAAAGCAAAGCTGTGTACAACTAATGAGCGCTACCTACTGAGCATCCTGCGAGGTCAATTTAAACCACTACCAGATCAAAAGAATAGCAGGAGTAGTTTCCAAAATGTTTTTTATCTACACAATTTTCTTCCAAAGTGAGCAGAAAATAGTGAATAAGATAATAGAAACAGGCATGAGTAGGAGAAACAGAGAATAAGGCTTTACATTTGATTTGGTTGTGTGTGCTCGTGTTAGGACTGGCTTCCCTGGCGCTAGGGCTGAACGATTTTGGAAAATAATCTAATTGCGATTTGTTTCACCAATATTGCGATTTAAAATGTGATTATTTTTTAAGCTCTTTGTCTTCTGTATTATTCAACAAAGACAAGCAATAAATCATTGTATAGTATGAACAACACAACATTAGATAGATTAAACAAACTCTTTCCTGGAGGCCAGGCCTGTATGTGATGATGAAATTAGGTGATGCATGAATTTATATGAATGACATCTTTTATTGAACTACTAATAACAAATCACACAAACTTAAGTGCAGATTGCAGAAATATAAAAACAAATATGTGGCTTTACTGCACTTAGTAGTATTTAGATGTAAACATGTCAATTGCACTTTTTAAACACAGTCTTTGAACTTTACTAGACAGTTAAATAAGTAAAAATATAGTGTGTGTGTATATATATATATATATATATATATATATATATATATATATATATATACATATATACATATATACATACATATATATATATATATATATATATATATATATATATATATATATATATATATATATATATATATATATATATATATATACATACATATATATATATATATACATACATATATATATATATATATATATATATATATATATATATATATATATATATATATATACATACATATATATATATATATACATATATATATATATATATATATATATATATATATATATATATATATATATATATATATATATATATATATACACACACACAACGGTGTATTTTTTTTTACAGCGCACACAGAGGAGCTGCCTCCAGCCCCTCCCTCACCTCATGAAGTTGCGTGCCGTGTGCATGACAGCATCAACGTTGCACTCAGAAACAGAGAGGCTATCGTTACGTTAGCAGTAGCATGCTGCTGCTGGTCTTGTCGTGGGATTAACTGTACTAATAAAACCGTTGAAACAACGCAGCCACGCTGCTGTGAAAGCTCCCCGAACGTCATTTATCAGAGTCTGGTTGTTACCCCTCCCCGCGGCAGTCTCCTCCACTCCATATCTTTATAATGGAGCTAGCTAATCAGAGCTAATCGTTGCTAACCGAGCCTTCAGTTCTGCGTGCCTGTATCCATTAACTGCATGTATGGACTCGAGCCCAAATAAAACCCTTCATTTTATTAAAATGGCTGTCAAAGTCTTAAACTACAACTCAGAGTTGTTTGAATGACAGAAATCAGCTCAAGGTACGGCGTAGCGTTAGCGTGCTAAGTTGATGCTTTCTCTGCGGAGTGCAGACTGATTTGCTTTCGCGAGTCACGTGACCAAACCGCAGCCTTTGCGATTAGGAAATCGTGTTTTAACATATCGCGATAGTATTGGAAATGTGATTAATCGTTCAGCCCTACCTGGCGCTGTCCATGGTGCTGAAATGTGAGCAGACATCAGTGTGCAGTGCATGTTACAACACAGCCCAGGCCAAATGAAACAGACTGACTGCACAATGCACAATGGTATGGTAGTAAGTTCTTGATTAACGACCATTGACTGCACACTAATTTTTACCTTACACTGCAGAATCATATGTGGACAGTTTAAAAAAAAAAAAAAAAAAACATTTTGAGAACGATCCAAAACTGTGTGGTACTGATACACTGACTTTTCTCTGACACATACTAAGTGTGCTGAACACATCAGCACACTTGTTTCCACCAGAGGAGGAGGAGGCCTTACCTCTGAATAACCTCATGCTCTCTCTATCTATCCTTCCTCCTTCCTTTCGTTGAATCTCTCCTTTTTTCTCTTCTCATTCGCTCTGCTTTTACCATTCAGTGTTTTGTGTGTGTGTGTGTGTGTATGCATGTGTGTTTCCATGTGTGTTTGCAGGAGGGGTCATTTGCATTCATTGCCACTGGCCACCTCAGCTTCAGAAGCCCTGAAGAGACGGCCCTTTGAGCTGTATTGAAAGAGATGGAGTGTGCATGATTGTGTGTGTGTGTGTGTGTGTGTGTGTGTGTGTGTGTGTGTGTGTGTGTGTGTGTGTGTGTGTGTGTGTGTGTGTGAGGGAGAGAGGCGGATGGGAGGTAAAGAGTGAGAAAAGGCAACAAATTTCATAATGCAGAATGAGCATGTGTATGTACATGTGTCCCTGGGCCAACAAGTGTGTGTGACTAAGTGTGTACCAACAAGTGTGTGTGTGTGTGTGTGTGTGTGTGTGTGTGTGTGTGTGTGTGTGTGTGTGTGTGTGTGTGTGTGTGTGTGTGTGTGTGTGTGTGTGTGTGTGTGTGTGTGTGTGTGTGTGTGTGTGTGTACTGTACATCTTCAGTAACTTAGCCTTGGGGCAAACCAGAGCCATTATTAATCCCCCCGACAGCTAAATTCTGCTTTTTGGTTCAGGTTGCTGGGCTCTTTGATCCCACTATAGTCTTTTCTCAAGGTTGCTTTAATAATAAGTAGGCTTCCAGTCTGAGAACCCGATTTGTTTCCAATTTCCACAGACAGAGGGAATAGAGGTGGGTATGATCCTGTTAAAGGTCCAGTCTGTGCTGTAATCCTTTATAAACTAGCAGAATTACTCAATTTTCTTCTCTCTCCAAGTGCTTCTTCTATTCTATTCAAAAACAGTTTCTATTCGGTATGAAGGAGAAAAAAAAAATCTGTAATCTCTTTAAAAACTAACCATGAATGTCTAATATCAGTGTCACACAGTTAAATTATACAATTCAATACATTCCTGCAACACTAGCCTGTTTCTATACTGCAGCTTATCTCTATCACGCAGCATTGCTCAGTAATTTCCACAATTCTGTTGGTCTCATTAACAACATGGTAACAGGACAGCTGACCACGCTGGCCTGAAAGGGCCGACTCAGCAGTTCAGAATGCAAACTGTATCAATAAACTGGAAGATTAATTATAAAAAGGCAAACACACTGAGAACTGAGGACAATTTATGACTGCCCATTCCCATGGTACATTATATGACAAACCTGAATCCTGTTTATCCTGATTGTGACAGTCCGGGGGTAATGTTAGCGGAGGTTGGGCGAAAAGAGCAGCACTAAAGACTACAAATATACGGACAAATATATACTAATATAATACAAAAATACAAGAGAGTACCAAGAGAGAGTTAGGAATAACATTTTTGCAATAAACAACCACATTCTCCCTCCAAAATAGAAGTAAATATTCAGCTATGATACAGGAGAAGATCATACAGGAGATATTATGAGGCAAATATTAAAGCTACTAAAGCTCTTTAAAATTGAAAGCTTACTTTCTGCAAGTTCAAACTTCAACAAAGTTGATGGAGAAGTTGGCTAGTGTCACATTTGTTATGTATTTTCAGCTGATTGTTATTGGTAAATTTGTAGTCTATATCCACAACGTTCCACTTCCAGGATTGCTCCGATACAGCCGGGAATTCCGCTGGCTCACACTCTTTTCAGCCGGATATCCGTTACCTTCCTCTTTCTTTGTGTTGGGATTCTAAACTCCGGTGGATTCATGCGGACTATGGTTAACTGCTCCTCAGATCTCTGCAGGGTAAATCCAGACAGCTAGCTAGACTATCTGTCCCATCAAAACAAGTTCCTTCCCCAGGCTATTTTGCAGCGGCACCGTGACTGGCTTAGCGCCGCCCATGATGACTGTGATTGTTTTAAAGAAATGGTTAATAAATCAGAGCATGTTTGTCTCTCATCCCGGAATGCTGTAATGACTAGTTAGACCCTCATCCTTAGCTCTTATTGATACATTTAAAGAGAGACTTGAAGAGAGAGATTAGAAGTCGCCCATGTTTCTTAGCGTGACTCTGAACCGCTGCCCCACCTGAGCTTATTTTCAATGGAATGTTTAATTGATAGGCGAGGGTACATCAGACTTCATCAAAGCCCATTAGATGTACTCCATCAATCCCCCAGAGTTAAATCAGATGGTATCCCAGATTGTGCTGGAGCGCTGCTACAGAAGCAGAGCCAAAAGAATGTGCATAGTGAAAGCCTGGGAGCTTATTATTTAAGTACTGTTGTAAAGACAATTCACTCTCCTGATGCTAAAACGGTCATTTAAATGGACTGTCTACGGCTAAATCCTATTTCTGCCTCCATCGCTCATCCAAAGCATATGGTGATGACTGGGAAGAATTTCAGCTGGGAGGCAGGGGGGGCACGATTAGGAGAAAATGAAGGGGGATATGTGTGTGTGTGTGTGTGTGTATTGAATTGAATATATTTCAGGATAACCCCTTGAGATGTAGCATCTCATTTTCAAGAGGGTCTTGCACATATATACAAACAAAAAGGTTAATCATACAATACATATACAAAAAAGACTCAAATACAAACATATATACAAAACAATGCCTCGCTCACCTGCCCTTGACCCCACAATTCATATTGCACATATATTAAAGTATAATAACAAAATAATCAGCCAAATGCATTAGACAACTAACACGTCAAATATCAATATATCTATATGCCTTATGACAAAATATAACATAACATACCAGATGACATCACATCTCACATATAAATATCATATATAATATCCTTGATGTCCCTAATTACAAGAACATGTAGTTTCAAGAAAAGAAAAAAATGACGACTTGAATAAACCAAATGTAGAAATAGACCTCAAAAAAAGAAGAAGGCTATTCCAATCTAAAGGGGCTTTGTATTGAAATGCTCTCCTACCAGCTACAGAGAATAACCTCGGTACCGTAAAAAATGTTGGACATTGGAGGTGTCTAAGTGAGTAGGTTGAGCAATAAGGTATTAAGTGCTGTTTAAGGTATACAGGACAATTAGAATAAACACATTTGAAAATAAACAAAATCCAGTGGTAATCTCTTCGTTGTTTGGGTTGCAGCCAGTGTAATGAATCATACATAAAACAATGATGAGTTTTAAATGGGCAATTTAAGATAAATCTGCAAAGAGAATTGAATACAACATTAAGGGTTTTAAGATTGGACTCAAAGGTATTAATGTAAACTATGTCTGCATAATCAATAATTGGTATTACCAGTTGAGAAATATTTTTTTTTTTCTGACTGGAGTTGAAAAGCAATTAATTGATCTGTACAAAGTGTTAAGACATCCATACACGTTCTTAATGATACTATCAATGTGTATCTTAAAAGCAAGGTTGGAATCTAGCCAGAGGCCCAAATATTTAAATTCCTCCACAATCTGCATAAGGGACCCATCTAAAAACTTTATTTCAAAACATGAAGCACAACGGCGATTTTGTATCGTTGAAAACACCATACAGCAGGACTTATTCATGTTCAACAGAAGTTTATTAATAGACAGTCACTGTTGTACTTTATCAAAGTCAGATTGAAGAGTTTTTTGAACTTGCAGCAAATCCCAATCAGAGGTATAGATGACAGTGTCATCAGCATAAAGCTCTAATTCACAATGAGAACAAACTTGTGCCAGGTCATTGATAAAGATTGAAAAAAGTAAGGGGCCTAAAGTTGAGCCTTGAGGAACACCTTTATCAACAATTAAATAATCTGACTGGAATCCTTGATAAACAACACATTGACGTATATTATGCAAATAAGAGTTAAACCAGAGCACAGCATGTTTATTCAAACCAATAGAGTAAAGCTTATCCAGTAGAAGGTCAACCATATCGAAGGCCTTTGAGAGATCAATGAAAGCAGCTCCAACGAAATGACCATTATCAAAACCCGAAAAGACATCATTTGTAAATTTTAAGAGCCAGATTGATGTGGAGATAAAATATTATATATGTTAATATAATCAGTTGATTGATTAAAAATTAATGTCTCAAATATTTTATTAACTGCACAAATGATAGAAATCGGGCGATAATTATTCACATCTGATTGATCTTCACCTTTGAAAAGAGGTGTCACTCTTGCAGCTTTCCAAATTTGTGGCACAGTACAAGTAGTTAATGATAAATTAAAGAGATCTGCAAGAGGACACATCAATATGTGAGCTGCAATTTTGATAAACTTAGCTTCCAGATCATCTGGTCCTGTACTACACTTTAATTTAAGGTCCTGTAATACATTAAAGACATCAGTAGGCATGATCTTTTTAAATGAAAAAGAACCAGCAGGCATGAAAGAATAAGAAGACCATGCCAAACCATCAGAGCAAACAGATTTTAAACTACATAAAGATGAAAAATGATGGTTAAAGGCATGAGCTATATGCAAAGAATCAGATAGAATATCATTATCCTTGAATATTTGTTTCACAGACATTTTTTTATTTTTATGAAGAATGTTATTTAAGTGATTCCAGAAGTGCCTAGGATTATTGAAATCACGAGAGAAGCAGTCTCTATAGTAGTTAGATTTGGCATTCCTAGTTTCAGTTTTGCATTTATTCCTTAACTGCCTATATGTTGTCCCATCCGAATCATCTTTTGTTAAACGATATTTAACCCAAGCTTTATCCCTTTCTTTGAATAGTTGAAGTAAATTAGAATTTATCCATGGTAAATGTCTACCTTTTACTTTAATCGTTCTCACAGGAGCATGTTTATCAATTATGGTTTTTACTTCAGTATAGAAGAAGTTCCATGCCTCTTCCACAAGTGGAATTAGTTGAAGCCTGTCCCATCTAATATCTAGTAAATCACGTATGTAAAAATCAACATTAATATTTTTGCTTTGCCTCATTGTGATATATTTATAGGGAGAACTCTGTAATTTAATTTCCCAGATACAGTATATTATAGAATTGTCACTAAAGCAATCTGATAAAACACCCGATTTAATAATCCTATCCGGATTGGAAACAAGGATCCAATCAAGCAAGGTAGAAGAACGGCCATCAACCCTTGTGGGTTCTTGTGGGTGTGTATGGTATTGAAAAGTAAAGGGAAGACAGGTTGGGCGAAAAGGGTGGCAATGCATGAAGAGGAGAGATAACATGAGCTGAATGAGAGGAAGAGAGAGAGAGAGAAAGATGGGGGGAGGACAGGAGAGTCGATCAAACCCAGGAATGCGACAATAACGGCTAAAAACACACGCACATACTAAGATTATAAGGATCATGTGACACGTACACACACCCACAGAATACTAAAACCCACCCACGCTTGCATCACACACTCCCTCTTTCGCTCCCTCTCTCCGGCTTACAGGCTATAAATAGCTGGAACTGAGCCCTTTGCTAATTCCTTCATTCAGAGTCTAGTGGAATGGCAGAATGCATGCAGTCTTTGATGCACGTCCTGACAGGAAGATACAGGAAGTGGTGGATAGTTGCCAAAACAACCCCTCCCTGGTTCTCATCCTCTCTTCATTTCAGTGTCTCTCACTTACTATACTGTTGCTTCTCAGCCTCCTTCAGAGGCTAACTGAAAGCTTCAAAATGTTGATCAATACCATAATCTGGCAGTGTACTCCGTCTCAGTCGTGTAATCGCATTATGAAAGCGCCGCATTCGCTCGCATCCACAATGAGTAAAGACACTGAGTAAATTATGCAAATCATTTCTCCAGTTCCAGTCGTTATCGATATCCGCAGAGATTATTTTAACACAGTTACACTTCAAATGTTCCAAATCGATTCAATGTTGTTGTTTTTTATCTTTAAGAGTTATAACCTCAAGAATGACTCTGGTCAGTTCAGTCTGGATTTGAATGTTCAAGCTCTGAAAAACATGCCGGGACAAAATGTGAGTGTTCGGTGATGTAGAACAATTGGAACTAGGCCCGTACAGGCCTGTAAAGCAGGGGTCTTCAACATTTAACTGAAAGAGAGACGGATCAGAGACCCCTTACTACATATATTGTATAAAATTAAGTTGCATATTAATCTGGTCCTACAATATCTTTTAGGGCGGCCTAAAGCCGTTATACATACCTTTTTTTGCATAAAATACTAAGCTATTCAAATAGCCTAATAATTGTTGGATTTTATAAATCATGTTTTAATGTTACCTACCTTAGTAACTGCATTACCTATTGGCCAGTAAGCCTACCATCAGTGGAGATTTATATTTGCTAATAATATGTTGAAATCATGTCAAGACTTTTTCATTTTTGAAAAAAACGTTCAAAAATTAACAATAATTTGGAGGGCCCCCTGGAGTGACTCTGAGGACCCCCTGGGGGTCCCGGACCCCCTGTTGAAGATCCCTGCTGTAAAGCTTTGGATTTCTCCAGGGGTGTTCATGGCGCTGTTGTGAAAGCTACAATATGAACTTAAAGTTTTACAGTTTGACAGGGAGGTGTATTTTTGTGAGCCTTTTTTAAAACCAGAACCAAAGCGCAAACGTGTGAATGAAGAATAAATAAATGAATGAATGAGAAAAGTTGAGATGTGGAGGAACAGTAAGAAGAAGGAAAACAAAAAAAACTGCCTGTTTAATGTGAAATCTTCTGGATTTATTTCCTCAACAAGGAGTTTGATATCAAACACTTGTTGTAAATATCTCCTCTTAAGAGTGTTTCAGTGATTAGATATTTACTGGATTCTGGATGCTAATTTGTTCAAATATTGTGGTGTGGTTAGTCTATGTGTAACTGCAATTAATACATTTCTGGGGATATTTGTCCTCCTTTTACCACTATTTTCTATTCCGTCGGACCATATTATGCTGTTCTTTTATTATATTCAAAACTTTCAAACTTTCAAAACATTTATACTCTGTGATTCCTGTTCTGTTTGTCCAACTATCTGATTGCGTCACCTTGATGTGCTAAATTGTGTGACTACATACTGTAAATTAACAAGATTCAAGATGAAAAATCCTTTATTAATCCCACAATGGGGAAAAAGGGTAAACAATGTTGCAGCAGCAGGGGATAGAAAGAAAACGTAGAAGACAGAGATAAACAAACAAATAAATATACGTAAAGAGAAGAAATATTAGCTTGCCTTTTGTCATGCTATCAAAATGTTGCGTGTTTAAGAGCTACAAATCAGGAAATAACCAATAGTGCAGTAAAGATTCAAGCAGTGGGCAGAAATGTGGTTATGGTGCACTACGCTTTTTTTGCCGACCATCTCAAATGATGCAAGAAATACACTTTTAAGGAAGTAAAATGTTAGTCCAACACTCAAAACTTTTAAAATTATACACAATTATAAAATTAGACTGCATCCCACGTGGAGAAATTTCACAGTTCTCTCTCAAAATCTAAAAACACCCTGCAAGATTTGAAAGAAAACAAGTCCATCACACACTACACAATACACACAGAGTCCCCTTTCTCACGCCGGTTCTCCTCAGCTCTTCTCTTTGTCTGCACAGTTATGATTTGTCTTGTAAGACACGTCAGCCTCAGTAGTTCTGGACACATTTCTAATAACCTTTTTCCTCCATTTCAACAGTCCATCAAACCCACGGGCTACACCAGCTTAGCAGTCAGCAATTTTAAAACCCGCTTCTCTCCCCCCCCTCAGCTCATGGTTAATATTGGATATTGTAGTTCTCTGCTGAAAGGAGTGATGTTACCGTTCAGATCCATGGTAATATCAAACAGAGATAGAGTTTTTTTTCCCTGGGGCTCCGTCTTGGCATCTTCACTGACGTGTTGAGTGCTTTCTCCGCAATCTTTCTGTTTGTTGCGTATCAAAAAAAATCACGAGCTAGCTAGGAGGGTGATGTCCCCATTGTTAACCTCACCTACAAAGCTGACTGGTTGACTGCTTCTCCATCTGGTGGAAGACAGGCAACTTCTAACCTATTTCAATCACTGAACAAGTCAGTGAAATGTGGGCAATTCAGAGATGTGGATGCCTAAAAAGTTGGGTAACACTTTACTTGAAGGTATCTACATAAGAGTGACATGACACTCTTGAACACATGACACTGTCATGACAAATGAACCCTAACTCTAACTTGTCATGACAAAAACCGAATGACACTTAATGACAGAAGCGTTATGTCATAAATGTTTATGACTTGTTTATAACGTTTATGACACGTTCATGACAGTGTCATGTCACTCTTATGTAGATACCTTCAAGTAAAGTGTAACCAAAAGTTGTATTAAAAAAACAACATAACATCAAGTTCAGGATCACTAATCTTTTGAGTCACATAACTGTTGTTAAAGGTCCAAAAGGTATTGTAAAAAGTGAGCTTTTGATTATAAAGCAGATCCAGGTGCTATATAAACACTGTTTAAGTATCCAAACGCTCAATCCACAGAGAAATGCAAACAGCCAGAAACTGTGCCTTTAAACGAGCTGTCAGGACTTCTGCCGGTACAATGCCGTTACAGTCATTCCCCGGCTGCAATGATGGTGCACATGTGGAACACCTGGAAACGCTGAACAATCAGAGCAGACTTTTTTCGGGAGGGTGGTTTAAAGAGACAGGCGCTAAAACGGAGCGTTTCAGAAAGAGGGTGAATACAGGTATATTCAGACAGACAGTATGAGAAAAATAATGTTTTTTTTTTTTTTATCATAAAAGCATGCAAACATGTTCTAGTTGAAACCTAAAATACAAGTATCAACTGGAAAATGAGCATACTATGGGACCTTTAATGTTGTGGTCCTTTTAGTACAGTCTGTGGCTGCCAGTGGCCTTTTACTAGCAATGTATAGGACTGTCCTAGATGAATGGAAAAGTTCAAAGCGAGTGACCAACCCTGGCTGATTTGATTCTCTCTTCACCCTCACCACCTCCTGGAGAAAGACAAAGCCTTTGACCGCGCAGGCCTGTCGCTGTCTGCTCCACTGTGCCTCAGGGTAGAGCAGAGAGGACGTGAGGAGAGGGAGAGGAGGGAGGTGAAACATGAGAGGAGGTGCAAAAGCAAAGATGGACTCTGTCAGATTTGGTTTGGACCAGAGGCTGGATGAGACCCTCTGCTCTGACCTCCATCTTCTATAAAATGACAACTACCCAGACGTCTGACTTCAGTTTTTACTCTCTGCTTCTCAGTCAGTCCTTGTCTGTTTATAAATGGCTCTGTTTTGTCTCCTTCAGTTCTGGCGAGCGTGCTCACATGAAAGAAAACTTTTGGGTTAGTGTGTACAGTATACTGAGGTAGAAACGGACATTCCCCTGTCCCTTGGGAGATACAGGCACCCATGCAACATGTTTCAGCAATTGTTCATTCTGATAGGAAGTGTATTCTGCCTGCAGAAAGATGGCAATCTATTTCCCCCCCCCATCATGCCTTTTTTGTCCCATGTTTGTTCTTTAAAGGGAATCAAGTGTGGCTGGCAGGCGAAAGAGACGGCATAAAGAAAGAGATGGAGTAGAATAATCTGGCATCAGAAGCAAAAATCATATATCCACTGCTGCATGCTGGCACTTCTCTCTCTGTTTCCATTATTTATCTGTTTGTTTTATCTGTTTGATTTATTTATTCATCTCTAGCCCTTTGGCGATGCCGACGTTGCAGCACAGCCCTCGGCCGCCGTGTGCTTTTATTTTGTTAGTATTGAACCCTTCTTGATGAATCTCCTCAGAAAATTGAAATATTGCAGAACGGGGAGATGTGGGAGTTTGAGTTTGATGCATGGAGATGGATGAAGTATCGGATGGAATAATTCATAAAGGCCCCCAGCTCGCACCCTGCTGCTCAGCCCAAGAAGCACGGAGCTGGCAACGCTGAGGTTAGCGGTTCAAATCCCCGGGGATTATCTGGCAAAACTGCTGTATATCCTCCTCGAGCAGGACTAATTGAATAGAACTAGCAGCTCAAAAGGCACTTTGTAACAGCTTATCGGGGTTAATCCTCAGCCTACCACCAATAAAGTTCTTAGTAGCGTGGACGAGTCTGTCTCTGTTTGTTCAAGATCCATGCTAGTCTATTTTGTTCAAGAATTCAATCGTTAATTTAGGAATTATTGATTTTAGAATGCTGTTTACACCCCTCACCAGCAGGACGTCAGCATTTTATGAGCAATTTATGTGAGTGTCCTGTCTGTGGCTGCATGTTTGTCAAACATTAGATGCATCAGAGAAGCCTAACTGTAGGTGATTGCTGGTTCTTGTGAAGTTAACCTACAGAAATAGCCATCTGAAAGCTTATCTTGGGATGTGCGACATGCATATTGATACTGTATATTGGTTGGCCATAAATTGTCGAACAGATGTGTGGGAAGGGGTTCAGACCAATACAAAAAATACACTTCCCTTCATGAAATGGTGCATCTTGGGTTTGCTTCCCTGTGTTGGAAAATATCCACCGCAAAAATATGGAAAAGATAATACTTTCAAGAATAATCAACGGAAGAAGTTGTGAGAAAGTAGTGTGATGCCTGGTCGAGGGGGTTTTAAATCACCTTTTTCCAGCAAGTAGGAAAAGGACACAGTTATGAATGTAAAGAGGTAAAGCACGAGCGGACTCCACACAGCCAGTAAAGACACTACACAGCTGTTGTGGAGGCTACGCAGCTGATGTAGACGCTTCAGCAGGTGTTGTGGGTCTACGGACAAGACTTCTATAGTCTAAGGCTGAGTCTCACTTCTCTTTTTGATATCTCTTCGGTCCTCAGCCAAACTGGAAGTTGTTCTGGCTCTACTTTGTAAAGGCCATCTGAAAGCTCATATTCCTGCCCCAAGGAGCGAGGATGGAGGAGGGATCCCTGAGGAGCTATGAGCGAGGAAACACGAGTGCAGCCTTCCCGGAAGCCGTGCAAATGAAAGCCATTGCTAACTCCGCCCAGCTGACAAAGTCATGTCAAGTCAACGTTTCAGAGGAAAGGACGTCGGATCCCTCTGAAAGCACATTTCCTCGTTTCCTCTCCCCTCGCATGATTTCCTTTGTCTCTCCCATGCTTCCTCGTTGAGACGGACTAAGACGCGAGGAAGGCAAGCAAGTGGAGGTACCGTGGATGAAATTTAAGAGAACTGAGATTCAGCTTTAGACTTCTTCACAAACCCAAACGCAGCTCTTCCTAATGCCCTACCATACACTAGAAGACTTTAAAAAGACTAAAGTCTGACACAATCTCACATCTAAAGACAACCATCTTGCTTGTTAGTGAAACATTTCCAGCTTAGTTCCCATTTAAGGGCTGCGGAGTCCAGCTCCTCTGACTTCTTTACCATGAAGTCTTGCTCTGTGTTAGTGGCTGCTGACTGCTGAGAGACGCATGCAGTTTGTCTGCGGGCCTAAGGAAGCAGCAGCAGTAGCAGGCGGTCTTTCCCTCCCTTCCCCATCGTCCATCGATCCACCGTGACTCTGCAGGAGCCAGATGAAAGCCTCTCGCTATGATTTATGGGATGTCATCTCCAGGGGAACCGGTGGACCCCTCCCTGCGTTCGGTGAAGGAGCAACCTGCCGGCGGGCAAAACCAGTTTCCCTGGGTCCTAAGGCCTGATATTCTACCACAGGTACAAGCTGGGTTTATAGTCAACACTTTATATATACAACATGAATATGCTACAATTTGTCTAATGGTAATAATATATAAATAATGATGCATGTGTTGAGAACAATGTTAAAACCTAAGATTGATGAAGTAACCAAGAAATATTGTTCCAGGCTCTAAAATATTCATACAGTATACTGGAAGTAATAACATCCAAAAGCACTAAAATCCTCAATTGCATATTTGATTTCAAGTTTCTGTTTCTGTAACCTGCAGTGTGGACTGTTGATGCATGCTTATGACATACGCCTGATCGATCGCTTTCTTTTTTTGGACTTTAATCCTTCTTGAATTTCTTTTTTTATCTGGAGCATTTTCCGCCATACTCCTAGCTGCTGCTCCGTTGCTATGGTCTCGCCCCCATTCCCGCCCCTTTTAACTCTGGCTGGTTGACATAAAACGCATCACTTCCGGTGCGCCAGCGTGGGAACAACAGCGGCATACTGAGAATTACAGACAGCCTTCCCTGGCGGTGATAAGGCTTAATCTGCATTGTGTAAACTCGTTTGGCAAGGGCCTTAATGTAACAGACCATACTTAATATGTAAAAGTCCCGCACTCCAGCTTTAATCAGATAGTAACAAGTGTAATTTTGTATTATTACTGTAATAAGAGATATTAGTTATGTTCCCTTTCTTGCTTTTTTTCCCTTAAGTATTACAAATTCAGAAACAAATGTATTCATCAGTGCCATGGATTTAATGAAACAATTACAACACACGGCTAGTTTAGCAACTTACTAAAAGCTTAAGTATTAATTAAGGAACCATGTGTAACCACCAAATGTTAGCGCATTTGTTTATCTATGAACAAACACACATTCATGTTAGAGTGTCCCACTTTCCTCCATTTGCACTGATGGCAGCATTAGGAAGTAATTCTGCAGGCTTAATCCACTTAAAATTAGAGGAGGTTTTTAAGGATTCTGTCTTAAGGGTGCCCTATAAAAAGGATACAAGTATAGGCCTCAGGAGACTCTGGGATGCAGCATTCCTTATTTAAAAAGTACGAAGAATAGAAGTGGGTTCAACGGCGAGAGAATATGGGCTAGGATGAGTGTATTACCATGAGAGCATATTCACCATTGTGTGGTGGTGAGTGTCCCTGTATACAGCAAGTTTTGATCTACTGCTCAAAAGCTTTTCCCCCTTCTTTCCCCTCTCTTCTGCTTTCCTCTTCGCCTCCCCTCCCAGCAGATGTAAAAAATAATGACTTCACATCAATGCGGGATGAGAAGCAGAGGAAAGGAGGAGCAAAGAGAAAGACAATCCAGGAGCTGTTGGAGGAATGCTGAGGCTAGCAGTGTCATGCCTGCCCTGACCACTACAAACCTATCAGCAATGATGAAGAGGGATGAAGTTCATATGTTGCAACTACTTGTTTTTAACATTAAGGGTCCTATCTTGCACCCAGCGCAGCGTAGACCGACGCAAGTGTCTTTGCTAGTTTAAGACCGACGCAGTTGTCAATTTCCCGTCCAGCACCCGCGTCGTTTAAATAGCAAATGCACCTGCGCCCATGGGATGGTGTGTTCAGGTTCAGGTGTTTTAGTGCATAGAATACTACAGTAAGCTATTGAAGTAATACTTGTTAAACATACTGTACATGTGGCACACTGAATCCTAATGGGCCAGTTAGCCTATAGGTAAGGTAGTCAATGTTTTTTTTTTTCACAAATAGGCTGATTTCTTCTTGCTAACAATATGTTGGAGTAATGTTAAAATAAAAATTAAGACCCCCAGGGGTCCTGGACCCCCTGTTGAAGATCTCTGCTCGAAAGAACCAAGCAGGTCTGCCTTGTTGCACGATCCAAATTTTCTTCAAAACTTGCCATTTTCAGCGTGTAGCTTGCTAGCTCAAAGTTTGTTTTTGTTTCCCGAAACGAACGATTCCGGATGTTTTCCGGCGATTATGCAGTAGATGAACTGTCCAGTGTGGGCTGCAACGATTACTTTCATTGTCGATTAAACTGTCGATTGCCATTGCACATACTACCGTATTTTCCGGACTATAAGTCGCACTTTTTTTCATAGTTTGGCTGGTCCTGCGACTTATAGTCAGGTGCGACTTATATATCAAAATATATATATAATTTAACATGTTTTTAAATGTTAATTCATACTGAAGACATTACCGTCTAAAGCCGAGAGAGGGCGCTCTAGGCTTGTGACAGCTATATGCTGCTCCTAAAGACAACTGAGAAAGAAATGAAAATCCTATTCTGCAGATTTCAAACTGCAGGTAGTAAAATATGCAGCCGAAAACGGTAATCGAGCAGCAGAAAGAAAGTTTGGAGTGAGAGAGAAACTTGTGAGGGACTGGCGAAAAGGTGACTCTCACTGCAACGAAGAAAACAAAGAAAGCTAATCGGCTAATCGTGCGCTGAAAGCAAGATGGCCAGAGCTGGAGGAACGAGTCCACAGACAACGTGCTGCCGGGAGAGGCCTGTCAACGGTGCAGAGAGAGAGACAGAGAGAGAGAGAGACAGTGGAGTGTGCTATTGTGTAGTTGAATAACTTGCCTTTCGAGATTAAATGTCTGCTCTTAGTCTTGGATTTTGTGAAATACATTTCTAAATAAATGCGACTTATAGTCCAGTGCGACTTATATATGTTTTTTTCCTCTTCGTGACGCATTTTTTGACTGATGCGACTTATACTCCGGAGCGACTTATAGTCCGGAAAATACGGTACATCTTTGTTGCACATTCTGCACTTAATCCATTCAGCCTCTTTTTTTTTCTTGTGTTAAACAGCCATTTTGTATATATTTGTTTCTGTATTTAATTTATAATAATAAAAAATAATAATTGTTTTTATACTGTATATATATATATATATATATATATATATATATATATATATATATATATATATATATATATATATATATATGCACCAACCACCAAGGCAAATTCCTTGCACGTACTTACTCGGCAATAAACCTTTTTCTGATTCTGATTATTTTCTCAATGATTTTGTTGTTTTGTTTATAAAATGTCGCTCTGTGTTTCCAAAGCCCAAGGTGACGTCCTCCAATGTCTTGTTTTGTCCACAACGCAAAGATATTCAGGGTGATATTCAGTGTATTCAGTGTTCAGAGGAGAGAAGAAAAAGCACATTCAATCAGAGAATTTTTCTCTTTCTCTTTTTCTTCATCATGTTGTCCCACACCTGGCGACACAGAACTTAAGAAATTAAGCCCGGTTGTGTTTGTTGTTTAAAATACTCTTGATGACGGTCCGGAGGGACGGAAACGTTAGTTTTCTGTAAATAAACGGTGACGCTACAGCAAGAGCAGAGTGCAGGATTTTCTTTTTTCCCTTTGTTCCTTTTCTTCATAAAAAATGAGTCAAACCGATGAATCGATTATCAAAATAGTTCATTCAACAGTTGACAACTAATGAATTGATCTTTGCAGCAAGAGCTGCAATGTTGGTATTATATACAGTCACTATTTTACACCTGTGTGACATTTCCAGTTAGTGCACTGTACACCAATGGGACAGTGTGTAAGCAGTGAGTAGCTGGGAGTGTGCGTATATCTCTCTGTATTATGGCACATTTCCATCAAGTCGTACATCTCACACAAAAAAAGAGGAAAAAAACAAGCCGTGTGACAGTGTGAAATGACTCGAGACCTGATGTATAGTGTTCTATATGTGCCCGAGGAGCTGTAAGTGGCAATGACGGGTGGGGTGTCGAGGGCTGAGGCTGAAGTGTCGGAGTGGAGAGGCGGAAGGAAGGAAGGAAGAAAGAAAAGCTGTTGAGCTGTGAGGGGCTAAAAAAAAAGAAAGTCCAGTCAAGTGATGGAAGTGCTGACAGGGACGGTGGAAATCAGTGCCTCATCACTATACTGACATACACATCAATGTGCACATACAGACAGCAGGAGAGACTTTGATGAATACAAACATGAAGGCACACACACACGCGCACACACACACACACACACACACACACACACACACACACACACACACACACACACACACACACACACACACACACACACACACACACACACACACACACACACACACACACAGTGATATTGATGCTGTCAAAGCAGACGATGGGGGATTCTTTTCTAGTTTAAACAGTGTGTGTATGTGCTGATGAAAAAACCCAGACTTTTTGTCCACACTACACCGATTGTGTTGGTGAAGTAAGTTGCTTTTCTGAAGACCTCCAGTTGTTTGAGGTCAAACCAAGAAACACTTTGCGCCTGGGAAACTCTGACCAACCTGATTCCTACAGCCTTCTCCTTTTTTGTGAAAGGTGCTGGCTTTGTGCAGCTTATAACAGAAATATAGAAATGAAAAGACAAATGTCAAACAATGTCAAATCTCTGCTCTTCATTTCACACCTGCCGACCAAATGGAAATATTTCTCTTTTATTGCTTGCACATCTAATAGTGCCCGGGCAGGTAAAAAACATCTGCAGAAAGATCTGAGTTGAGAGAAGACGGTTCTTGACGGTAAAAAAAGGGAGAAAATTCAAATGTCACCTTTTCTCATAAAGTACCTGGAAAGGGATTCAGTCCGGCCCTTTGTTCTCTTGCTTTTTAACACTTTGAATGGGATGTTCTGTAAAACCATGGTAGGGTAATTGAAAAGGTATTTGACCCTCCATGGAATATTGTGCATATTGTTTTTTGTTTATATAAGCCCCCCCCCCAACACACACACATGCAATATTTATGATGTTTAAAGTGCATGAACCTGGAAAAGAATCATAACATTCACAAGAGTTTCCCACATTAAGTTAACTTCCCTGGGCTTCTCTCCCTAATTGACCGTCGACTAAGCCCCTACCCTGAAAAGCGATTGTCAAATCATAGCGTAGCAACTGTAACTAGGCACGGCAAGCCTGTCAAGCTTTGAATTTCTCTGCATGTTGAAGCGGTGCAGTAAGAGCCACACTCTGTGTAGGAAGAGTGTGGTATAGGATAGGAGGGATAGGTAGCTTTCGCCCTCCATGTTTGCACACAACATTTTTTTTTTATGTAACCCCCCCCCCCCCCCCTCCTTACAGGGTTTCTCGTTTGAAATGAGTCAGCTGGAAACATAAAAAAAAGTCAGCCAGTCGTTTCCAACCAGCTCATGAAGGTAATATCTGCCAGCTTCATTTCAGCTGAAAAAAGAGACAGCCGGTGCCTAGAAATGAGAAGAGAACAATTTCTACAAATCTGAACGACCCATTGTTGTTAGAAGGACAAGATTTAAGGAACATATTTCCGGTGATGAATCACCCCCCCCCCCCCCCCCCCCCCGTATTCATTTTAAACTTAAATGTACTGGGCGAGTATGGGAAGCTTGACAGGCATAGCACGAGTAACTAAGGGAACTGGGGCTTAGCGAACAGTCAATTATCTCTTAAGTCTTCCCATTAAATCCCTCATCTCCCAGCCTCCCCCAAACCTTTATTCAATACTGTCCACTCACCATCCTCCGTGGGCACGTAGACATTGAGGTAGAGGCAGTCCTCGCTCTGGTTCTGGATGTAACCCGCCGCCACGTCCAGGTTGTCTGTGAACCACACGGGCAGCATAATCTCCGGCAGCACGCCGTGGACGTTCTGAGGGCACACAGGGGCAAACTGGGTGGCGTTGCGGATCTCCTGCCAGGATCCCGGGGCTTCGGGCGGCTGAAAGCGGCGGTCGCCAATGGGTGCTGTGGCATAGGGGACGCCCAGGTACTGCTCCACAGGGCCCAGGATCTCATTGTTTAAGTCCTTCTTGATGCCTCGGATCTTGCCGTAGTTGGTGGTGACTATGGGGTGTTTGGAAGGGTCTATCTTCTGGCTCGAGGCCAGGCTGAAGAGGAGGATGAGGCCTAGCACACCCATTAGGCACCAGTCTGTCATGAGACTAAGGGGCCGTGTCCTGGACAAAAAACTCCGCCGCCTTTGTTTACTCAGAGCAAGTGGAAGGGGGTACATGACTGGATTCATACTGTTCAGCCACCTGCTTCCAGTCTGTTTTGGAGCACTTGAGTCTTTTTTTGGAGAGAATAGGGATTATGACCAACACTCTGGAAGGTAAAGCATAAGAGGGGGATTAAAAACAAAAGCAGGCAGACCCTGAAAGACTAAAAGGAGCTTTTACGGAGGTCTGATCAAGAGCGAATGTGAGATGGAAGGCAAAGCAGTTGCTGGGGGAAAGAAAGGTCCTTGGGGTGCTGGAGAAAGGAGGCCGGGCCCCTCAGTGTGGGATGTCAGGTCAGTGTTGATTCTGAGCAACAAGGAGCCGAAACGCTTCCCCAGCCATGGTTCTGTTGCGTTCCATCCCTATTGGTCTTCTATCATCCAGATCATTTGATTGACGTTTCTTACAGCCACTGAATTCTGCAGCATGAGACAGGGGGAAGGGGAGGGACGAGATATAAAGGACAGCGACACATCCAGAGAAAAAGAAAAATTAAATAGAAACAGAAAGGGGTGGGGGGGGCAAAGGGGGGTGTGGGAGAGAGAAAGATAAGAGAGAGATTATTAGTTTATCTGAAGCAGAAATATATTCCATTAAATGTTGTCAGCGCAACACTTCCCCTTCAAAAGTTGCCGAGTGAAAAATATTTCCTGAAATGAAAGCGGTGGAAAATGAACAGACAGTACTGTTGAGATCAAGTACAAAAAAAAATAAAAATTAAAGAAATAAAAAATGACTCATTTTGGGATCATTTCATGCGGCCATCAACGTGTTTCGCTTCACATCATTACATCACAGACGGCGTGTAGAGGAACTCAGGAAATGCAATCCTTGTGACCGCATTCTACCTCGCCTCGTTTTTGCAAGATTATCTATCTGTATACTCTATGTACTGAGGGCACATTTCTACACAACCCTCCCTATCTATTATGCACGAAAAAAATAAACTGTCCTGGTCTGACCTGCATCCCGAATCCCGCTAGGTGAACTGTGTTTAACCTGCCAGCTTAGCCCTAACACATCTCTGCAGATAATGTAGTGCAGCTGATGTAGTCACAGCGCTATCATCAAGTCTTCTAACAACACTGCAACTGATGCCTCAATACTTATGGTTATTAATTTCCTAAAGGCTTCAGTGCTGGCTCTGGAGATATAAGAGTACAGTAGAAAGTGTAGAGTCGAAGCAGAGTAGAGGCTAGAGATTAGGGTGAGCCTTTCACTGCCTAGTAGGGTCAAAAGTCAATAATGTGCACCTGTAAGCAGCTTATAACAACCCGGGACACTTTTGGGCTACATGCAGAGCACAGAGACACACAAAGTAAGCCTTAATTGACCCACACATGAATGAGTGTCCACACACTGTATACTCATTCATGTAATGTAATGTGAAAATGGGCAAATCCTCATGTAACAGACCCAGTCAGAAATGCACAAGGCATGGGTGAGATTATACCGTCATAACATTGTTGGGTGGTGTTATGTAATGGTAAGGTGGCAAACACCAGCAGTAATGAAGACTGTACAGGAAAAACAAAGGAATCTCTTTTATGTTCGCACACCGACACACACACACACACACACACTCTATTTGCGGCTTATCTGATTTTTAAATTCACCGTTACCTCTTTCTCTCTTTCACGCTCTCTCTTGCTTTATCACCATGCCATAATTGTCCCATTTAAAGTCATCATTACCGCATTATTGCATCGCCTGCACCCACTGAAGCGCCTCTGTGTTTTTTGTTGTCTTTTTTTTCCTATTCTCCCACTGCCAATAAAGCCATTTGAATTTGAAAGTATGGCAGTTGAGTGCCCTGAGGCAAGACGGCAGATAATTAGAGTATATAGGCTGATGAGCAGGCGAGCGCTCTCACTCACACTGATGTAAGACATACAAATAAGAAAGCTCATTCATGTAATAATAAAAGGTTCTTATGTACCGTACAACAAGCTATTTCAGAGGAAGATGTGCTTGCAGGGGGAGGGGGGGGAATGTGGTAAAAACACATTTGTGTCCTCTCAGAAAGTGGTAATTGCCAGCGAGTCCGTAAAATCTGCAATCTTTTGTCATCATTGTCTTCTTTTGGTACAGTGCGTTCAGCCTAAATATATTGGTGCCCGCCTTTTGTTCCTCTGAGTGTGGACTTTGTTGTTCTACCCACGCGCCCGTGTGTGTGTGTGTGTGTGTGTGTGTGTGTGTGTGTGTGTGTCTGCGAGTGTACCCTCTCACAGAGAAGCGGGCAGCAAGATGTGTGCTCTAATTAAACCATAGAGAGTCTAGAGGACGGCCGGCTTTGCGCTGCGCGCAGGGACAAGCGCTCCACCCACCCATACCCACACGCACACACACACACACATTTACCATTACACTTTCATCCTTCAAAACACATAAAAGAGACTGGGAGATAGAAGGCCAGATATGAAGGCAGAGAAATAAAGGAGCAGGGATAGCGAGAGACAAATCAGAGATGAGAAGTGAGAATGTAGACGGAGAGGAAACAGGTCCTGGTGTTAATGAAAAGCTCCTCTCTGGTGAGTAGAGACCCTTCAGAATGCTTGAGTAAGAGCCACATGTGGCGCTGCTTCACTGACCCTGGGGCCTCTTAGAGAAGTGGACATCTAAAAGATTCCCATCCTAAGGCCCACGGAGAGGGCCAACTGGACTGCTCTCGCCCCTAAACCTGCACCTCAAGCCTGGGCAGGCACAGAGGCCAGCAGAAGCCCACACAAGCCAGAATCCTTGGGCAAAATCCAAGGCTCTGGCAGGCATGAGTGTGCCTGGAGGGACCTTCAGATTTTCGGGGTGCATCAAGTGTTTAATTGCTAATTGGCTCAATTAGAAGGCCTGATTAGGCCAGCTTCGCTGTGAGCAGTAGGGGAGCTTAAGTGATTGATGAAGCAGAGATGGAGAGACAAAGTGGGCACTGATGGGAGAAGAGCTGAGCATGGACACTCCATACAGACATACAGGATAGATACACTATATACACTGGAGTGTGTGTGGTATTTGGAGTGCAAGTAGCATACACTATCATACTGACTTAAAGGAATGGGTTCTCCCGAACACTGTATCTCCGGGCATTCGCGCAGCACTATCACACACATGCACACTTGTCCATGTCAACAGGAGAATGTTTTTCCTCGAACACAGAGAGAAAAGGAGAGAGAAGGAGGGGGGTGGGTCATCCAGTGGCAGACCATCAGTGTAATCCTCATCTTTCCCTGCACCTGCCCTCTCTCACTCGATGTAGCTCATCTAAATGTGTTCCACCGAAAAACCTCTGGAGGACAAAGCAATACAAAGGATTCTATTTTCAATTTTTTCACCGAGCCCGTTTGCTGCAGGCTGTACTGCTACAGGGCTGGGCGACGCTGTATACAATTGAGGATGAGCACAAAAACATGCAAAATAATGGTGAAAATGTTTTCCGTGACCAAACATTATTCAAATTGGGTACAAACTGGGCCTTTAGCAAACGTTTCTATCCACAGCAACGCGCAATCTGCAAGCAGCGAGGTGTCCGGCGCCATGTTAAGGACACTCAAACCTGCAAGCTCTTTCTCTCATAGACCACTGTGCCGTTCATCATTTAGAGACGCCGTGGTCAAACTAGGACCTAAGGCTGTTACCCAGAACCCAACCTGTTAGACACTTTAATCTGCCACACAAAACTCTAAGTGATAGAATTTTGTTGCTTAATTTGTTAACCTGAAATATCTCCTGTCTGTTAACAAATTCTAACAGACGGTGCGGTAATTGTCTTATTATTAGGCCCACGGCTAGGCTATAACAATGTCACCATTGCTCAGTACAGTCAATATCCACTCTGCTGCTGCAAGAAAGAAAACGAATGCTGTGTAAAAGAGGAGTTGACGGCGAATTCTGAGCATATAACACAGAATGGACAGCTAAAGACTTCTCAGTAAGGTGGAGAAGAAAGCAGGATGACTGATCTGTCAGAATCTGTTGAAGAGTACAACATCAGACACCATTTTCCCGGCACCTAAACTAAAAGGGAAATAGGGAGCTTAATGTCTGGTATATGTCTGAGTACTCCTGCTTTAGATATACTTAAAAGGAATAGCTTGGCATTTTGGGAAACTCTTGCTCCATTTTTTTTGCAGAGGGGCAGATTAGAAGATATTACTGTTGTATCTGTATGATTAATATGCGCTCAGCCAAGAAATAGTGCAGCATATACCCACCAGAAAAAAGGCAATATGGCTTTTCTACACTTATCACACATATATGAAATGTTAATAGTGAGCTTTAGAGGTGCTGGTAGGTAATCCCCTGTTCCAGTGTTTATGCTAAGCTAAGATAAACTAGCTGTCAAACTTATTTAGCCACTAGGGGGCAGGGGAAACAATCTATGAGCACAGCATTGACATATTATCATCAGTTGATATGGCAACGTTGTTAGCAAACAGTAGCCTAATTACTAGGGCTCGGTATAGGTACTTAATACCTTTAAAGCTTTAGTGCGTAACTTTTTTATATGAATGAACGTCCGTTACATTTAAGCCATTGCCAAATGAGCTTATTAAGACTTTCATTTTCAGAAAACTCTCTCTGTATTTCTCAGCATGGCTGTGTTTAGAAATTGTTGTCGTCCAGCGACTTTCCCGCGCAGAAACTCAAGTGAAGATCATTACCTCTTCTGAAGAGTCTGTCATGTTTTTTTAATCCCCCGTGTCCACCTTGGCTACTAGCAACTGTGTGGAGGAGGGGTGGGGGCACGTGCGCGATCACGGAAGGCTTGTGTCAAGTGAATGCAACAATAGTGGGGGCGATGGAAACTACGCACTATAGCGTTAAGGTATCGACCGAAATATCCCAGTCCCAAGTAGTATCCAAATGTTGCCAGTCAAACGATAAATGCATCTGATCCTTTTTGTACCAAGGTTTAGAAAAAATGACTATTTGTATGTTTTGGTCAAAGCCAATCACTGCAAGCGTTCTTCAATTTAATATGACGTGTGATTGGCCCACTACCAGAGCAGCTAGCAACTCAATGCTTCCATTCACATGATGGTTATTGAATGATAATAAAGGTATCAAATGAAGTAATCTATTGGTATCTGTATCACCCTACAAATAACCCATCCAGATGGACAGACATTAGAGTGGTATCAATCTTCTCATGTACCTCTCGTCAAATCGAAAAGGCATTTTACACAAAATGTCGAACTATTTCTTTAAAGTAAAGGAACATGAAACACACTGCTCAACGTGATACTTACTTACAGTAACTATGCCATGTTGTCAATGTGTTGGTGACACATTATATATGATAATTATGATATAAACTGATTTAAAAACGTTGCAGTAACACACACTATGTCTTGAAACATCTAATTGACAGTCCCAGCTGAGTTTTAGAATATACTGCATAATAGATAATTGGATTGCATTACACTTTGCAGGTGGGTTTTTTTTTTTTACTATTGTGCCTTTCTCTTGTGTATGTGTGAACATTTTTTCCCTCGTTAATTACAACATGGTCTCGCCAGAGATCATATTCCACAAATTATTAATTGTCCTTTATTCTGCGGATCTCTACTTCAAAACTGACACCAGACTTTGATGTTGTTGCCATGACATGGAGAGCTGCTTCACTGCTCATATTAAAGAAAACAATTAGATAAAGTGCTTATGATTCCATGTTTTTTAACAGCAGGCCCACTTTTTTATCTTTAATTGCTGTGAGGAGTGTTCTGCACCACTTTAATGTGCTGTGACAAAGGCTTCCTCCAATTAACCTGCCGTTAATCTTCCATGTAAAGGCCATGTCTCTGCTCAGGGTGACTGCAGTGTGATCACTGAGTGTGATTGAAACTGCACCTCATTTGGAAAAGGAAATAAGCATTGTTCCTTTATGTTTCTAAAGTCTGCGTGTGGATTTGGATTAGATGAAGTTGTGTAATTAACTCATGTATAAATCAAACAGGAAGCCTTTTCATATCCTACTATACTCGTTTATGTTTTGCATTTGGCTCTTCTGCTGGACTTTACAGTAAGACATGGTTTATGAGTGCCGGTACCGATATTAACACCATAAAGATAAACCTTCTTTTCATTCAACAAAAGTAGCCAACTTTCTCAAATGTTAAATGCTGCCCTAACACAGCAGAATTACAAGACCAAGGTTGAATTAAAATCGAGTTTTGATTTGAATGAAGAACCATTTGATTAAAGAATAGGTAAAGACAAGTACAAATCTGATCAGAGATCAAGGTTTTCACAGATCCAAAAGAGACTCCTGGAAAAAACCTAACAGAACCTGAACATTAATGTTGACAAAAATGAGACTCAATCCGAAAGGGACCCAATGACCGGCATGAACCCCAAGTAACCCAAGACGGGACGAATTCAGCTTTAATAACAAAAAAATTAACAACACTAATGCATACTGTATTGGACCAAGATCCAAAACAGACCTATGGAAAATCTAATCATTTTTTTAAAAAGGTACCAAAGGACCATAAGAACCAGACAGAAATATACCCAAAGACCTAACCCAAAATACAGTGGACCCAAACATAACTTATAACAGAACACTCCATCATTTAATAAGCAGCCATGGTCAAAAAAAAGGATTATGACACACCAACACATTCTACTCACAACGCGTCAAAAAGCGACGCTTGGTCAGGTGCCTTTGGCGTTTGTAATTGACGTAAAAAGTCTCCTTTAGCGTCATATTTAGACGCTCTGGGTTGGGACTCACGGCATCGCTATTTGATGCTGTTGGGACTCGCGTCTAGCCTTTGGCGTCATAGTTTGACGCGCTTGGTCGGGACTCTAGGTGTCACTTTTTGACGCTCTGGGTCCTGTGTTTTTTTACCCATCCACCACCACAACCAACCTCCCTACGTGGATTATCGGTCTTTCATACTACTCACTACCGCTGACGCTCTAAATACTACATCATGTAACAGCACCGCGGTCGCTCCGCCCGGTGCGTCCCATACAGACGCTAAAGGGGGATTTTTGCGTCGGTATCTGACACTAAGAGCCACTGGCCAAGTGTCAGTATTTTACGAGTTGGGCGTGAGAACGGATTGGACACACCATTTGATCAGAGTTGTTAACTCGTGTATTAGAGTATAGTAAAACGTTGGCCTGAACTCCTGGCTATAGAACAGAACCCAACCTGGACCCAGTTACACTGAACACGTTTTGGACTCATGTCCTTGGTCTTTCAGTTACAGGGAACCAGGAGGACCAGTGAAGACCTATACCAATACTTCAGTGACAACTTACTTGACAATACTCTGTGCTACTGATACATTTTGGTCGGTATGGTAACATATCATGCTGTACTCTTCTCTACTGTCTGTTTTTCTCAATACACACACGGCTGTTCACTTGGTTTGTGGCTCTTTTGTTCAAATGTTTCCCCAGTTTTCCTCCAGTGGACAAATCAGCCTGGAGATCGCAGTCTCAGAATCGAATCCATCACCATTCTGCCACATAGCTTACAGAGCACAATCTAAATCCCACCAAAACCAATTCCACCCAATTTTACTCCAATACAGCCGCAGAACCACCCACTAAGTCCTCGCCTGTAATTGCTTGCCACCTCTCCCTCCGTTTTGTATCTGTCAGAGCACTGGGTTCAACTTAATGATAGATAATAACCTGACTTCACCAGCCTGGTGGTGCAGGAATTCAGTGCGTGAAGGTAGCTGGACGGATGAGGTCCAGAGTAACTGCCTTATCTTGACGGTCAGGAGGAAGAAAGACGGACCGGCAGACAAATGAAGAAGCTGCGTGAACAAAGTGCCTGTGTGGAGCTACGCCGGTGAACGCACAAGAAGCAAGAACACATTTACCATGTCAGCCAAGCACAAACACACAAATGTACCCACGCACACAAATACATTAGGCTCATTATCATCTCAAGGCGTTCAAGGTCTGACGGTATTTGAATCAGCTCATTTGTTTTTACATTTGCTAATTAATACATCAAGGCTGAGACATGAAAATTGGACATTTGAATGTCAATATGTCCTTGTGACTGTGTGTATATTTGTCCGTATGCACGTATCCGTATATATATATATATATATATATATATATATATATATATATATACAGTATATTATGCAAAAATGTGAAGTTGTTTGGAGTTTGTCCGTATGTCCGTGCTGTGGGTGTGTGCGCTTTTATCTGCGTGACAGCAGTTTGATGTGTTGATCGTAAAGTAATTTTGAGGGCATGGTAGAGTGGATGCTGAGTGGTTGAACAGAAAAAGGGCCGTTTTATCTCTGCAGATGCCACATTAATGCCAAGAGATGGGGCGGACATAAGTGTGTATGTGTGTGTGTGTGTGTGTGTGTGTGTGTGTGTGTGTGTGTGTGTGTGTTTGTATGTTTTTCGACCTGCTGACAGCCTCTATGTGGGCTCCGAATAGAAAAGAGCCGGCGGCCAGGTCAGTGCTCACTCTGGCTCTTGTCAATGCCTTATTATTTATTATTGGTCAGCCCTCCATCTCTCTCTCACTCGAGCCAGAGTTCAACACACAGCTGAAGGGAGGATGTATGTTAGGAAGATGGAGACATATGAAGAGCAGACCAATCAACTAACATTGAGCCACATTGTTAGGTCATGGCGGTTATAAGCCTTCTGTTTTTTTTTGCAGTAGCATTTGAATATCATGTATCATGACCCCTTCAAAGTTGGAGGAAGCTCACCATCACTCTATGCTATTATACATAAGTCATTAGTGTCAATGCACATTTAAATACAAATTTCAAGCAGCATTTCCTGCAGGCCCTGCTATCCTCTCAGAGAGATCAACACACTTCGCTACGGCAAAAGCTCCGTTTTCAAACTTGTCTTTAACCTTAGCTGAATGCAACTTTTTTTTTTAAAGAGTTCCCCTTTACAATTTTTTTTCCAAGACATCTAGATTTCATGTGTTTAAATGCACTTTGATGACTATATTTCAACTTGTAGCAGGTGTTATGGGGCCACAGGACAAATTCATATATAAAGTGGCTATAAAGTTCCATTATTTACATGATAGCGTTATTGCGGGGATTTACATGTGAGATACCACCGCAGTAAAGGCAGCTCGACAACAGATGAGTCTATATGCATAAATATCTTATCTTAACCCACTTCAGTACATAAACCATAAAACTTTTCTGCCATGTTGAAGAAATCACATCGGACTTTACTAGATCTATTCAGCCTTTCCCTCTTTATACATTGTGCATTGTCTTCCCTCCCTCCCCAGACTCTATTCACACATTATGGAGGCTGACAGTGGAGGAGAGAATGGGCTGACAATACAGACAAAATGGGAGGATGCAGAGACAGAGGGAGGGCTAGACAGAGCAGGAGGAGAGTGTAGGGGCTGTCAGTGAACTTGTTGTTGACAACACAGAGATGTACACGCTTAGACATCAGTGTTGGGTAACGGCGATGTGAGCAGGAAGTGTGTACATGCGTGTGTGTGTGTGTGTGTGTGTGTGTGTGTGTGTGTGTGTGTGTGTGTGTGTGTGTGTGTGTGTGTGTGTGTGTGTGTGTGTGTGGAGGAGGGGGTGTTGGGGTTGCGGACCGCTGGAGCGCAAAATTGGAAACAATGTGTCGGCAAGAGTTAAAAGCAAATATTTACAGGGCTTTAATTTGCATTGGGAGCAGTGAGTTTCCGGCGTGGGTCAGTGGGTCTACGGCAGAGCCGAGGAACACGGAAGGGGCATGGGTGGTAATTAGACAGACAGTGGTAGATTAATCACAGGCTGACAGCACCACCTCGCAGCCACACACAGACACATTCACAAGCTGTACGCAGCGCCATCACTTAGTTTGGCTCGTTCGGCGAAAATACTCTGGACGTTTTCCTCTCACCCAGAGAGGGTGAGTGTATCCAGCTTTGACGAGCATACTGACGAGGCTTCGCTCTTATTTCTCTGCTAGTTCTTAAAACACACACGCACACACACACACACACACACACAGACTGCCCTGCCGTCGTGCTCTGATTACCTGCTTCTCCCTCTTCCTCTGTCTCCTCTATAAATCACTCGCTCTAAATTCCCCCTCCCTCCACTCGCATTAGGACAGCTCCTGAGCAATTAACAACCCCCCACACCCACGCCCAAAGATCCTACAGTGGGAGCATCCAGGAGAGGCAAAGGACCAAGTGGTCCTGCCCCAGGGGAAGAGCTCTGTAGGCTGGAGGACGGTGCGAGTAGGGGGGGAGATGTAGTAGTTGGCAGAGAGCGCTGCCATCAAACATGTTCCATGTATCATAAATATTTTACCATCTTCTAAGTGGTTTTGACCTTGGATCAGAGTACTAATACCACACTATGGGGGAGACGAGCAGAGTTTTACAACTTTTAAGAGTTTCTTATAGTGGTGAATAAATTGTGTTGTAATCTATATATATATATATATATATATATATATATATATATATATATATATATATATATATATATATATATATATATATAACATCCAACGCTGGGTTTTACTATAAATCGTCCATGATATGTCTGACTACCGAACAGGTTTTAATTAAAGCAATAATGTTAAAGTTTTTTTGTAAAGAAAAGTTCCTTTAACTCCCGGGAACCTAAAGGCAATTGGTTTCATTGACTGCTGCAATACAGATTCAAAGGCTTACAAGCCTTCTTGGCCACGTTCTACAGTAGGCCTACTTTGCTCAGTAAAGGCCTAGTCACATTTTTACTTGATCCCTGCCAGCAAATCCACTGATTGCAGATTCTCCAGCAAGGCTCGTTGGTCGCCAACAGCAGTAGCTCACTAGCCTGGGAAAACCCTGACGAACTTCCGGCAAATTTGAGATTTGCTCTGCAAGTCAGTCTGGCCAAGAGCTCATTCAAACCCATTTCCAATTTTCCAAATCGAGGCACCAATCACAACCGTTGATGCGGGCTTCATACGATGAAGATAGCACAGCGACGGCAAGCAGCTTTTTGTTTACATTCAACATGACGGCCACTGAAGCGCAGCAACCCGTTGATGCCGCTGTTGCTGCTACGTCACCCGGATCGTTGGTCTGGTTGGTCACTCTCAGTTACAACTGAGAAGGGTCTGGTGTCAACCAGGCTAGTAGCTCACCAACTAGCCCTGCAAGTATAGTCCCTAGCTTCTAGAGCCAAATATTTAGCAAAAAATGTGCAGATGCTTTAACTCTAAAACTAACAATCTGTCAATAATGTACTGTGATGTACATAAATGTAGACCAAGACCTTAAATGGGGGTAAATAGAGGGTCACTTTTTAAACTGGGTGAGTTGGACGCACCAATGCACCAACGGTAAGGATTTAGCCCAAGGCAACATGTGGCACAGTTTTAGAAAATGGCTACACCGTGTTTGTGAGACGGGGTGAATGGGGTGCAATTGAGCAAATGAATGCTGCTGAAGGGTAACTGACACGTAGAGAGCAACAGAAGCAGAATGGAGGGTACATAAGGACAAATGTTCCCCAAGCCAGGCTAAAGTAAAGCTGATGAATGTCAGTCGTAGCTTACAGCCAAGCAGAAACACTTTGTTTACAGTTAGACAGGGATTTGTGACCTGGGACATATAAAAGCTTTCCATTAAAATATTGACTTAGAGGATAAGGAAGGTAGGAGAAGCTGTGTAAAGTGACAGAAATCTGCAATTTTACAACTGAGATGCCATCAAGGCTTGGAAGAAAATAGATATTAAGACATCAACAGATAAACTGAAAGTGTAATCTGAATTTGCAGAGTACAACACAGCAAATATGGAGAAGATAGCTGTCCTCAAACTAATGCCCCAACACAAGTTATTTTTGTTGCTCCATCAGTAAAAGAAATGGTATCGTTAAAGCCTTTTTGACACTTGTTAACTAGTATGTTAAATAAATGAATAAGACTGGGCGAGCTGCTGCTGGTGAACTTCATTAGAGGTCATGTTGACTCATCGTTATGTTGTGCTGTTGTGACAATATTAGTGTATTTACTGGCTATATGTGTTTTTTTATGTAAAGCACTTTAAATTGCAAATGCCCCTGCGCCCATCTGTGCACCCATGGGCGTGCTGGTCTTACAGGGAGGTGTGTTCAGGTGAATCCTTGGCGTATTGCTATCTTGAGGCAGCGGGAAGTGATCGCGCCACTGACCAACAGAAACCTGGTCTAAAGTCAATAGCGCAGCATTTCATTGTTATTTTAACAGTGAATTAGTAAAACGCGCCTAGGCTTATGCACAGCGTGCGCACACTATACTTGTTATACACACACAGGGAAGCACAGCAGCACACAAACATGCAAAAGATTACAAATAAAAATATTACGGTGCAAATCCACCATCATAACAGCAATGCGCCAAGGTCCAAACACACCTGGCTTTTAAAGGGAATGGGAGATGACACTCTGATTGGTTTATTACATGTTACGCCCAAAACACACCTATGAATTAATGAAGACACTAAGTACAACCCTTTTGAACCATGCGCCCTTTTTTCTGCCGTCAAACTAGTAAAAGTGGCGCTTAGATTGTTAAAATAGGGCCCTGAGATTGTTATAAAAGCAGGATGGCGGGGCCAACCGAGGACGTGACACTGAGAAGTGAAGTCAGTGTCATTTGTCTGGTAATGATCAGCTATGAACCTTGAGCGAGAGTGATATACATAAAGATGAATGCCACAGAGAGCGATACGGAGAGGAAGAGGGAGGGTTTGGAGCGCTGCCATCCTGATCTAGTTGTCCCTGACAGATGGCCAGTGAGACACACCAGCAGCTGATGTGGATGATCGCCTGCTTCCCAAACAAGAGGACACCTCAACACTAGTGGAGCTGAAATACATCATCACATCGATGCATCGGGATGCAGACGTAGGCGATTCTGCATCGATGCAGTGACAGACTAGGGATCGACCGATACTGGTTTTTCCGATTATTAGTCGTTAATGAAACCGATAAGCGAGTGAAAATGAAAATCTTAAAGTCAAAATTAAGATTTTGGAATGTTACAAACTCCAACACAACACTTTGTTTAAACGCTTTAAAAGGTGCACTATGGTTTCAGCGCGATTTCATTTTTGTCTCAAATCGTAGGCATCTCTCCTTGATCCGCTAGTTGCCTGCCCCCTGAACACACCGTGAAAACGCCCGGTCTCGGGAGACAACACAGGGGTTGTAAACGTCAAACAAACACTAGAGGCACAGGATAGGCACCAAAATACAACAAACCACGTTCCAGCCAAACACCGACACGATGGTTGGGGGAGGGGGTGGGGGTTAATTTCAACATAATACCCAGTAACAGGCCAGGGCCGATAATCGGTCTATCCCAGGGCTGGGCGATATATCGATATTATATCGATATCGTGATATGAGACTAGATATCGTCTTAGATTTTGGATATCGTAGTATCGTGATATGACATAAGTGTTGTCTTTTCCTGGTTTTAAAGGCTGCGCTACAGTAAAGTGATGTACTTTTCTGAACTTACCAGACTGTTCTAGCTTTTCTATTATTTGCCTGTTCCCCACTTAGACATTATGTCCACATTACTGTGGACATAATAAGTAAGTGTGAAGATATTTTGTTAAAGCACCAATTGTCAACCCTAGAATATTGCCGCAATATCGATATCAAGATATTTGGTCAAGAATATCGTGATATCTGATTTTCTCCATATCGCCCAGCCCTAGTCTATCCCTATGACAGACCATAATCAATTATTGCCTAGCGATGTTGCTTGTTGATTTGTGTGTTTTTTTGCCTTTTGTCTGTTGTCTTCTGTGTTCAGACTCCGCTACATTCAGGAAGTGTCTTTTTTAAGAGCAGATACAATAAAAAGGGGAGTTCATATATATGTGACTGCTTGGATTTGTTGATGAAAACCATGTGTTGTAAGATATAATATTGAGGAGGGGACGCATTTTGATGCATCGTGATATCGAATCAATTTCATTCGTTGACAGGATAATCGCAATTGAATGGTGAGGCCGGTGAAGATTTACATCCCTAGTCAACACGTCCTCCTCTCTCCACTCGGTCTATTTTGGTCTTCAGTTCATTTAATTCAGTTTAGTTGACACTGCATCCTTCTGAAGCCACGGAGAGGGTGAGGGATAAATATCAAAAGAAAGGCCACGGTGAGAGTAACCCCTCAGATTATAATCAGCATTATTAATAAGTTGCAGGGCTTAACACTCTTCCTCTCCCCCCCAGATCTTCCCTCTTCTCCTCCCCCTCCGTTGGCTATTAACACGAGTGATGAATATTCATTCAGTGCTTTAATCTATAGCTGAGCTCATCTAGAAGAGCCATGTTTGTTTTATAACTGGGGGAGAGCTGGAGGAGGACATTTGGGCCCATAAATATACTCCACATGATCAGCACAATAATATGGAGAATACTTGGTGTGTTATTTTCCACCCACAGGATCTGATGTGCATGATAATGTATGCATGCTGCTTGTGGTACGGGGTTGTGATGGCGCAGTGGATATGACACATGCCTTTGGTGTGGGAGACCTGGGTTCAATTCCCACAGTGATGTATCAACTGAAGTGTCCCTGAGCAAGACACTTAACCCCTAGTTGCTCCAGAGGCGTGCAACCTCTGGCATATGTAGCAATTGTAAGTTGCTTTGGATAAAAGCGTCAGTTTAATGTAATGTCCAGTACAGTATGTTCTATATGTATACTAGTAAAGGCTGCAAATACAATTTTTTTTAACTGATTACATGTAAAAATAAGAAAAGTGTCTGAGTCACAAAAAAATCACTATCATCCAGTGTCAAACTCAAAAGATGCTCAAGCTACAATGGTGCAAAACAGAGGGGGAAAAACAGACAATGGTGCCCAATTTGCTACTCAGAATTGGTAGTATTTTTTAAACAAAGGGTCTCATTTCAAACAGGAGCAGACAAAAAGAGGCTTCTTTCTCGTCCGCGACTATCAATGATGTCTGAAATGACTTATCAGCTGTAGCCAACTATCTAATAAAGCATTACTGTAGCGGCATGAGTTGTTCAAAAAAACGCTGTCTCCTGTAAAAAAGGACTTAAATATGCACTTGACGGCTGCATACATCTTGGTACTTAAGGACCGAGGACACGTCTCTATATTCCTGTACGTGTGTAGCCGGTGATGGAAGTATTGAATTAAATACCTACAGGTCTGAATGACTGAATGAGGTCTGCAGCAAACACAACAGGATTTGCTGGCAAAATGTGTGCCTGCATAAAGTTTGAGTCTATTCCTGCTTCTCTGTCTTTCTTCCACACTTGCTCTTGCTCTCTTTTCAGCCGATGCTTTCTCCCCGTCCGATTCCATCTCAGACAGTTTGTCTTTTCCCTCCTCGCTATCTCTGCCGCGGTACAACTGCTGTAATGTGTTCCCTCCCTTTCCCCCTTCTCTTGATCCCTCCTCCTCTGCTGCTACTGTACTTCAGAGTGTGTGTGTGTGTGTGTGTGTGAGTCTGAGGCATGTTTGAGGTGTCACAGCAGTGCGGCACAGCGCAGCGGCATATCAAATGCCGCCGCCTTTTCTCTCTCTCTCTCTCTATCCGTCACTCTCTTCTATCTCGATCTCTGCATCTAAGGAATCGGGTGTCTTTGCCCCTCGGCTCCCAAGGATATAATGAGGTACAAGTGGAGAGCGCCGGCTCCGAGACTGAACAGAGACTGCAGACCGACTGAAGAGCGAGGCGCGAGGAGGAGGAGGAGGCCTGAGAGACTTGTTCCACTTGGTGTTCAGGGCGGGTGGGGGGTGGGGGGGGGGTTTGGTCTGTTGTTGCAGACCACCAGGGGTGAGGGTGTGTGTTGTTGTTTCTCAGCCTGCGTGTTGCTCTCCCACCTCTGGGATACACGATCCACTGTTCCTGTGCACCAACTGGAGCAATTACAAGAAAAGTGTTTTTGTGTGTGTGAATGTGTGTTTCACTCATTATAAGCGTCTCCATCTGCACCCAGAGAGATCCAGTGCAAAAAAAAAAAAAGTAGGTTACTCTATTTTTATTCTTTTTTTTTTTTTCTTCATTCCCCCAGCCTCTCACTTTTGTTGCCTTTTACTCCTTCTTTCCTTTGGTTGCTCAGTGGAGCAGCATGAAACATGAATAAGACAGTGCGGCATGTTTGATCCTCTCTCACAGTCCGTGCTGTAATTTGAGAGGGGGTGGGGGGGGCGTAAGACCTGTAAGAACCATAAACCGACTTTTAAAAGATGACGCAAATCTAGACCGCAGCCATTAAGCCCCGACCCCGTCTCCCTCCACTTTCCTCCTATAACTGTCCCGCTTCTCTCTTTTTTTTTCTTCTTGCCTTCATTTGAGCTGGCTTCCTTTGTTTTGCCTTCTCTTTAGCCCTCACTCCCTATTTTCCTTCTCCCCCGGGTGCAATTTTCACTGAGCTATATCCAACGCTCAATACTCATCTACTTTTCTCCTAAATCTTGGCGCCTGTGTGTGTGTATTGTGAGTCCTTTTTACTGTGTGGGCAGGCAGCAGCGGTCCCTCTGACCACAAGGAAAGGACAAATCCCCTGCTCATACACCCATAATCTTTATAGCTCCCAACAAGAATAATTGCCCTTTCAGGCCAACAGTAGGCACTACCACTGTCTATGAAGTCTGATTACCATGTTTGATTGCATAGTTTAACTTGATAGCTTCATTCAATAGCTAAATCATTTGATGTAAAATCAAAGCTAAATCAGTCTAATCTTGGACCACATGCTAGTGTGCAGACGTGCCAAATCAAAACTGCAAAAACCAAGTGTTTAACTGCAAAAATATCATCTAGGTACAGAACCACACTGCGTGCATTGTGGAGAAGCCACTCAGAGTTTTTTATGAATCCCACTGCAGTCCTAGGGTCAGGTTAGGATAGCACATTGGTCAGGGGTTAGGACCTGAACAAATCGGGTTCCGTTACCTCGAGCGAGCATGGACGCCTGGCCAATCTTAGCATGTGGATGCTATTGAAGGGCGGGTCTTGCCTAGAACTGCAGTGGGTTCCATAATAACGCCTCAAAGCGGGATCACCCAGTCTCAGGGACGGCAGCCATACCAGCACAGTCCGAAACACCGAATGACACCACTCAAGATGGGGGAGTGATCCTGGATTATGTGCGCCGGCTGCTCTTAGGTGCTGTAATTAATTACAGTGGCCAATAATAATTAGGGCTGAGCACCAGCGAGCAGTCGCCGAGCAGAATGTGGAAAACTGGCAGTTGAGCTGGTGTCTGTCTACAGCCTCTGAGCCCTGTGGGCACTGCCATGCCACGCTAGCACCTGCTCGCAAACTGCGGCAGCTAAGAGCTTTCAGTGTGTGTGTGTGTTTGCGTGCGTGCGTGCGTCTGTGTGCGTGTGTGTGGGTGTCCATGTGGGTGTTGGAGAGGGAGCTGGGTGACGCGGGCTGTTAGGAAAGGGAGGGAAGAGGGGTACAGTGTGCTCTGACAGGGTGGCTGGTTCACAACAATACGCTAGCGTCAGCCACTAGCCTCTTCTGCTTGCTGAACTGTGGCGCTGTGATTCATCTGCTTTAATTCACTGGAGATGGATGGCTTTGTGACTGGGAAACAGGCAGCTCCCTCGTACACACGTGCCGAGTGAACAGGTGTGTGAACAAACGTGTGCATACACAAGGGCCAGAACATGGCAAACAAGGTCACAATAGCACACATTTTCAGAAAGCAAACACTTAATTGTTCACCCGCGGTCGAGTACAATGTAATCTTAAAGTACTTGTTCTTACGCAGAAGTAGACTGGTGAATGCGTGACTACTGCATTGAACAGACACACACGCACAATGAACACACACAATGCATTAAATATGAGCATTCAAGCTGCTCGCGCAGGCATATTGGGTTCATACAGAATGTGTTTTGCTGAAGGGGCAGAGATTGCTGTCATGGAAACTTTGTGAAAGTGTGTAACTGTGTGCTGCAATGTCTTCAAGTGTGTTCTTTGTTTATTAAGTGAGCACTTACCAACATAAGCAAGTGTTTGATGTGCACGTTCCACATTCATTTTGGCTTGAGAAAATGGGTTTATGAACATCCTATTATTTTATGAGCCAATCTATGCAGGATTTGTGCAATAAAAATGTATTTATTTGAGTATGCATTAGCCCAATCTGAATATCTGAATACGTGTTAGCTTACTATGCAGTTTGCACATCTGCCCACACTCCTGTTTAATTATGCAAAGAGCTACTACTGCCCACAGGCACATGTGCTTGTAACCTGAAATCTGTCACATGTATGCTGTAATTTTTATACATTTCATATTCATTTTTTGATATATGCTGCATTCATTTCAAAATGCCTCGTTGTTGTTGTTGTTAGCGCTCTGCCAATCCTTTTCTTCTGAGGCTGATTATAATTGGTATTCTTTAAAACTCCGTAGACTGGCAATCAAGAATCGGAATACTGATTAAAATCATGCACTGTATTTTTTAGACGGATATTCTATTAATAAAGCCCCATTGGAAAAGCAGACAGTAAGAGAATATATAATACGATATTTTTCAAGTATAGTATGCAATTACATAACTATCACCACTCATAATCACAAATCAGAAATACAGGATGGTTTTTGATCATATTATTAAACACATTTTGAAAGTGTGAGGAAGTCTTTGCACGCACTTATGGATGTGTTTTATTGTATTAAGATAGACTTGAAATTCAAATAAGAAGATCTAAACAATCACCGCAGTTTCAAGATTAGCGTCACCAATTCCAAATGTCAGATACTGAATACTGGCTTCGAATAATGTCCAGAAAAACGTTTTCGCAGGACACTGTAACAATATTACAGTGGAGTTGACCTTTGACCTTTTTGAAATGTCATCACTTGATCATTTTATCCTATTAGACATTTATGTCAAATTCTGTCATAATTAACATTTGAATGATTGAGTTATGGACAAAAATGTGTTGTGTGAAGTTACAGTGACCCTGACCCTGACCGCAGAGTCCATGTGGACATTTGTGCCAAATTTAAAGACATTCCCTTCGAGGGTTCTTGAGAATGGATACAGACGTGAGCCGGCGCGGAGGCATAACAACCCGAAAACGGTCCTTTAAAAAACATTTGCTGTGTTAGTCATGTCTACCTGGCATCTGAAGAGGTTCTTAACTGAGTTAAACTGTATGTTTTCTACGTAAATGAAATGTGTCAGCTGTTGTACCTGTGTGCTTTCTGTACTTCCAACATGGTCCAAAAAGCATCGCTTGTGCTACACTGGGAACGGCTTAGTGCTCGCCTATAAATGTACCTTTCACAACTCGTGCCAAACAAAGGCAATTGCCAAAAAAATGTTTGCGCTAATCGCACCACATTTACTCTCCTCCACTGCTCCCACCTTTTTCCCTGCTTCTCTCTGTGAGATCTAACTCACGACCCTCCCGCCGGGCTAGACCCACCAGCATCTGGCAAGCTTGCTCAAAGGCACATGGAGCCCTTGTTTGCATACCACTTCCCTAATGCCTTCGCGGGTGCTCATTTGTTTTGCCAAATTAAGATTGGGTTTTTTTGTTTGTTTTTTTGCTGTTTGGATTTTGTTTTCAGCTGTGGGATCCCTCCACCCTTTTAGCCGTGATCCTGCTGTGGTACACCAAGTAAGAGAGAGACAACCATATGGTTCGCTCTGTGAACGCTATTGTGCAATACTGTAATTCAGATGTGTGTGTGTGTGTGTGTGTGTGTGTGTGTGTGTGTGTGTGTGTGTGTGTGTGTATATCTGCGCAAGCATTTTGCCATCACCCCGCCCACTCACATATGGCTACCTTCTGCTCCAAAATACTTGAGCCAGGCCTCGCCTCAATGGTAACAAACAGCCATAAATACATTGTGTGTCATAAATATTGTACTTCCATTCAACCTGCATTTCAAGGTGTGTACAGCGCTTCTTAAAATGCCCAATGACAGCTTTGATTACAATACACAAACAATGACTGGGAGCACAAAAGTGTGACGTTTAAAGCTGCTCCACTAAAAACAAATGGCGGGCTGAGTGATTCATGGGTAAGGAAATACAGGATGTCAATGAACATGCACTCAAAGACACGTAAATATTGCGTTACACTGTCACTCCTGAGTCTTTGGTGTATGGCCCGGGGAGATACAGGCGGGTCAAAAAGTGAAAAGGCAGCGTTCCGAGTACGGTATTAATAACTTATAGAAACATTGTGTGCAATCTTCCACCTTCCACCTTCTCGTCCTCTCTCTCTGTCACTCTCTGTTCCTCTAAAAAGGGAACATTTTCGCAGGTTGGCTCTCCTAATGATCGGGTGGGTGCGGGTATTAAAAAACTCTTACCTGCATAGCACTAATCTAATATAATCAATCAAAAATATTAAGATGTTGTTTCATATGCCTCTGTTAATTGTACTACTACTCGCTACTGTATATTTATATAAAGAAATAGAGAATCCAGCGGACCCTCGTTTTTTGAGGCTGACACCAATATCTATATTTGAAAGTTTAGAACAAATGATGACGTTATATCATTATAAAGGCAGGGCGAAAAGGAACATTTTTGATGAGGATCCCTTCAAAATATAATCATAAAAAAATTGTGGCCAAGATAAAACTCTATTTGTCACTGCTCTCTGGGGGAGAAACTACTGTATGTAATGGAGATAAGTATTTATCAGCCGACACCTGTATATCTGTGGGTTTATAGCTTGGGCTCTATAAAAATATCTACATTTATCTTTGAAAGCAATGCAATGTGTGATTTTTTTTTTTTTAAAGATTATTTTTTGGGGGCATTTTAGGCCTTTATATGTATAGGACAGCTTAGACATGAAAGGGGAGAGAGAGGGGGAATGACATGCAGCAAAGGGCTGCGTCGAGGAGTAAACCTCTATATATGGGCGCCCGCTCTACCGGGTGAGCTAACCAGGCGCCCCAGTCTGTGCTTTCTAATGAGGCATAACCTCATTCAAGAATTTTGATTATACCTTTGTTATTTTGGGAGAGGCATCAATCCTTGCAATATATATGGTTTCCTGCACAGAACAGAGACCTGCTGCAGAGACTGTCATTATGTGCATTGAAATGTGATACCAACACGTTCTTTCTTATTTTCCTGGGAAACAATACATCTTTGACACAAGTGAATAAGCTAGCTAGTATTCCATTAACCAAGTCATATCATTTGTTTGGTATCATCCAAGCGAAATGTAGTACTTTTTTGTATTAAAAGCAGACAATAGCAATCTATAATTCCTCACTCTCACTGAAGATAAAGAAATCCAAAAGGAAATCCTGGTTTATCAGAGGTTCAATTAAAGCACTGAATTAAGACCTTAAATACTGGAGCTCATGGTAATTAATGTATGACTAGACTTTAATTAGCAACAAGACTGCCTCACATTAGTCACTGTCATTCATACTCGGCTGTAGAAATCCATACATTCAGTGTACGGCCTGCGGGGTTGGATGTGTCACTGTCACTTAGGCCACTCCACAGTACGCGTCACCAGGTTGCTCCTATGTGTGTCCTTAGTTAAAAGGCATCATGCTTAACTTAATATGGGAGAACAGAGCATGCGTGTGTGTGTGTGTGTGTGTGTGTGTGTGTGTGTGTGTTCGCAGTATGGAGCATGATGGACCAGTGCTGAGAATAATTAACTCCGAAGACCCAGTCACCGCAGTGACGGGCAACTGCTGTGACTGGAACGCCTGTCAAATGGACCGGTCATCACACTCCTCAGGCGACACTGGATGAAGAGGAGCCTTCACACACACACACACACACACACACACACACACACACACACACACACACACACACACACACACACACACACACACACACACACACACACACACACACACACACACACACACACACACACACACAGGCCGAGGCACATACAGATCCCAGAGGTGTCATGTATTAATTAACACATTCACTCTCTAAAGGCTGAATAAACACACACTCATACACACTTGTCTCCATAGCTCTCCACACATCATATATATATATATATATATATATATATATATATATATATATATAGTATACACGTGTACTTGTCTGCTTAGTATAATTGGCACACACTCATTCACAGCATGCTGCAGCAGCTGTACGGACACTCACTCTCTCACACACACACACACACACACACACACACACACACACACACACACACAGGCATATGGCAAGAAGCTGGCTGTTCGTTAGCACCCTTGACATCTCTGACAAATTGACTCCTTTATGTGAGTGGAAGTGTGCGTCAGAGTGTGTGAGATGGAGTGGGGGATGGGTGAGGGTGGTGTCTGTGTGAGAGACAGGGAGGCCGCGAGAAGGTGGATCATCTCATTCACACGGTCCAAAGAAGAGCGATATCATTCTGAGACACACACACACACACACACACACACACACACACACACACAAACTCCACCTGTGACATCACCGGCATGCGGTAAAAAAAAAACCTGCTTCTGCAATGATGAGCTAAGATGGAGGAGCGGGAGAGGGAAGGAGGCGAGGAATGAGGAGGTGGGCTGATGGGAGGGAGAGAAGGATGGAGGGCTGGGGCAACTGAAGGACAGCAGGAGGAGGAGGAAAGATGTCAGGGAGACGGATAGAGTTTTGAGGATGAAAGGAATCAAGGAAGCAAAAGAGTGAATAGAGAGATAGTGCTGGAGAAAAAGCAGATTGATAAAGAAGCTACTGAGAGAAGATTTAAGGGGAAGAGCAGCAGGGATGCACTGGAGAGTGACTCCATCTCCACTCTGTTTACCACGCCGTTCACTTATAAAAGAAGCTTTGCTAACCTTTAGTGAGCTCATATAAAACCTCATGATGGGAGTTCATAGCATGAGGGACTTTTCATGAGAACAGAATGTCCTCTGGGCAGTGATGTCAAGTTAATACTGCACTAAAGCAGCGTTTTCAAGAGATTCTTAAATTCTTTCCTCCTACAATATATGCAGCTGGCAATGTTTTAGGTTAGGGAAAGATAGTGGTATTATTGCATTTATTTTCCAAAAAGGCATTAACTGCAGGTTTGTGCTGGGACATGATCTCTAGTCTACTGCATGAAAGATGGATGCATCACAAGCCCATCCACCGCCCCGACCTCCTCCCCCATACTCTCCAGAAAAGCATAGGGAAATAACATCTCATGCATTGATTAAAGGGGCCATGGTCATACATTAGGCCTGGGCGATATGGAGAAAAATCAAATCCTCGGAATCAATATTGCGATGATACTGTAGGGTTGACAAAATATTTACACAATGAGATTTTTGGATAAATATTCATCAGTAATGTGGATATAATGACTAAGTGAGTAAAGGCAAATAATAGAACTGGTAAAGTTCAGAATATGACTTGTAATGCAGCCTTTAAAACCAGGAAAAGACAACACTTAATGTATGTAATATTACGATATCAAACATCTAAGACTACATCTAGTCCCATATCATGATAGCGATATAATACCATATCGATATACTGCCCAGCTAACGTATACATGTACAGTATGGAACATTCACACCAGCTGCGAAATTATTATTATTAAAAGAGGCTGTAATCGTGTCAAAAATTACTTCGCAAACTTCTACAATTCTAAATCAATTCATGGATTCCAAAAAAGGTATTGACCTTAACGCCTTGTTGCACACGAGAGTTATCTAGAGCTAATCTTCAATTAGTCTACATATCAACAACGTTTCATTTCCGGGATTGCTCAGGTGACGCCAGAAATTCCGCAGGATGTTCTTTATTTTCAGCAGGATGTCCGTAAACTTCCACTTTTTTGTGTTGGCGTTCTAAACTCTGGTGGATTTCTGAGGACTATGGTTAACTGCTCCTCAGATCTCTGCAGGGTAAATCCAGACAGCTAGCTAGACTATCTGTCCAATCTGAGTTTTCTGTTGCCTCAATTAAACAACCTTTGAACGTACACACGTTCCACCAAAACAAGTTCCTTTCCGAGGCTAGAGGGTGAGAGAGATTAGCCTAAACAATGAATTAGGCTACTTAACAAAGCCTCATAAAACACAACCAGTAACTCACATACAACTTCTGCACCAGTCTACTGATTTTTGTTGAGAAAGATAAGTATGTTGACATGATCTGGGGTCAGACGCGACCGCAACCTGGTGACCGCCAGTCCAGCCGCCGAAAACACCCGCTCTGAGGGGACTGACGTTGCACAGGTACCTCCAGCCCGGGGAATGCCTTGGGTCATTTTCTCTGCTTGTTGTGCATCGCAGCTCCTCCGTGCTAAGGCCGACACGATGCTAGGTTGAGACTGAGAGCAGGATGCACCGCCACCGACATTAACCAGGGTCGGATGTACTTTGTTTAAGTGGTACATCATTTGAGTCGTGGCCGTGCTGTACACGGCATCGCAGTGTTTGCAGTGAACCAAGTCATTTTTTGAAGTCAAAATGGTCCCACGCCACACTTCGCCGTGACTTCTTCATGATTACTTTTGAAATCAAAACAGACACTTGCCGGTAACTGAGCAGCCTATGGCGCCCCCGTGTGGTAAAATGTTTAATTGCTGCCACACTGAAATTCATTTCATTGCTTCAAGACTCACAATACGTTACACAACCTGCATTAGTTATCGATAACAAATTGACGTGATCGACGAAATTCTTAATGATCAATTATCGATCGTCGATTAATACATGCCCATCTCTAGTCGATATTGCGACGATATTGTGTGGTTGACTATTGGTGCTTTAAAAAAATGTTATTTACACAATGAGATTTTTGATAAATAATCTCCAGAAATTATTTAATGATTTAGTGGGTAAAGGTAAATAATAGAACAGCTAGAACAGTCTGTTAAGTTCAGAAAATGACATCACTTTACTGTAATGCAGCCTTTAAAACCAGGAAAAGACACTTACCATATTACCATATCCAAAATCTAAGACGATATCTAGTCTTGCCCAGCCCTAAGTGTGATTGGTTTAAAGCTAAAATCCTATCAGACCCTGGGACAAAATCTCATCAAATGGGGGGGGGGGGGGGGGGTCCCTTGTCTAATTTGTGTGAGTTTAGGCATCATTGACATGAAAAAGTTTGGGAACCACTGCCATAGGCATTCACTAAAAAGTGTCACCCCTGCTAATGAGACTTTGGTCTGCTCAGTTGGAAGGTGCAGGTTTGATTGTTGCTGGTTAACAGATACACAGTGCATGTCTTTTATTGTACATGAGGCACTATGTGCTTATGGTTGCCACGCAACAGTAATCTCCACTAGAAGTAAAAAGTCCAGGAAAATAAATCCATCCCCTCCAGGTACAACTCCATTTCTCTGTGTCACACTCATGTGGCATGCAGCATGATTTAAGGTGAGGTCTGTTTAGCTTGGAGTATGTGCCAAACATCCACCCTGGAAATGCAAACAGGTCGTAGATTTCTCATTTTGGAATGGAAGTGGAACGTCTGTGTGGGTTTTTTTTGCTGATAATCTCATTTTCCTCTCATAATGGGCTCAGCTGTCTGCTCCTTCTCTGTGTGTTTCTTAATCTTAGTCTTGTTTGCAAAGTATGATATGCATTGCCCCTCAGTGCTGATGCCAATAAATCTGAGCGCTAAAAAAAAAAAAACAACAACCTGAGGAAGACAGAGATGAATGAGACAGAGGAAATGGATGAGGAATGGGACAGCCTCACAACTCTTAACTAATTCCTTCAGCGAGGAGCATGATTCATATCCGGCATTATGAAGAGAATGATGAATCTACTGCCGTGGGCCGTGTATTGTCCACAGCTCGCCGTAAGTATTCCCAACATCCAAAACAAGCTGTGAAGTGTATCACAAAAATGATAACACACTGTTGATACCGTACTGTTGAATATCTCCATTAGGGGTGTAACGATACATTGATCTGGATCGATACATCCATTCAATCCTCATGTGATCCAATATTATCGACGCAAAGTGAAAATATCCATGCATATCGTTCTTGGTCTTTAAATGAACATGTAGCCTATTTATTAGGGAAAATTATCAGTCAAAAATAATCTAAAATATATTAAATTACATTACATGTCATTTAGCTGATGCTTTTATCCAAAGCGACTTCAATTAAGCGCATTCAACCATGAAAGTACAAACTCCGGACAGCAATAATCAAGTGCAAGTACACTAGCTTTAAATAAGCCAAACTACAAAGAGCGAGATAGATCCTTTTTCTATGGTAGTTTTGTGCTTTAGTTAGCTGCACTTAGCCTTTTAGAAACCGCCTCCAGGTTGTCACCTCTAACTGCCTTTTGGTATTGTATTTTGAAGCCAGTAAAATAATGATGCAATGACGAGTAACACATTTATTTTAATCTATCCCCTCTTTGTGCCCCAATCACAGCTGTACGCTCTTTCACTTCCAACTCAAACAACACATCAAACATATTAAAGCAAACTCTACCACATCTCTGGTTCTTTATTACGGTTTTGATGAGGAGGCGGAGCGAGGTCGATCAGGGTACCGTTTGACATTTCCAATTTGTTTAGTCTCCCCCCCCCAGGGGTTTTTGGCAGTGGTTGGTGGGGAGCCTGTGGCAGGCTGAAGAAAGTGTGTGTTGGGTGGCTGTTGCTTATTGCTGATGCTGTTTGATATCTTGGCTGGAGTCTTATCTGTTTGGTTGCCCAGGTGCTGCACTTGCTCTCATATCTTGAAAGGCAGCTGGGTTTGGGCAGCTGTCAATGTCTGCTCCCTCCTCTCTCTCTCTCTCTCTCTCTTCATATCTCTCTGTATCGCTATCTCTCCATCTCTCTCACCCCTTTTTAATCATTCAGATCAAAACAAGAGTGGCAGGAATCTGATAGTGAAATAATTGCAAATTGACAGCTTTTACTGTGCAGTTAAATGTGTCACTGCGATATTTGAAAAACACAAAAACGTCTAAAAGTGTAGATGCATCTGTTCATATTATCTATAAAATGAGCGTTTGCACCCCAGAATGCTGAGGATTTAGTAAAAAAGTGTTTAAATTCCTGAATGTTAGTTGTTATTCCCAAAGCTGCCTGTTCACTTTATCTAGTCCTACACAACATGACCAGCTGCTGAGATACAACCTTACCAAGATTTATCTATTTGAGGCTTTTCTTAGGGTGGTATCGGGAGTTTGTGACAGCTACGTGCAAGCGGGGAGACTCAACTGGTATAGGCTCTCATAAAAGGCCATTTCTATATTGAGCCTTTATTTGTTTTATATATGGGAAGGTTTATTTCGTGGCGTGTACGGAGGATGGATGCTGCAGTTGCTGCTGTGCTCAGGCTGCACCATAGCCTACCTCAGGAAGCACCGCCAAGTTCATAGCATGCTCACGCTAACACATAGATCTTAAACAGTGGGGAGCTAATGTAGCATATGGTGGACATGCAGAGAAATTAACAAAGCACGTGGCGACTCGCTTGACATGAAAGAGTGAACAAAGAGTCAAAGTAGCCTTGATTTGTGGCTCTCTGCTGCAGTCTTTTTGGTGAATAACTGTGGGTGATGGTGGATTCTACAGGGAGAGACCTTTAAAGGTCCAAAATTGTAAAAAAAAAAAAAAAAAAAGAAAAGAAAATGTCCATGTCTTTTTTTAATCATGAAGCAGGTCGAGGTGCTATATAAATACTGTGAAAGTATCAAAAAGCTCCATCCACAGAGAAATGCACACAGCCTGTATTCAGAAACTTTAAAAGAGCCGTCAGGACTTCCGCCCGGTTGTGATGTCACAACTATACTATATATAGGTAGAACGTGTCGCTACAGTGCCGTTACAGTCTTTCTCCGGCTACAATGACGGTGCAGCGACGCAGACAATGCAGATTTGGAAGCCCTGGAAACGCTGACCAATTAGAGCAGACTGGGCTTTTTCAGGAGGGGTGGGCTTAAAGAGACAGGCGCTAAAACGGAGCGTTTCAGACAGAGGGTGAATACAGACATACTCAGACAGACAGTATGAGAAAAAGCTTGTATTTCTTGAAACATTAAAGCATGTAAACATGTTCTAGTATAAACCCAAAATAAAAGCATGAACCTGAAAATAAGCATGATAGGAGTCTTTAATGTGCGTGACTTGTTTTGGTGGTGGCTATCTTGCACATATCTGAAAATCTCAGTATTGCAGCTCCTAGTTTCCCATAAAGGCATATTGAAACTAATGTATGCATATGACCATAACAGTACATAGTTGCATCCATGCAAGTACGCCCTTACCGATACATACCTAAGAATTCTGCAGGAATTATTCAAACTGCGGCCAGAGCCTTGCTCTGCTTTACATTTCCGAGCTGTAGCGGCAGACAGGGGCTCTAAACAAAGCAATCAGCTGGTTAAACGTTATCAGAGCACCTCGAGAAAATGAGTGGTAATGCCCCTAACATTTTCTCCCCTTATTTCTCCCTACAGCTGATCAAAAAGCCGTCACGCCACATTGCGCCCTGTAATGGTTTCTTTTTTGGTCTGGACTCCTTTGTATTTAAATGAACAAAAGGAAATGTCGCGCCAGACTGTGGCTGTGTGTATTCTGTCTACATGTGTGTGTGTGTGTGTGTGTGTGTGTGTGTGTGTGTGTGTGTGTGTGTGGACTCGCATTCAGTTATATGTGTGCTAAAGAGAGATGGAGAACGCTGAACTGAAAGATTGACTCATCCAGATGAAGTGAGACAGGCTGACGCAGACAGAGAGAAAGAGGACAGGGGACAGGGTGACTGATCAGGACACTATCAATAATAATTATCTGTTTACTTGCCGCAGCCTTTAGAATTCACTTTAGCCTCTTCTGACGGTTAGCAATTGTAATTTGTTGGATTTCGGCGTGTTACTGTTTGTGTGTATGAGGGAAAGAGGAAGACATATTAAAAGACTTTAGGACAGTGATTGCTTGTACAAATGACTTTGCACATAGGTTGATGTTTTTGTGTCTGTGTGTCAGAGTTTGCTCCATCAAAGCGTTTCTATAAATAGCAGCAACGCTGCTCGCCAGCTCCGCAGCATGAGGTGTTATATAACCTTGTCGAAATGCATACCGAGACCACATCAGTATCAACAACTAGGCTGCTACCTGTTTAAATGCTGCAAGGCTCTCTCTCTCCCCCCCTCTCCCTCTCCCATCCCCCCCCCCCCCTCGCATGCACCAGCACACCGATTACATGGTCTTCTTCAATATTCATGTGGCATTTCTGCCTTTACAAGAAGGTATATAGGAACAGAGGCCGGGAAAAGAGATATGAAGTGTGAAATGGCAAAGGTTTACTGCAATAACTCTTGTCTTAGGAAATACATTTACTTAGCTATTACTAACCACAACATATTTGAATTTATTTGTTCTTTTTGTTAAAACATTGTCACATCAGCTATCACGGCTGGCACGTTGTTTTTACTCAAATATACCACATCATGGGATCTAAAATACTTAAAAACATACCTTTGGTAATTGTTCGATTTTGGAATAGGGATGCACATGACTCAAACTAAATGCCACATTTTCATAAGCTAAGACAAAAGCCCTTTTCAGCATGTCACAGTACATTGTTTTGATAATTTAAGGGGCTTTTAAATAGTTTGTTTTGCTTACGAAGCAGGAACATTTTCCCAACCCATAAGGAACCGCTTGATCCTCTCCAAATTTGGAAATACATAGTTCTCCTTGGACAGCAGTGATACTTTAGTAAATATTGTTTACATATAAATATTGAAATAATGTTGTTGGAGTTAATTGTGTCTGTAAATGCCAATTGTGTGACATTATTTCACTCACTTTCAACTATGGGCTGGGGATATGACCAAAACGATTTAAAAACGTATAGTATATATTCTTCTACATCAATTTTGTGAGGTCAATGCGTAGGTGATTTGGATTACGCGTTACGTCTATGATCCTTGCAAATTACATTTATTTTGCACTAAAGTTCCTTAAAAATGAGAAAATACTCAGTACTTTTCATATGTCAAGTATTTAATTCACACAGGAGTATACAACAATAGGCTAATATACTATTTATTTATTTATTTATTTATTTATTGCGTTATTAGAAAACACAACATATTGTGACATATAGGGTTATCTGGAAATAAAATTACTTATATCATGATGTAAGATTTTGGCCATATTGCCTTCTCACATCTTTGAATGATCCACTATATTATGTGGTCCAACTGGCTGATCATTTTTATTTCTTTTAAAGAAAAACAACTTGAAAGACCCTTCAGGATTCAGTGATTTTCATGGCATGTTCTTGATGAGCCGAGACACAGTATATATGGATTAACAATGCACATCGATAAACACTTGGAAGCACTCACCACCTCACAGGCATGGGGTGACATACACATGCACATACACCTCCCCCCTCCCCAATCTTTTATCACACCATTGGCCGCTGCATGATTCCCTGCTAACTTTTAATCCAACGAGCTGTGTAATGGCTGCAGTGACGGGGGCTGTTTAAGATGACTGCTGGCGGCCACGGCTCAGGAGAATATGGCTCATCTGCAGGAGACAGCACCATTCCTCTTAACTCTAACCACTCAGCACTGATCGCAAACAAATGATAGGGGGAAGCTAATTGGACCAAATGTCACCACAGGATCATTTGGGAGCCAAATGGAGCTAAGACTGTATTCACTGTTAATGACTGCGATACCACATGTACAGCTGCTTGTAGCACATGCATGTATCGAGATGTGTGAATGTGTCTTTCGGATGTGTCTGCTGCAAAAAAAAAAAAAAAACAGCGTCTGAATTGTTTGTGTGTAATTTTGTGTGAAAATTGTGAGTGTGTGTACAACACACACACACAGACAGGCATGTAAAAAGGATGGATTATTAAAAGTGTGTGCAGTCATGTGAGAGAGATATGGCTGGGTAAATGCAAGGGTGTGTGTGTGTGTGTGTGTGTGTGTGTGTGTGTGTGTGTGTGTGTGTGTGTGTGTGTGTGTGTGTGTTTATACCCCTTTCTTAATTGTGATTTCCATATTCATTTGGGGGTCCATCCAAAACTTAAATCTTACGTGTGTGTGTGTGTGTGTGTGTGTGTGTGTGTGTGTGTGTGTGTGTGTGTGACGTGCACTGACTTTGTCAGATCTTGCTCTTACTGTACTGTCTCTGTCCCCTCTCAGTGTCTCATCCCCTCTAATTCCTTGGCGCTTTCTGGGACCGCTTTCATCTTTCTCTACTCCTCTGTCAACCCCCGTGACTTGCACCTCCACCTTTCCCCTTCCCCCCCTCCCCCTTCTCTAGCCCCTTCTTCCTCTTCTACTTCCATGTCGTTATGGTTCAGCACACACGTAGAGCCCGGTAAACCACTGACCGCAATCGCCTCAACTGCACCTGGTCAGGGCACAACACACTCTCAGACACACACACACACATACACGTGTCAGAGAATACACACACCACAACCTCAGTTCTCCACCTAAAGCATGGAGGTCTTGTGCTTTTGTAGCAATGGTAACCATCTTCATAAATACATAGGTAACATAGGAGCCTTAAAGGAGACATATCATGCTCATGAGTAGGGTTTCTACCAGAACATGTTTAGATGCTTAATTGTTCAAAAACACATTCTTTTTTAGGGGTGGGGGAGAAAATAAATCGATACAGCATAGTATCGCAATATTTTCCGTGGCAGTACTGTATCGATACACAAGTATCGATCTTTTATTATATATGTGTTGGTCAGTTTGTCCGCTTGACAATCCCATTTTGCAACAATAAAATAGAAGTGAGATGAACAAACAGCGAAATTTATATTTTTAGATAAAACTATAATATTCTAATGAGCCTGCATGTGACAAAGAAAGGGGAGCCACATCTGAATAATAATAATAATAACCAAATATCCGTTAAGGGCTTGTAAAATACAAAAACATGGCCTATAAAAAGCTTTATTTATTTATTTTGGCTACTTTCAAAGCCAACCTAATCAATAAGTATTATACTCCACTGTAAAAACACTGGTTAATTATAAATCATAAATTAGACAAATTAATGTTGTTGCTCAAGATTGTTGCTTCGTTCACATCACACACGCATATCAAATGACAAAACGGGCCAACACCTTTTTTTCCGCATGTTCTTTTCGTAGCATTAAGATCAAATATGGTACCAAGGGAACGCTGCTTTAACCGACAACGGGAAAAAGAGGGAACTGCGGATAAAAGAAAAACATGGAAGAGTGCAGACTAGATCAATAAAGACGTGTTTATTAGATTGAGGCGAGCTGTGACAGAGGCTGGCCCCGGGAGTGGAACAGTAGCGTGTAATCTTGTACTGTTTTCTCTCTCCCTGCGGAGCGGCAAACTCACTCACGCCTTGGGCCATGAAGTAGCATGCAATATACAGCCATCAATCTGGTTTGGGACTATTGAGTGGGAAAGGGGAGATGGTAGAGAGGACCTCAGAGGGTCTTACGTTCTGCAGGAGTGCTATTCAATATTCAATACTTTATGCAGCTAATGTCATGCAACTAAGTTGCTAGGAATTTGGCGCAGTGTTCTCGTTATACAAAAAAACAAAGCATTCATAGCAGGAGAGTCCATACCCGTTAAAAACACACGTCGACACATATAGACGCAACCCCCGCACCCTTCCTGCTCCCCACAAATGCATACCATTCCTCCCATGATAAATGGGATGCTATGCTGCTGTTAGTAGAAGATGTGAAGCCAGTTTGAGAAACTTAAAGCACACACAGAGTGCATTTGGTTCAGATCAATTATATTGTGTTGTGTTCTACATCTCCTTTAACTTGAACGTTTAGACTTAAGTATTCCACTCTTGAGTAGCAGGCAGTTTTCAATAGTATAGCCGCCCAATTAGTGCACTGCTACATTTGTTTGTTTATGTCCATTGGCCATTAGTCTAGATGCCAGTATTGATGCTCGTGATTATTCCTCAGCTAAATGCACCACTGGTGTCTTTTAACACAGCCAAAGGGCCATTTGTTAAAAAAAAAAAAAAGAGGCTTTTGGCACGGACACATCTCACATTTTATTTGTGTAATGAATATGTACTCTATTATTGATTTGTTATGCTTGGTAACGTCCACAACAGTAACTGAGCTGGAATGATAATAGAAGAATCTGGTGATTGAGACAAATGGAGCTCCACTGCAGAATGTAGAGTAACAATACATCAGGCCCAAGCAGGAGGTATGCTGTTCCCAAGAAGATTAATGGAGGAAATAGTGTGGAATTTGCTCTCTCCTTCATTACTGTACTTATTCTGCACAGCAGTGGGCCATCATATCTGAGTCAGAGTGAGGGAGTTTTCCAAATGGTCTGGACTCAGGCCCACTGGTCATACACAGACCTAAAGGAGATACCGTAGCTTTTGACTAGGGATGGACCTGATTATCGGGCCGTTTTATGGCAGCTTGCAGATTACCTGTATCTGCGTATTATTGGCCTGATAACCGATAAAGTTAATTAAAAAGTGCTCTACCTTGGCTCAACTACAGCTACAGCTACAGAGTGTCTGTCCCTCTGCTTCGGTTGCACTCACCACTGAGTCTGACTTAATGTCCCGCCCACAACACTATCAGACTCTCTGTTACTGGCTATTATGTTGAAAGTGTCTCATTTACATTGGGCCATGTAATTCCGTTTGGGATGGGCCACTTAGTGGCATGAAACGTAAATAAAATTAAAATAAATAGTAATAAATATTAAATAAATGCTTAAAGCATTTAAACACAGTTTTGTCTTGAGTTTGTAGCATTCCAAAATCTTAATTTTGACTTAAAGATTTTCATTTTTACTGTAAATACATATGGGTTCCAAATATCGGTTATCAGTTTCATTATTTCGGCCTTGAAAAACCAGTATTGGTCGATCCCTACTCTTGACATCTGCTGCCGTTTACAAGTTCTCAAGTCTTAAGAAACAGGGTGGATACACAGTCAAAATGTCACTAAATTAAAAGAAAGAGGAGGATCTAACCTTTACAAGATTGCTTTGTGTGTGCAGGCCTGTGCAAAGACTTCTAAATAGGCAGGCATGTGCCCCCTGTTTGGCCCCAACGACCCAGTACCGGGTCCACCCTCATGGTGCATTTACAAATAGTCCTAGGCTTTTAAGAATTCATAAACCAACTGTATGTTGTCCAAATAACGTCTTGTTACAAAGTATTTGAACAATAAAGTCAATAACATCAAGTTTTGTTCAAAAGATCCAGGTAATTTTCTCCTCAGCCTACAGTCACATGCTTGGTATAGCTAGAAATTAGAAATAGCAAGCTTTCCAATGAACCTGAACACACCTTGATTGCAAAAACACAGTGAATGCTTTTTCAGGAGAATATCACATTTTACAGCCACAGGTGACATAAGTCTATGTTCTTGTCAACATATTTCACCAAGGCTATTACGTGGTGTTTTGGAGTAACATTTAAACAGTAAAGATGGCCAAAACATGGAGACTGCCTGAGTATATCTCTCATAAATTGTATCATGCATGTTGTATTTTAGTGTATTTTCATCATATTTACAGTTACAGTTGTAGTCAAAGAGTTGGAGAAGACATTCAGTTGCATCATTATCCATTGGATCTGGGTTGTAATGGTGATATTGCTTTTGAAATGTAGATGTCATACTAGCTTGAAAATCTTATTTTTTTCCTTTATTGCATCTCCATTCACTCTGGGAGTTTAGTTCACTTACGATGGATTCACATTCTTTCCTCCTTTCGAAGCAGACCGGGAATATGTAAATAGGCCTTGTGGTTGAGGAGCTATTCCTAAATCATTTTGGGTTTTTTTCCCCTTAGGGAACGGCACGGGTTTGACAGGTTAAGGTAAAACTGTGCCACCTCATTATTTTCGCACCAACACCAACATATCCTGGCACTTCAATTGTAACAAATAGAAATCAAGGGACCTGATGAAAACATTTATAAGAGAATCAGGTCATAGCTAAAATTACCTACAAAGTCAATTAGCTTTACACAATTAACCATCTTAAGCAATTTAGCCTTGTATTGAGTCTTAGTGCTTGCATCGTGTTATATAAGCAAAGCATTTGTGGGGAGACAATTTCATTAGCTTGTAAAAGCAGGCAAGAGATTTGAATGAGGAGTGATCTTATTTGCCTAATTGTTACAGTACATTGTCTTGTTAGTGAACACTTATGACAACACAACTTTGAAACAGGTTCAACTCTACTGGTAGCAAGTAGAAGCAGAGGATACACAAATAAGACCAAAGGGTTTGTTATGGTGCAAATATACTCTTAGTTCTTTTTAGTTTCATATAAGGGAATGAGGCACGGCTCTTTTTAACATAACTGTGTTCCAGCATAAGTCATCTGCTTAGTCTGGCTAATTAAGAGCTACACCACCTATTGAGATGGTAGGATGCAATAGATACAGTTCATTCATCTTGTTTGACAGTGAATTTCTATGAACTGCTTAAGAAACGGGGGGGGGGGGGGGGGGGGGGGGAGGGGGATCTGCCCGGCCTGTCAGAAATCTGCACAATTATTACGGGCTTGGCACTGAAGTGGCTGCGCTCCACCAGTGATCTGGGTCCATTCAGCATCTGTTCTGGCTGTACGGGTCTGTCTGTGAGAAAACATGACATGACTTAGGAACACAGCCATATTGTTGGTTATGTAGGTTAATAGGCAGTTTCTTCTAAATAGGGCAACTGGGCATATGCCTGAGCAACCCCATCCGCCCCCTCACCCCCCTCCCCCTCCCACTCTGAACCTGCATCTGTGTAGGTGTGTGTTTGCTCCGTTCTTTTGTTAGCATGGTGAACCAAAAGAACCAGTTCTAGTACAAATATTGGCCCCACGCAGATACACCTACCCATAATGGCCTTGGTGGGCTCAGAACACTGGTAAACAAGACCTTCTCACATGCACACCATAACAACCAAACACAACTGTTGCATAATGATCTTGACATCTTGTTTCTCTCAAAACGTTTAGAGGAGGAGATTGGTGGTAGATTTTTGAGCTGTTGACTGCATTTACATGCACATCAAATTCTGGTTTTTCCCCTTCCGACTAAGCAGTTTACACAGCTAATAAAAATTAATATTCCACTGTTTACATGCAGCCGTGCAAAATATCATATTAGATAGATTTTTTGCCGGTGGCAGACTCTTTAATTTCTTCAAACACCTTCTTGAAAAGGTCGGCGTTGCGATGTTTGCGCATATCCAAAAACATGTTGATATCCAAGTCTTTCATAATGTTTAAAAGTAGCTGGGTTTTTCCTTCTTTTCTTTTGGGCATGCATCTCTATCGCAGCCTTGCAAACTGTTGGCTAGTCGGTTTGTGTGCAACAACCATAGCAACGCACAGAGCTGACCGTAAGCTGTAAACGGGCAATATGCCGTAAACTGCAGTAAAAACCCTGATTGAGACACATATTCCAATTGCGCTGTTTACATGTCCAAAGAATGCCTCTAAAATCCAAATAATACTGGCATATCCCACAATTCTTCATCAGAAAATGCTAAATTCTGGAAAAGACCTCACTCAGAATATCCAAACGGAATATGCTGTTTAAATGAACTGCATCATATTCGGAATACTGTCATAGTCTGAAGAATAGTGGAATACTAGTGTGTATGTAAACGTACTCACTGATGATCCTCTAGCAATGCTTATTTTTTTTATACAAGTTGACATATAGACATTTGAAAACGAGATCCTCATTTTTCCAATTCATCATTTTAGACAATTCAAGATTCTCTTTCCTGTTGTTTAACATACTCACTGAAAACTACAATTTAACGTTTTGGTGGCCACTGTCATCATGATACACAGACTTCATAATCTCTCAATGTGCTGATGTCCTTGACTACCACGGTCATACACCCAGTAGCTATGCTAGCATAAGCCACTCGACAGCAAGCCTTGAATGTGTGTGCACGTAAACACACACACAGACACACTAGAAAACAGCCCTCCGAGAGCACTCACGTGCACGCGGTTACATGTCTTTGTGGGCGCATGGCACGTACTCCAGCACAGTTGCCCTTTCGCCTGCTCCCGAACACGTCTGCCCAAAATGTCTCATTGAATATTTAATATGTGCGCCAATCTAATGATGGCAGAGACCCAGAGCATGGCTCTACTTATTCAGGCTTCCACCGCTGAGTCATCGAGGCCACCACAGGGGCTGTGGCTCCTTCCACAAAACCTCCTCACCTCCATTGCCCTCCGCTCCTCCCTCCTCATGGCTCCATCTCTGCTCCCCCCTCAGTAGTGGCCATTTGTGACCCTGTGCTCGCTCGTCTCGGCAGTAAACATCCTACAATCTCCCATTGCACTTCCTTCTCGGCCCCTTTAAGTCTGTCAGCCTTCCAATGACATGAAATGTTCATTGCGTGTCTATATATAGTAAATTGATGTAGGCAGAAAGCAGAGTGTAGTGCAGTATGGGAGAGCAGTGTTTAAATGACTGTGTCCCCTGCTGTTAGATGTAGAATGCTGCCACGGCTTTGGCACAAAACACCTCAATGAATGTGCACCGCAGCTACGAGGATGTGTCACTTACACAGTGTGTGTGTGCGTGTGTGTGTTTGTGTTTACGAGAGTGAAACGGGCAGTGAAGGCGAACATTTTGCAGAAATGATGCCATTCTCCTAAATCCCGTTGCTAGAGAGCAGCTCATCTCTGCAGTGATGCCGAGCTGAAACTACACACATATAGCTGCCCTGAATAAAAGATGACAGCCCCCACAAAAGCCATCCCGAGTGCATGCGTGTATAGTGTGTACAAGTGTGTTTATGCATACGCGCTAGCATGCTAGCACTTAGCATGTCTACGTGCGTGTTCAACGCCTCCCTAACCGTATGCCCTTGGGCTAGGGGTTCCTTTTTGTGGCCCTCCCACATATATGCAGAGATAAATAGTGTATAAAAATAGAGAAAAGCATCTTCCATCCACATTAGCACGCATGAGTAATTCCCTTTCATCTCCGGCTGACCAATCGAGTGCAGTGAACTGGGAGAGGATAATGACAGTAAATTGTGGAATTTATTATTTTTCCCCTTTATGCTTGTTTGAATGAAACGCAACAGACATGACAGCAAATGAAGAATGACAGCCAGAGATCTTCTTCACTCTAATGCACCTAGACTCCATTTTTCTTGACTGTCTTCCATCCAAGAAATGCTTGAATGTTTTTGCACAGACAGTTGTCAAACATTGCCTTCTACTTTTTTCCACGTTTGGTTTTTTTCCTCCACTCCACCAGGAGCCATGGCGATCTCTATCGAATGTTTATCCATTCCTCTCCACGCATGGCCGGCTCAGAGTTGACCATGCTACAGAACTTGAAAAGCACCCTAACCCTCCGGGCTAATCTGTATGCTTTCCAATAGGGATGCTTAAATCCCCCAGTCTGTCTGCGTGCCAGGGAAAACAAAGCCTTCACCTAATAACGTATCCCAGCCATATTTCACATAACACTTTGATTTTGCTTTTGTTACCCAAGCACGAACTCGCTTGCTGCATTGGGGATTGAGGGGGATTGGAGTCGAGGGACAGAAAGAGTGTGTGTTTTTTTTGTGTGTGTGTGTGTGTGTGTTTATCGGGCATGAGTTAAGCAGGTAATTATGCAGATGTTTGTACGCAGGGGTTTGTGTTGATGGTCCCATTTAGTGAGAGACATTGTGCAGCATTTTAGACTTGGTGACCCCAATTTGACTCCAGTTACATTGAGTAATAAATAGTTGAAACGTTTCTTAATTAGGGTTGAGTTAAGGTTACAGCAATGGTTTATTATTATTAATAAAAATGACCTCAACCTTTTTTTTTTTTTAAACCACCTTGTGTGTATGTGCCCATGCTGCACACTCACCCACATCTGCCAGCATGGTTTCATCTGTGCAGTTCTGTATCAGCAGTGGTGAGCTCTGGCCCGGGCTGAGCAGCTATCTCCTCGTGCCACAGCTGTGCCTCTGTGGTCCCAAAAGGTTTTCCTGCTTCCTGACAGAACGCCCAATCAGATTATTTTTGCCAGGCGACACATGCTCTTCCAGCCAGAGATAGGAGTTTTAGATACTATGTGGCTAAGCAATAACATGCTCATAGATTCCTATCTGTCCATCTCCTAAATCAATGGAGGGAATGGATACTTACTACACACTTGTGTAACATTCGATGTGTATCTCTTGATTGTCGTTTATGTTGCTTTTTTTTTTGGCCTGGCATACTGGTAGCCACATTGTCTACTTCCCCTTCCCCCTATCTATGACAGTAGTCATAGATAAAGAAATAAACCAAATGCCAACCCATAAACCCATCCCAGTTTTGTTGAATTTTTCCCTAAAAAAAGAATTGCTTTCTTTGGCATTATTAGATTATAACATATAACTGGTAATGACAATATTATCAGTTATATGTTATATGTTCTTACTCAGATATGGTCAAATACAGAGGATCCACACCGTAAGCCTGTGACTGTTGCAGATGAAGGACTTAAATAACCCCCTATGCTTTTAAATCCTCATTTTAAATTTCTGCTTTAAATTATTTAGCCAGCAGGATGTTCCCTAACCTTTCAAGACCGTATCAGCAAGCAGCTTCTGGATTGTCCGTGAGCACTACACTGTATCCCGACTAGCCCCAGGGCGCTTTTTCTGCAGCTGATTCTGACCTCTGTCCTCACTGTGGACAGAGTGGGACAGTTAGACAATTCCCCTACAGGGATCAATACAGAACCAACCCACCACACCTGAACTTAATTTGTTTTTTAAAACTCCTCTTCTATGAAAAATTATACCAAATACCAAAAATGTTATTACAAACTGTTCCTAGCTAGCTGGAGCTAGTACTGTTTGAATCCAATTTGCAACTGTAGCGAGGAAGATAACAGTCGCCTAAAAATAGTCTGCGGCTGCTATAGCTGAAGGTTTTTTGGATGATACTGACATTAACTGGGTAGCAGATACTCCAAAATCTTTCTGAAATGCTCGCAGAGCGTTTATATTCATTACTGTCAAAGTTATGCTGTCAGTATGACAAAACGTATTCTCAGATCTTGGGGTTTTCGATTAAACTCAAAGGGAGAAACATTTGTGTCTGAATGGACAAAATATTACGCTCCTTCTGCAGCTCTTTGTAGTGAGGGAGAAAGCCATGTTGAGAAAGAAAAGAGCGCACGGTGAATCTATTATTCCAGGAGACTTCAAATATTTTGCCCAGGGCAAATGTGACTACGCAAAAGCCTGTTTTGAAAAAGGCTGGCGATTCTGTGTTATTTTTAGTTTCTACCTCCTCCTCCTCCTCCTCCTCCTCCTCTCCTGCCCTCCTCTTCCTTTCCTCTTCACCTCTGTCCATCCCTGTATTATATATATTTATTCTGAGGAGAACTCCTCACCGCTGAAACACCACTGTGCACACAGGTATTACTGAGGCCTCACAGGTGTGTGTGTGTGTGTGTGTGTGTGTGTGTGTGTGTGTGTGTGTGTGTGTGTGTGTGTGTCAGAGTCTCTCAGACAGAGAGCAAGCGAGATGGAGTGATTTCACTTTACAGACAGGTTTGGAAATACAGTACTTCCAATTCTATTCCCTCTACACCAACCTGCCCAGGCCACTTATTCACAGCTGCTCTTGGTCTAAAATCTATAGCCTGAGTTCATGAGTAAATTCACTTAAATGGTCAACTAGTGTCCACCACCAGAAACACATGCTTTAAAAAAAAAATGTCTTTGCACAAGGCAATATTCCAACAACATGCTTCACAGCGGCGCTTTCAGCTGTACCAAACCTCATGGCAATCCATTCAATTGCAGTCACGACATTTCACTACAAAACGAAAAATGTCACCACCCGGTGGTGCTAGAGGAAAAATCGGAGGACCAGCCAAGTCAGTAAGGGTCATCCTCTGGGGACCACTAGCGGATAGGGTTAGGTACCAAAACCCAGTTCCACTATGGAACCAGTTCCTATGCAAACGGTAGTATTCAGACCGGATTAAAACGCAAATTTTGATATCTTCCCTATGTTGCTCCAGACAGTGGCAGACTCTTTTTTTCTTTCTCCCTTTACGTGTCCGCGCTATTCTGCGACATGCACTCTACAATCACTGCTGATAGACGGCTTTTTCTACACACTCCGAAACAGACGTAAAAATATCACACTTTCTCTGTAGTCTACCGTTAGCTAGCTACCGTAAATGTAGGCTACTTTTAAAATGCCATATATTTCCCTCTGGGCTCACCAAAACGGACGTAAAAGCATATTAACCATTCACTGCACGTGATCGCTAGTAAACACATTAGACTTGCTCTGCTAGTCTATCGTTCAGGACAAGACCCTGTAGCCTGGTGGTGGGGGGGGGGGGTCTGCCCTTTCAAACTCCTCCCTGTGTGTCCAGGTCTCTTGGACACCATCTGAGAGAGTTTTCTCCTGTGCAGGACATGCCATAAGTCAGGAGAGGTGTCGTATCTCGCCGGAGAAGGCAAATATTGTCATTTTTCTGCAAAAGAACTGCTAAAGTTTGACATTTATTTTGTTGTTACTTGTTAATAGTGTAACTGTTATTTATTATTAAATTATTGTAGTTGTGTGTTAGGTGACTTAGGTTTACTTATTACATATTTAAGTACTTTAAAACGTTAATATATTGTTAAATTGAAATAATCTTCAATTAAGAAAAAAACTCCTTTGAGCCTTTCTTTGATGTCATTTTTCAGTTTTTCAAGAACCGGTTCGGCATCGGAATCCAAACGATACCCAACCCTACTAGTGGATGTACAGTGTCATGGCAATCCATCCAACGGTTATTGACATCTTTCAGTCTGGACCACAGTGAAACAGACTGCCATTGCCATGCATAGAGTGATGCTGCTAGCATCTAAATCAACAACAAGAACTCCCATCTTGCCTGGGTCCATGGTCTTGTGACTTTTGTGGAAAGGACCTGGGGAGGTCTAAACGCAACTGATATAAATGAGCTGATTTGTCTTTGCTTTTGAAAAGTCTGCATATGAGATCACTGACTCTCAGTTGATTCTTTCTGACCCCTTTCCACTCCCACAGCTTAGTGTTCTGGAACTGAGCCTAATGTCCGGTACTGAGCAGCCTGACACATTGTAATAGTTGTACAGTCCAACAGGAATCCCGCAAGACCCATTTTCCCACCCAGCTCAATATACTACACGATAAACAGGACAGGTTCAGCGACAGTAGGCTTGTACTGGAGTCAGAGCGGGACAGCAGGCATGATTAATTCAGTAATCATAAAATAATGAAAAATCAACCTTGCCTGGTACATCAAAAATGTCTGTCACACATTCTCGATAAATGATTTAATCACCCAACACATTAAACTTCACTCAGTCCTACTGGGGACATGGGTGTTGACATCACTGGTGGGGGTTCAATATTCATGAATCGTATTTGGTTGCTAACTTAGAATGATCCAGAAGAAGTTCTAGAAGTTCATTTTGGAAGTAAGGTTATATGAGCTACTTATCCATAGTCAGTGTAATATCTACAGTAGATAATGGTCGCCATGCCTCCAATTTTGGGAAGATGAAGATTTAAAGATCCAAACTATCCCTTTAAATACTTGATTCAATTTTATTTATAGTGTCAAATCTAGGGCTGGGTACCGAATTCAATATTTTTTTAGGCAGCGACCGAATTGCCTCCTTAGTATATTGAGTATCGAAAAATGCCTCGTCATTCAAAGGTGCTCTAAGCGATGTTGGGTGACGGCACTTCTTGTTGAAGTTCGAAGTATTTTCAAACAAAACGAGGCTAGCTCGCCCCTCCCTCCTCCTCATCCCGTCCCCTCTCCCTCCCTTCCGTGCTTCCGCGCACTAACCCCCCCAACCCCTACCCTCAAATCCTTCTTGTTGGTTATTGGCTGGAACGCTGGAACACTGTTTGTTATGTTTAGTGGTGCAGGTTGGCCAATTTGTTTTTGTTAGCGTTTGTGGAGCCTGTGCTGTCCACAGAGACTGCGTTTTTTTTTTACAGTGTGTTCAGGGGACAGGCAGCTTGCGGATAGTGAGGAGATGTTTGCTGTATGTGACAAAACATGTTGTAGCCTAAAAAACGCGTGACATCGCTTAGAGCGCCTTTAACACCCAATTTCAATACATAAGGAGTAAATCTCATCAGCGTCAGCGAGCCAATAAGCACGCAGCATGCTTCTACCAGGATCTCATAATGTTTGTGATTAGCTGTCTAACGTTACACGTCGTAGAGGCAGGCAGGAAGAAACTCTACGTTACACAGAGACAGGGCTCACGTAGTAGGAGCTGAAAAATTTATAAAAATATTTGTGCCGTAATGTGTAATGTTGTAATTTCTTTGTGTTTTATAAAATTGGTATTGAATCGTATCGTTTAGGAACCGGCATGGAAGTCACGGTATTGGTATTGAAACATTTTGAACGATGCCCAGCCCTAGTCAAATCATAAGTTATCTCAGGACACTTCACGGATAAAGTAGGTCTAGACCACACTCTTTAATTTACAAATGGGGTTTTCCTAATGCAACGTCAAATAAAGTCTAGGACTTTTCCGTAGTCTTCAGAGTGTTGTTACAGTAACCGGTTGAGAGAGAGGGAGGGATGGAGAAGGAGAGTCTTTGTTATGGACGAGCTGTGTGAGGGAGTGTGATTACCGGTTTGGGAGTTGTTTAGAGGAGCGAGGAGGTGGGACGCGGGAGGCAGGGTGCTGGTGTGCTGATGTATTGGTCAGGCCCTGCTGATCCTAACCCCCGGACCCTTGCCACCTGCCACACCTGAGCCAGCCAACCCTGCCTCTCTGCAGCAGCACCACCGCACCATCCCCTTTCTTGTTCACAGCTAATTTCAGCTCTGTCCACTGTACATATGCTTGTTATTTCTTGAATATGTAATTACTAGACAGTTTGATTTTTGTGCAAATCTGATTCTTTTTCTAAATACCTTGGTCTCAAGTGCAGAGCTGCAAATATTAATCGATTAGTTGTCAACTATTAAATACTGGCCAACTATTTTGATAATTGAGGAGTCATTTTGTCAGAATTTTTTGTCAGACATTTGAGGAAGTCGTCTTGGACTTCGGGAATTACAGGGATTTCATTGACCAAACAACTAATCCAGTAATCGTGAAAATAATCGACAGATTAATCGACAATGCAAATAATCATTAGCTGCAGCCTAGTCTCGCTTTGCCAGACCCTCCTCCAAAGCGCGATGAAGGAGGGTCTGGCTACTCCACACAGCATTCAGGGATGGGATGAAAACGTGCTCTGGTTTCATGGCATTTCTTTAAACCAATCACAATCGTCTTGGGCGGCGCTAAGCTCCGCACAGAGCCGCTGCAAAATAGTCGTGCGAGAGAAAAGTCAGATTGGACAGAGAGTCTGTCTCAATTTACCCTGAAGAGATCTGAGGAGCAGTCAAAAATGTCCTCATTAGTCCACCGAATTTAAAATTCCAACACAAAGAAAGCGGAAGGAAACGGAAAATACATGCATCCGGTGTAATTTCATGCGGCATCGGAGCAATCCTGGAAGTGGAACGCGAAGGATATAGACTAGCTGCAGCCCTACTCAAGTGAAAACTGTGGGATAATTGTGAATGAAATGTAACAGTGGCCCAAGTAGACTCATAGGCAAACTGACTAATGACTGAGTAATGTCAGTCATACAGCACTATCTATCTAGCTAGCATTAGCCGCCATAAGCTAATAGCCATAGCAGATAATATCAGGTTAGAGCAGCAAAACAGAAAGACAAGAATTGTTACTTTTAGTATGCAGATTGTTTCTGATGACATCACACATCCGGGGGACATATTTCTGCATAGCTCAGCAATATACTGCTGCAATAAACACCCATCTTTTACATGACTTTTACTTTTACATGAACGGTGTAGGGGTGAATTAGTTAAAAAACATGAAGCTATTCGATCGGCTGAGATCTGATACAAGTCAATAGCTTTATTGCTCCATGAGTCGTGCAGCAATCAATCCACCCATCGCCTCCCCAACACTCATTTGCAGCATCTGAGTCGATCTGTCTCCTTCCGTTTGCTGTCCTTGGTCTCTTTCTCTGACTCACTTTCTACTCATCTCGCTATTCTTCTCTCTCTTTTTATCTAATCCCTCTCCACATGCACTGCTGCATTGGCTCCAGCCTTCTTAGCAGCAGAGGGAAAAAAGGGGAAATGGAGAGAGCAAGTGGATAGCAAGTGGTGGGGAGAGGGGGAAGAGAACCGGGGTGGGGGGACGGGACTAAACTGGGGGTATAAGAAAAAGACAAAATGATTGCAGTCGGCCAGAAAAAGGAGCGAGATAAAGCAGACTGAGACAGAGGCAGAGGATGAGAGAGGGAGGTTGCATCACAGCTCCAATCAGATATGACAGAGTCAGAGAGAGAGAGAGAGAGAGAGAGAGAGAGAGAGAGAGAGAGAGAGAGAGAGAGAGAGAGAGAGAGAGAGAGAGAGAAAGAGAGAGGATTGATGGGTTTAGGAGACGGAAAGCCATAAAGACGCAGAGGTCTATTAAAAGTGGAGTGTTGGGATGTACGCGGGTGCAGTGGTGATTTAAATTAAACCATGTGTGTGTCTAGTTTTGTGTGTGTGTGTGTGTGTGTGCATGTGTGTCTGGCATAACTATGTGTATTTCTGTCTGTTTGTACTTCAATGTCTGTGTGTGTGTGTGTGTGTGTGTGTGTGTGTGTGTGTGTGTGTGTGTGTGTGTGTGTGTGTGTGTGTGTATTTGATGTGTGCATATCTGTGAGTCAGTCTGTCTATTTATCTTTTCAGTGTGTGTGTGTGTGTGTGTGTGTGTGTGTGTGTGTGTGTGTGTGTGTGTGCGTGCGTCTGTGTGTGTGTGTGTGTGTGTGTGTGTGCTTGCGTCTGTGTGTGTGTGAGAGCGTGTGTGTGCTGATGAGTCAATAGTCTTATTGGAGTAATCCCCCTCTCCATTTGAGAATTTTTGGTTTGAACATACAACTGTCAGGACACAGAGGGGGGAGGGAGCAGTGGGGGAGAAAGAGACGTGATTGAGGACAGGCAGAGATGGAGGGATAGAGCTGTGAAGGAACTGCTGAGCAACGCGGCTCCCTGCCAGCTGACCACAGCTCAGAGGCTATTTCGTCCAAAGTGTGGACCGACAAGAGCTAACGTTAACGTTAGCATTTACGGTAAATCAATATGGTTGCTAGTTGAGATGAGAGCTACCGGCTCATCCACCGGCAGAAGTCTGCAAGTTGTGTCTGTCTCAAAAATCCAGTATTGGTCAGACTTTATCCTATTTTACATTGTTTATAAACACTGACCTAAAAACTATTGAAGGTGTTCAGAAAACATCTGTTTTTCTTATGTATGGGCTACAAACCATTAAGCTTAACAACCATGCCTGGACTTCGTCCACTGTTCAAAATCACTTCTAATCATAATTAGATATCCATTATTTCTGTAGCCAGACGAAAATCACAAATACTGTGTGTAACAAACCTGTACCTGGTTTTAGTTAACGTTCTTCTTTCCAGTCTGATTACTTTTGCATATGTGTGATTACAGATATGGTTTTTTTTTCTGGAATCGGATTACTGTAGCCGCAGCATGACATGAGATCAATTTCCTCCTAAACATTTGTTGGCAGAAGCAGGTCTCTGCTGTCCTCGCCAGTGTCTGCCCTTCAGAGCCTACTGATGCCCAGCCAAGCCTTGCACCAGCCCGCCTCCCTCCCCAGCCCCCCGGGTCCGTTCTGCTGATGGCAAGGCCGGCTAATATCTGCTTATCTCGCTCCCACACTGACACGGGGACTATTGGTAATATCTGGCCAGGATATGCCGAGTCAGGAGAAACAGAAGCCGTGAGGGAGAAAGAGGGCCGGCAATATAAGAGAGTCATCCAGAGAGGAGGTGGAAAATGCTGCCTGTCACGGGAGAGGAGAGACGTGAAGGAGGAGAGGTTTTGTACTGAGCTCCAATATTAAGTGTTTCATTCCTTTCATGAGATGTCTGTCTTTCAGGACAAAAGTGACAGCTACTCTTACACAAGGATGAACTGCACAATATGGAAACGCATTGTAATTGCGAGGGAAAGTGGGTAACTGAAGTCCTTGTTTGACAAAATAGCAGACAGTATTCTCCATTAGGGGCGTAAAGACTGATGATCGACACACATCGGAAAAAACAATACAAGAGTCAGAGATTTGGCTACATGAAAACACAACCCTAGATCCGCCTCACAGTCGGCATCAAATTTGGAAGGTAATTGATGCCTACAAGGTTACAGTGACAGAGTAGCAGAGAGTACAGTAGGCCACAATGCACGCAAGGTGAGAACGTATTGGTGTACACACACTAATATTTAACAATGCAACTCCTTGTTTGACAAAATAACAGACCGTATCGCCATTAGGGGTGTAAAGATTGATAACAGATACATATATTGGAGTCAAGTAAGTATTGGTGTGCACCCACTAATATTTAACTGTGAGACTCCTCTTCCTCTCCATCCTTCACTATTCCCAGGACACCCTTGGACAACCCAGAGCTTGTTCAACATCAACTTCACCACTGGTATCGCTGAGCACCCCTCAACCTGAAGAGCCAAACCTCTGCCCACCAGCCACTCCCGACTCCTCTTCACAGGTCCTCAACACTGGTCCGCTGTGGCCAAGGGGCTGCTGGAGATGTCGTTATCATCTTTACACAAGGAGGTAAATGCCAGCTCCTTCTTAATCAACCGGGGCCATCTTGACTCCATGCCTCTCTTACTCTTTCCCATCCACTTGTGGGCTGACAGGTTTGGCGCTAAGAGCAGGCTAAGTGTGTGTGTGTGTGTGTGTGTGTGTGTGTGTGTGTGTGTGTGTGTGTGTGTGTGTGTGTGTGTGTGTGTGTGTGTGTGTGTGTGTGTGTGTGTGTGTGTGTGTGTTCTTGTTTAACTATATTCGTGGGATCCAAAAACCAGGAATACAGTATAATTGAGGGGTCCGGACAACTTTGTGGGGCCAAAATGCTGGACTCCACAACTTTAAAGGGCTGTTTGAGGGTTAAGACTTGGTTGTAGGATTAGGGTTAGAATTAGGTTATGGTTAGGGTGAGGGTAAGGGTTAAGGTTAGGCATTTAGTTGTGATGGTTAGGGTAAGGGGCTAGGGAATGCATTATGTCAATGACGGGTCCCCACAAAGATAGTGAAATGCAATATGTGTGTGTGTGCGTGTGTGTGTGTGTGTGTGTGTGTGTGTGTGTGTGTGTGTGTGTGTGTGTGTGTGTGTGTGTGTGTGTGTGTGTGTGTGTGTGTGTGTGTGTGTGTTTTTGGAGGTGTAGTATATGTGCTGGTCTTTGTGCAGCTATGACTTACCATACGCTGGTACTGTATGTATGCATCACTTCCACCATGCACATTAGGATGATGTGAGGTTTTCTGTCTCGGTTTGTACATGTGCCTGGATATGTCTTTTATATGTGTGTTCACACACCCTACAGGGTCTCCCAGCACCTCGCTAAGTGTGTTCCAGAGCTGAGTACCAAAGAGCTCTGCTTCAGTAAATGAAGACTGGCAGAGCTAGTTGCATTTGGCCCACCACAGCACTCCAATCACCACTAGACACCAACAATGTGTTCAAAGTCAAACACACCTTTGCACGTGAATACTGCCGAGATGAAGCCAAGAAGACGTAACACACGCTTTGCTTTTTGTCTGTCCTCGGTTAAAATTTGTGTGCGTTTCGTCCTTACATAACCGCCTCCTCCAGAGTTCTGTCTATCCCCCGAGCTCTGTGATCGATTGTGAGGTTATTGTTTGGAGCGACCAGCATTTGGTCTCCCAGTCTCCGCAGTGAAGATGACCCGGCGGAGTCGGCTCATCCAAAACTCATAAACAAAGCCTGCTGCCCAATTACTTTAATAGAGCCAAGCCACAAAGAGCCTTGCAACTCGTAAAGAAACGAGACAATTAATATCGACGCTAATAAAAGTGTAATGAAGAAGCAAGCCCACCTGATGAGACGGACAATAATGTCCCCATTTCTTTTGTGCGTGTGCCAATTCATAAGACAGTTAGAGCTATTTTTAAGGTGAGGAATGAGAGCAATTCGCACAAAGTCATGGTTGCTTATTCCCTCAATTAACTGTCACTTAATTTCCCAGCTTACAGTGCGTGGCAATCAACCTAAGCGGTTTGAGACGGTTCAAATGACATCTGTGCTCACAGACTACAGCACTATGTGCAAAACCTGCTGTTTCACTACTGTACACTCACATCAAAATGCTCTTTCCTGCAGGTTTTCCCACAAATCAGTGTAATAAACACTGTGTTATCAGAAATGTGTTGTACGTTCAAAGTGTTCCACTGTAAGGGAAAGCACCCCCTTAATGCATTCAATGTGGCCCCTTCACATTCTGTACATGCACTCCAATTGATGCCTCCATTTATTTTTTTGGTAACATTTACATTACCGACTCAAACTACACATTCGCCGTTGCAGTGCAATCTCACTATAGTTTGTCTCTCCGTTAAACGTGTCGGTGCACTTAATGTAAAAAAACAATTTCGCTCCCCTATATCACAATTTGTTTATTTTTCTCTCTTCTCTTAAAATGTTTGGATGTTAAATTGTCTTCTGGGGAAATTTGTTGGTTCCAAAATGCACCCGATATTTTGTCCCAAGTGAGATTGAGGAGCTGACAGAATATCACTCCATGTTACAACGTTGGACAGAACTGTGTTGAGTATAGAGTTGAAATGGCCATGTGCCTCCTAATATTTCATGGACAGTTGTTGCTAGAAGGGATAATACTTTGTGTTCAGACTTTGGCACTCATCTCTCCCTCACTTACTTCTTACTTTCTCTCTCCTCTCAATACTCTCCAGTCAGTCTCAACCTGGCACAAGCTGATTGTTTTGTACCCAACGGCCCACTATGTTGTCCCTTAGAAGGCTTAATTGATCCACTGCTTGGCACAAGCAATGCATCTAATTGCATGAACCCCATTGGCCGATGGCTTCCTAGCATCATCAGCTCCGACGGGCCTGGCCCTTATCTTCTCGCTGCCTCTGTGGGCAACAAAATGACAACATTCTCAACTGGGTGACGTGCTCCGGCTTGGAGGGATCATTTAGAGACAAATTAAGCTCTGTCATGTTTCCAGAAAGTCAGGAGAGGGGGATAGGGGGTAGAAAACAGCATCCTTCTTGGCAGTCATTGGACTAACAGCTGACACGTGTGTTGTCATGTTGGAGCTGTACTATAATGTGTGTGCAGTAGACCTTCAACATGCACTATTGTCGCTGGCTGACATCTGCCACATGTTCTCTCTGTCTCTCTGTCATCCAGCACCCTTTGACCTGATAGTATGTTTAGGGGACGTCACGCTGTGCTACATTTTGGTACGGGGGTGCCATATTGTGAGGATGCGCTCCGTTTACCTGTGCCTGCCACGCTAGTTAGTAAAGTAAAAGTTAAGTTGTTTAAAACGGTCAAATCTGATTAGGAAGGAAAGGCACGGGTAACCAGAGCGCATCCTCACAAGATGGTGCCCCCGTACCAACATTTGTGACAACAACTTAACATTCTCTGTAGTATACATCATGTTCTGGCACAGCAAACCTGCATGTGACAGCCTACTGTGCTGTACATTTACACATACGGTTATTAAATATACTATTGTTATCAAATGCCATGGTGAAATGTATACCTTGATATCTACGTAGATATAACTACAGAAATGTTGTGTGAAATGTATGTTTGTGTGTAAAATCCCTTTGTCAATCAAGGTGCATTATTTTCTGACTTCTAGTTTCTATGACGAGACTAAAACACACTGTAAGAAATATGCATCATTCCATCATTTGCCATTCAAAGAAAGTCTCAGTGCTCTTATCCAACAAAATGCCAGCAAATAGCAGCGTTGTCTGAAGAGAAGTTCAGAATTGCCATATGCTAACAACTTTAGCTGCCGCCCACCAAAGACAGAAGTTAGGTGTTATGTGGCATTCACATCTACAGATCCAATCACTTGCCAGACCAGATCTATTATCATGTATGAGGCAAACTGAGTTTCTATAAATAATCTGGAGAAGAATATGTTATATAAATACTGTATGTTATGACCCAAAATCACATTAAGTTCATATAAGTTCAGACTCAAGATCCGGTGGCTTTAACAATAGCTTTGGCAGCTTAGAGTGCTCACATTCAAAAGTATTGACTAAAGAAAAAGGAACAAAATACGTAAATTCTGTCATTGTACTTTAAAGTGCTCACATTATGCTTTTTGGCTTTTTCCCTTTCCTTTATTGTGTTATATATATTTTTTGTGCATGTTATAGGTTTACAAAGTAAAAAAAAGCCCAAAGTCCCCCCCCCCCCCCCCCCAAAGGGACTTACCATCTCCAACAGAAACCACTGTTCACAAACTGCTCCAAACAGCTCTGTTGTAGTCCAGCCTTTACTTCAGTGGTGAACTTTGTAACACGTTATAATGCTCGCCTAGCTGCTAGCATGGCACGCCCTCATTCTCTGCTTCTGACTGGCTAGTAGTCCTTACCTAGGTACTGCCAACAAAGATGGAACGGAAGTGAGAGGTCTCACTCTGTAGCTAAAACAGAGAGCTCAACACACAGGGTGAAAAGAGGAGCTGCAGTAATGTGCAGTACAACAAATACATGGTGTTTTTTGAAAATGAAACCATGTAAACCTATTCTGGTACAACCTCTAAATACAATTATGAAGCTGAAAGTAAGCATAATATGAGCACTTTAAGGAAAAAACTGACCTTTAACAATTGAACCCTTAATGCAATATATGGATCTAAAGCTCAAGGTGCTGCAAACTAACATTGTTTAATAAAAAAAAATTAAAAAAGAAAGCATAATGATCAAAGTCACACTGAGTATAATTATATAATCTGCAAATATGGACTGCAAATATATATATATCACAACATCTTTGGTGTTGATTGCCTCTTCCTTGAATACTATCTAATGACTCACTGCCATTTAGTATTCGACTTGAATTGTCTCTGTGCTCTCCGACTGCTCAACTCGCCTAACTCCCACTCATGTTTGGGTGGCAGCCTCATCTACTATTACTTTAATTTCTAAAGATATCATCAGAGAATTTCATCCCTTCTCAGTTTGTGTTGCTGCAGTCACGTACTGTTGCTAAAAAGCAACAGCAAGCTGTGCGTACCTCCTGCTGGTTACATCTGACAGTGGCATAACCCACTCAAATCCAAGTCAAAACAACAAAGTTAGCTTCAGTGTGCATTTCTAACCTTTAAAGACATTTGCCAAACAGCTTGTGCCAACACATCCTATCTTACGCCTCATATGCTACCACAGATTGCCACACATCATTTCATATCCAATTATCATTGTACTAACAGCTCATAGCCTTAGAGAAGTTCCAATACCATTTTTGCCTTCCCGATACCAAGTCCGATAGCTGAACTTGAGTATCAGCCGATACTAAGTACCGAACAGCTGTATACTACTAATCCTGTGAGGAAGTGATATGATCGCTATTATTGTTGCATGGCCTGGCTCGGGTTACACCCTTCGTGAAACATGAACAAATACAAAGAAGGAATGCCATAGAACTTTCTTTTATTATCTAGTTTGACAGTCAGTCAATTAAAAAACATACTTTAAAGTAGATTTTCTTCAGGGCTAAATTACGTGGTATCGGATCGGTGCATAGACTCATGTCTATACCGATACCAGAATTTTAGTCAGTATTGGAGGTATTTTCGATATGACCGTAACTACATTTTGATATCTGTAAAAACGATGTTATGCCCCATGTCAATGAAACAACTTCTGTATAAAGTTAACAAAGAGTTTTATAGGAGTGGCCAGGCCATGCTGAGCAAGTGACCGCCATAAAACCTGTCAGTAATCTTATGTTTGTTTGACTGTTGGCTTGCACCCCTCTTAAGGTCATCTATTTGTCAGTTTTACAAAATAAGATCCCTAAATCTATAGATTTGGTATGGCTGATGGAAGATTGTGTTTGTAATATGGACACACTCAAACTCAAGGGCAATGCTGGAGTCAGGTTGTAAACCACAGTGCTTAAGAGTGTGTGTGTGTGTGTGTGTGTGTGTGTGTGTGTGTGTGTGTGTGTGTGTGTGTGTGTGATGTACTACACTGTACACTGAACTCGTAAACAACAAGCCAACACAGGAACAGACAGAACCCAAATCAAATCAATGCAGGTTCAACCTTTATTGCCCCTGTGTGTGTGTGTGTGTGTGTGTGTGTGTGTGTGTGTGTGTGTGTGTGTGTGTGTGTGTGTGTGTGTGTGTGGGCGAGCCAGATCACTGATCAATCCACAGGGGAAAGAGGTTGACAGAATAATGACCTGTCCTCTCTTTTCATCAGCCTTTCTCTCTGTAGCTGTATCCTCTATTTTCTTGCTCCCCCCCCCCCCCTCTAGCTCTCCTTTTCCACTCATATACACATCACCTTCTTCGTCCATCATTCACTTATTCATCTTGTTGCTCTTCCAGGAATAACTCCTCTCTGTTGCGTCTAATCTCCCATATTTCCCCTTCGTTCCATCTTTTCTTTCGTCTTAATGCCATCCACAGTAATCCTCCATTTCGCTTTTGTTGCCAATCGCCTTTCTTCTTCCTTGTTATAAAATTCTCTTTTCAAGCGACCCCCTCCACCCAACTCCCAGCCCCAGCCCCAATAACTCAAACAGTCCTTTCTTTGATGCATCATTCATGGTTTTGTTCCCTAATGCACTCTCCATCTCTTTCACAGCCACACTATCAAATCTTCATCATCGGCTTTTATCTAGTGTTCCAGCTTGCCCCTTCTCCCCCCCTCTAATGTCTTGTCTTGGATTCTCTTGCTGCTGCTGCTTGCCTCTTTCTATTTCTATCCATGCAGTAGAGCTCAGTCTCTCACTTCAAGCCTGCTGTTTCAACCCTTTCTTTAACGCTCCCTCCCTCCTATATCCCTCATTCCCTTCTCCATCACTTTCACTTTTCTCTTCCATTTCTTCCTCATTTAGCCACAGCTCCTCGTTTTTTTTATCCAACCGCAACCCCCCCCCCCCCTCCATACCTCACATGTCCCTCCGTTTTCTCCCCTCCTCTCCCTTTCTGTCCCTCTGTCATTCCCTGAGGTGAGTGACTGAGTGCTAATGCCCAGGTCTCAGTAATGGGATAATCCTTTACATCAGAGAAGCAGCATCATATCACTCTCTAAAAGCCAACCTTGTCATTGAAATAGGGCTCTAATCTTCACAGCACACGCTATTCACCAAATGCACACACGTGTTCGTGTATACTGACCGGATGTCTCATCGTTGAGGCCCAGCCACGCTTCAGATCCCATTATGTTTCTTATCGGCCGAGTGCCGCTATCATGGAGAATGGTCCTGCACTGCATTTACCTGCAGATAAATATGTACTATAGCTTATAGAATGTTTATCTTCCCCACATGGCAGTTAAGAAGCATGTATGAATTGTGGCATGATGGAGCAAAACCGTATTTACTGCAAAAAGTAGATATCCAGCCTGAATTTATTAAACTGTAGTCACAACAGTCTTTAAATGCAAGATAAATGCATTTGTGACATAGTGTGTGCAGATACAATCATATTATTTTGCTACCTTGCACTTGCATTTTTTCTGCAATGTCAATGTGAAGCGCCTGGAAAACTAATGCACCTATACACGCTAGTATGCACACACACACACACACACACACACACACACAGGTCCATTTCTGCTAGAGCTGGACCATCTGGGCTCCCGAATGGCAAGGCCGTCTGGGGAGCGTTGATGTGTTGCTTTGACTGTAAGTGTCCACCTGTGCCCAGAAATAGCTTGAAAAACACAATCTCTCCGCAACACCTGCTTTGGGCCTTACATAACCATAAGTGAAGACCACATAGAAAGGAGCAGGAAAAAGAAGAGGAGAAATGGATCGGGAAGGTAGAAAGAGCCTGAGCCTGTGTGTGTGTGTGTGTGTGTGTGTGTGTGTGTGTGTGTGTGTGTGTGTGTGTGTGTGTGTGTGTGTGTGTGTGTGTGTGTGTGTGTGTGTTTATGAGTGTGTACTGTATGTGTGTGCATATGCTGACTGAAAAGAGCTGCCAGCTTTGATCGTTAGTAGGAGATGTCTTAACAGCAGCTTTTGGCATGACAAGCTAAAGGAACGATGTTCATTGAACATGCTCATATTTTTGGTGAAAATTCTAATTGTGAACTATGTGAACTTGTTCGTTTTAATCTGCATGAACTGCACTCTGAGCTAGCTCTTGTGAAGTGTGACATTTTTAATCTATAAGTTGACTATCATTCTGATTATTATTTTTTTTAATTAATATACAACCACATAGAGGGATAGAAAACGAGATATAGAGGGTAGTGAAGACAACAAACCTGAATGCACACAGACAACCAGCTTTACCAACTTATGTGGTTGTATTATCACACTTCACATCACATCACATCAGGTAGAAGCCCAGGCGTATGTGTTTTAATAGAGCAGGGTACTTAGGGAGACCTTTCAAAAGAAAAATAATATTCACCTTGATGATAAAGATACAGAGCTTTAAATCCTGTGAACTTGTCGGTTTGCTTCATGCAGGAGACTGACAAGCCAGCCATTGATGTGACAATTAGTCCACAAAGGGATAAATAGATGCAACACTTAACTGTACCACTTATGAGCCATTGAGGAGATTGTGTATGTGGTATCTGTGTGGAGTGCACATGTGTGGATGTACAGTGCTTATGGCAAGTGTCTGGTGTGTGTCACAGTGTGTACATGAGCAATATCATGCACGTGTGCCCACTGTGAGTGAGCATGCATGGCATGTCTGCATACATTTAATGTACATTTATTTTTCGCACATTAACAAATGATCTTGCATAATGCAATCCTGCGGGTGTATGTTGTGTGCACACGGCTGTGTGTTTTCAAATCTTACTTACTTTGCATGGTCCCAAAAGGCTCCCTAATTACAACATGCAGAGTCGTGCACAAAGCAGTGTGTAGTTGTAATTTTAAGCCATGTAATATTTGCTTAGTATGTGTGTATGTTATGGAAGTTACAGAGAGTGTTTGTTTCACACATACATACAAATGCAAATGATACCCATTAAAATGACAAACTTGGTTTTTTTCCCCTTTGCGTTTCATCTCTCCAGGATGCTCTCATATATTTCTCACTGTAGAGAAGCTGTTTATATGCGGATGGTGCTTTGCTCGTCGCCCATAATGTGACGCAAAGAGCCGACAATAGTCCTGCACCACGGGAGCTACTCCATCACAGACACAGACAGCCAAGTGAATGATGATTCCCACTTTGCACCAGGGCCTGTACCCATCACGCATCAGTTCGAGATAACATGATAGACTGGATGTTGGTACTGATTTAGTGTGTTGCTGTTCAACACTAGGAGCACTGGCAGCAGGGAAGCTAAATCTACCTAAACTCCCATTTGGGCTGAAATACTGGGAATTGGAATCTTTTAAAAGCAAAGAAAAACACACACATACAACTAAATAAACAACATATCCTCATAGCTAAACGACAGATTAGGTCGTTTTCCACTCCCCAAACGACATATATGACCATTCTATTTACTGCCGCACGGTGGCCGCCTTAAACACGTGACCGTAACATGTGACCGCAGTGGCAGTTGTCATCATGTGACCGTTTTATTTAACACAACGACCGCCGTTTTAAACACGTAGTTAACGTGAAACGGAACTAGTTAAGCTTAGGCAACAAAAACGTGGAATTTGGCGCTCTTATACTTTGTCACCTCACTTTCTCGTTTGCACCACAATTACTACTACGGCCACGAGAGGTTGCCTGATAACAGCGATTGTAAATATGGGTCGCTTGCACAATCCACCTATATGGTCGTTTTTTTGGGTGAGGACAGTCTAAAATACAACGAACACAGGCAAAATAAATATCAAATGCTACTTGTGGTTTTAAATGCTTTTGAGAATGGATGTTCTTAAACATGTTGGGGGCCTACAGAGAAATGGGACCGCAATGAAAAAAGCCCTGATTGCAGCTGGGGTTTTGAGGCTGGCGTCAGCTGAACAGAGCTTTATGACGATGACTGACTGCAAGTCATAATTTACCACCACTTCACTGCTTCCAGGTTGGGGATAATGGTGGGGATTAAGGTACCCTAGGTGGAAAGGAAAGGGGTTTTTAAGTTATCCGTAATAGCTCACATCTGAAATAAGGTCTTATTTGAGATAAGCCCTTTATATACAGTACAGAAGAAGGTTCACTATATATGGTGTTTTGAACGTCATGGTTCAATGCGTTTTCTTTACAGAGAACATTTCTTTCCATTAACTTAGATTTCCCAGTGAGGCATAACCAACACGTAATGTACTAATGACCAAGACATACACTGGAATTAACCTGTGTTAGACTGATACAACTTGTATGCTTTATACGGGAGTTCAAATTAGCAGTCGTAAGTCTGCAGAGCTATGCATTGGTCAAAATGTAGATGATTGTATTTCCATAGAAACAGAGGTGATGAAAAGGCTGAAAGTAAACAGGATAAAGCGTATTGACAATGTCCTAGTGAATAATAATTGCAAATAGGATTCTGTATACAGCAGAGCATTATGCACGTAAACATGCTGACTGAAGGGCTGACAGGTGTAATCTCTGTAGACTCTGTCACTCCGGGGATAACGGGTGTGTGTTTAATATCTCCACCCAGCCCCATGTGATAGTGTAATTATCACTGACCTTGACTTGTAGAATCCTTTGGGAATGATTTTACTCTAATGCGTAAAAAAAAAAAACCCACAATGTTTAACTTGTTCTCTGCTCAGCTCTGACTCTAAATCCCTGTGTGGAGTCATTGACCTTGAAGTCTGGCTTTGATACGAGTAAATGTAATAGCATTGTAACTGTTGTACAGAAAAGACTTGTGAGCTGGAGAGGGCACTTGGCAGATCAGATTAATCCCAAAAACACATTTATTCCTATGTTGCAGTGACAGCTGTAGTGAAATATGCCCGAGGCTAGCTAGAAGGTAAAACCTGCATGTGTGTGTCCTGGCGTGTTTGCATGTGCGTGACTGAACCATGAGAGTCACTTACAGAAGTCCGAAGTCCAACCCAACAATAATGACTCTCCTCCACAAAACATGAGGCTCTCAAACTCGTGTCAAATGTCAGAATATTAACAGCAGGTAATACAAGCCACTGTTGTGCCTCATTCTCATACTATGCTCAAAAAACACTAGTTTTAGTCTTAGTTTTAGTCTTTTTTGTAATATGGGTTATTTGTCGGGGGATTCAAAAAGGTCAGAAAAATGTATTGTGTAATAATAACAACAAAAACATCACACAATTTTAGAAATATGTATTCACAATGTATTCAACAATAACACCAGTACAAACAATGTACATATGATGATGAGCACAGATATGTAAACAGTCTACACAAGATGCAGTATGTGCAAAATGTGTAAGTGACGTGTTCCAGGAAAAAAACCTAAATAGCCAACAGACTAAAGAAGACATACATGAACAGGTGTTTTCAACTTTAGTTAGAGTGAAGTGGCAAACTTTTTGAAGTCAATCGACTCACACAGTTGTGTAGACATCCCAGTATCATCCCACATACCAACCCATGCTTCCTCCCGCTTTTGGTGTTCCTGCGTATTTACTAACCAGCAGCTATCGGTCGCCGGTGAAAGCCCTCCTGTAGTGTTCACTGTCCTGCGGTTGTCTCTGTCATGTTGCCTGACCCTGTATCCATACATCCATGCCCTGTATCCATACATCCCTGCCCTGTACCCATACATCCATGCCCTGTACCCATACATCCATGCCCTGTACCCATACATCCATGCCCTGTATCCATACATCCATGCCCTGTATCCATACATCCCTGCCCTGTACCCATACATCCATGCCCTGTATCCATACATCCATGCCCTGTACCCATACATCCATGCCCTGTACCCATACATCCATGCCCTGTACCCATACATCCATGCCCTGTACCCATACATCCATGCCCTGTACCCATACATCCATGTCCTGTACCAGGGTTAGCTTCTGTTTTGGGGTATGGGGGCTTTGTGTTCTCCTTTACCTTGTTAAGGTAAGCTAGGTTAGCCTCCTTGTGCACGAATCTCAAATTCGTGGGATTTTTCCCTGTAATAAATTGTCCACATATTTTACCACCAGGACTCTGCCGCTTTCTTCCGACTTTCGGTACCGCCATGATGCCAGGCGAGGGGCACGGACATGTTGTGTTCAATTTGACATGGAATGTCGGAATTTCTGGGTTCCCAGTCGGAAACTATAGGCAACATGTCTATGGGAAATGTCATGGTCGGAAAGATATAACGTTATTTGCTCTATCAAAGACATCGACAAAGACAAAAACTAAGGACATTTACTTGAATATTTTATTTTATTTTAGTTAGTTTTGCAAACAGACATTACAGTTATAGTTTAGTTATCGTTTTTTTGTAATGCCTCGTTTTTTATTTTTATTTCAGTTAACGACAATGTTTTTTCCCACCTAGTTTCCGTTATTTCGTTCGTTTTCATTAACGATTATAACCTTGGTACACACACAATTTGACATTTTGCTCCTGCCTTTATAATAACAAAACAAAAATGCGTTTCCCCATGACAAATACAAACACATGAATATAGATAGACAGATTATCCTATGGCAGACCCCATGAGTTGGATCTCTCAAGTCACATATTACAATAACATCATCTGTAGAATATTTTCCCTCAAGCCTTGGCAACAGTAGGCCACCACAAGAGCAGAAAGGAATCCATTCGCCACCCTCTGGGCATGCTCAGCTTTTTAGCCCTGCAGGCACTTTGTAACTTTGAATCTTCACTGTCGTTGCCTCATTTTTATTTTCAGAAGGCCGCAAGGGATGGCACTAGCTCCTGTATGTTTTATTACTATTGTAAGAGCTATCCTTTCAGAAAGTACAGAAGTACAATTTGTCAAGGTTACAAGGAATATCAAAACACAGCAAACGGGCAAAACGGCCGTGTAGTAACAGTGAAGCCTCAAAAACATCTTCATGAGCCTTGTCATTTCTTACACCCTCTGATGTCCTAGGGTGGATGCCTAGGATGTCCTGTCCCATACACATGGAGTCTTTTAGACCCTCGTTAATACTTGGTTTTAAAATGTGTCTTGGATGATCGATTCACAAGTGGACAGCGCTAAACACAAGGCTACACAACCACCAAGACACACTGTGATCCGATCACTCAAACCTCTTGCTGAGGTGGTCTTGGATGCATTTGACTACTAATATTTTGTAGAGTTAACGCTAATGTGTCCAGATGCGTCTCAAGGAGGGAAGTCACAGAAAAATACATCATCAATGCAGGACGTGGGGGTTGTTTTGGTGACAGCGCGCCAATGCTCTGTAATTTGCCCATAACACAACAAGTTGGACTAAGTGTCGCGACACAACCGCTAACATGACTGCCAAGAGTGTGGACGTAATAACTGTAGGCAGAGCCATTTGACCTTCTATCGGAAGTGACAAAATCTGAACACAAGACGCATGAAAGATACAATAAACGGCGATGTGTCTCGGCAGAAACACATTTGAAAACAAAGTGTAAACAGGGGCTTGGATTCCACTCCGCACAGGCACTTGTGGAGCGGTTACTGTAGTGCAGTTAAGATGGACCCTGACTGGCTTCCCTCCCGATTGGTACCTGGCAAAGGCGTTGGTGAAGCACTAAGCGTAGAAGGTAGCACCAAAGCAGAGGAGCATACTCAGCTGACTATGGTGTGGGGTAGGTATATTTCCTCTGCGCCTCACAGGCGCTACTCCACGTGAGCTTTATTGTGACAAAGCTCTTGTTGCTACACTTTTAGCAGAAAACATTTCTCTTCTATGCATTCCCCTCTGCAGTTTGCCAAAGCATTCTATATTTAACAGACTTCCACAAGCACACACGTAGCTTCTGGCTGAGTTAATATCCCAATACCTGGCTGTGGCCCTAGCAGGAGACCTCAGGACATGAATGAATAATGTACCACTGAGCCAAGCCTTTAAAATCAAAACCATGCACCCGCGCTGAATTGGACCATATTTTACACATGTTACTGGTTCGGATCCATTTAGCATCCCTAAACAGTCAGTTAGGCAAGGATGAAAACTAGACAGGGTGCAGAGGGTGTGATGCACCATGGGGCACGGATAAAACATTACAGACATATGGGAGGGTAAGGGTGAAGGGGATTTAAGAGCAGAAGGAGTGTAGCACGGGCTGCTGAAAGGATGGCAGTCAGGGGATTCAGGGGGGAAAATGGAAGAAGGAAGGTATGGTAATAATAAGAGGAATGAGGGGGCTAAATGAAAGAGGTTGTGGTAAAGAATCAAGATAGGGCGGAACTCATTAAGGCAGAGATCTCCAACAGGGGGTCCGTGACCCCTAGGGGGATCTCAGAGTTAGTGCAGGGGGGCCGCCAAAAGAGGTTTAATATTTATTTATTTTTTGGGCATTTCCGCCTTTACTGGACAGGATGGATGGGGTCCATTCATAATGTCCATTCATTTTCATCCATCTAGCTCAGTTTAAGATGCAATTGAATAAAATATATTTAGTAGGGAGTCCCTACTCTGTCTCTTTTTTTCAGCAAAGGGGTCCTTGGCCTAAAAAACGTTGAAGACCCCTGCGTTACGGGGTTACAAGCAGTGTAAACAGGAAAAAGAGTAAAGAGGCAGGACAGAAATGGAAGAAATAGGCAAGAGGTTGTTGAGGCGTTTTTTTTTTTTTTCTTTCTTTTTTTTTTTTTTTTTTTTTTATAATGGCCTCGCTCCATAATGATCTCTGAGATCTGTCCTAATTGGGAAAATCTCAGAGCAGGCACCCAGCACCCCGCTCTGGAGAACAGGTCAGACAGAGAGCAAGAGAGAGAGACGGAAGGAAGGGGAAACATTTACAGACACAAGGGGGGTGCCATGAAAAGGTTGAGCTATGTGAGTCTAATGAATTGAGGGGTTGTACAAGAGCAGCATTGACCTCCAACTCCCTGCTCCCTACTTGCCTTAATTCCTCTTTCCTTCTCCGGCGGCTTTCCCTTCCCCGTTGTAAATCTATGAGCAGCTCAATGGATTGAAATTTCGAAAACTACTGTTGGCTTCAGATGATGACACAATGGAGGCTTAGGGTGGCTCGGGGACCTTGTTTGGAACAGTGTGGCCAATGAAAAAAAGGGGGATGTGAGAGAAGGAGAAGAGGGATCTATAAGGGCCTCTCCAAAGGACTAATTTATGAGCATCCTGATCAATGGGTTAATTAAGTGGAGAGAGGAGAAAATGGAAAGGGCAGGGGCTGGCCAGAGTGGCCGTGGCAAAGAAGAAAGGGGGAGGGATGGTAGAGCAAATGGGTGGAGGTTGGGAAGGTGACAACAAGAGAGGCAAACCGATTTTGGCAGAAATGTGGAGCCAACTGTGGGAACCCATTCCCATTCTGTGCTTAACTAAATTGACTGGGAGCATCCGATAATTCCCTGATGGGAATTTCTCCATGTTAGTGATGACTATGAGCTATCGGCTCACCTACTTCAATCAATACTACTCCACCTCTTCAGATTTGTCAAAGTCGTGCAAAATAAGATGTCAAGAACGCAATCCACGGGGCAGTCTTACAGAGACCTTTTGGAAAATCAATTCAGATATTTACTTGTCAAAAGAAATCTCGAAAAGGAGGAATACACGTGTCAAGCACACGCATACACTTCAACCGTGCTTACACAACACACGCGCCTGTAGCTGTTCTGGCTTCAAGAATGTGAAGCACGTTCTCCAGTGAGAAAGATAGAGCTCATCCTTTGAAATGTGTTTATTCCCCACAAAAGGAGAGAGAGAGAGAGAGAGAGAGAGAGAGAGAGAGAGAGAGAGAGAGAGAGAGAGAGAGAGAGAGAAGCAGTAAAAGAAACAGGGCCAAAAAATCCTGCTGACTTGCAGCCTTTTCTAAATCGCCGGCCCCTTCTCCTATTCCCCTTCTTATTTCCAACTCTGTGGAGTTTAAACCCAAATGGGAAGAGATTGTTTCATGTAGGCACCAGGGGAGCTCTGGTTGCTTTCTTCCCAGGCAGAAACACCCCTAACCGACCACATTCCGACCGATCTAAAAGCGATCCACGTTAACATATATCCCAGCAAAGCAATCTCACCACTCATTAGCCGTGCTCGAGGTTACACTCCCTTACCCTGGCTAATTAAGGTGACAAGGCCCTATCTTTTTTTGTTCTTACGGTGAGCTGTTCCCCTCTTTTCATTCCACCCTTACATGCCTGTCCCTTTTACCTTGATAATCCATGCTTCCTATACTTGAATTTCTAATATTCCTATCTTGACTTATAAAATCTTAAATGCGTTACCACCAAATCCCTTTCCCTCTTTCTTACACCTTGGGTGAATTCCAGTCAGAAGGGGCATTTGAAGGGCACTGCATAGGGAAGAGGAGTCATTTTTACCAAGCTACTGTAGCCTGAGGGTAGCAGATAAGTGCACTCAATAAAGTTCGGTACGAGTCAGAACACTGACATTTATGTTCCCAGGGCTATGAGCTGCGACCTGTGCAAGTATAGTCTACGGAAATCTACTCTTTCAGGGTGTTTGGCCCAGGAGTGATCCACACAGATTGGAATTTAGTCCCTCTTTCCTGCAACCATTTGTCAGCAGAAGAATTGCTCCAGCCTTGAGAGACAGTGTGAAGAGCCACAGATGAATGATTCAACCAACGTGCATTGTTTTCTATGAAGGATGGAGGACACACATGCCGCATCCTTAAATATTAATAGAAAACAAAAGGAAAGTGCCTTTAGTTAAAACAAATCAAAGGAGAAAAGCGTGCCAAAGGTTTTGATGTGTTCGCTCTTTAGTGTGTGCACAAAGGCAGAGCCTTTCACTGTTGCGTATGCATATGTGTGTGTGTGTGTGTGTGTGTGTCTCTGTTTATCCTTGGGGTTAGTGTTTTCTTTGCTGATTGTGACAATAACAGCGACGATCATTGCCTGCTTGGCATCATCGAGCGCGAAAGTGTAACACTGCCATTCTGGTGCTCATTCATCACTGTCGTGCCTCTGCTTTCATCCCTAACCAGCACACACACACACACACACACACACACACACACACACACACACACACACACACACACACACACACACACACACACACACACACACACACACACACACACACACACACACACACACACACACACACACACACACACACACACACACACACATCCAGAAACTAGGAAGCGCCTGTCAAGGAGGAGACATCCTAATTCCCTATGTAGGCTCATTCTTTTCATTAGCGACCGCCATCACGACAGCTAAAGCCCAGCAGCCTAACGATGCATCAACTGGAGCTAGACGGCACACAGAAGTACTTGAAACGCTCCATTTGTTTAGAGGTGGAGAGGTCGAGCCTCGATTCTCAGAATGAGGTGGCGTGCAACTGCACACGCGTGCATGCACCCGACACATTCACTCCTTACCGATAAATGTCATCAGAATCTGAAAGGGATTTATTGCCAAGTAAGTAACACTTAACAAGGACTTGGCCTTGGTTGTTGGTGCATACATATACGCATGATTGACCCTTAATATGAAATAAACAAACAATAAATACAGAAACAAATATGTACAATACAATAGGGCTGCACGATATGAGGAAAATATCCAATTGCGATTATTTTTGACAGATATTGCGATTGCGATATGATTCGCGATATTGGAGGGAATGACCATTTTTGTATCATTATTCTTATTTTCACTGAAAAATATTAAAATGAAAAACGTGATAGTTATAGCGTGATTTTTGCGAGGATCTGTACCAAACAAAGATTGTTTTGCTTTAGTCTGTAGGATAGGATTGGCAGGACGGGACGTCTCTGCAGCGCCACAATACTTCATTCAGACTGGTTTGGCACATATTTTGCCTTTAACAAATATTGTGCCGCCCCTGCGATTTTGGATATTGCACTAGTACATATTTAATTGTCTAGGTATGGTGAAGGGTATGTGATGATGTGGGGCTATTTTAATTCCAAAGGCCAAGGGAACTTTATCAGGATGCATAGTATCCTGGATCCATGAAATAACTGGCCTTTAATGGGAATTTAACATAGGGGTGTACTCACTTTTGTTTCCAGCGGTTTAGACATTAATGGCTGTGTGTTGAGTTATTTTGAGGGGACAGCACATTTACACTGTTATACAAGCTGTACACTTAATACTTTACATTGTAGCAAAGTGTAATTTCTTCAGCGTTGTCCCATTAAAAGATATAATGAAATATTTACTCAAATGTGAGGGGTGTGTATATATATATATATACATACATACACACAACTTGATGAAAATGATCATGAAAGGCAAAGACAAAAATGTAAGAAAGTAAATGTTATTTTGATTGTATTTTGGTGTTGATTTATGTATTTATTTATTTTATTTATTTATTTTGGAAACTTAAATGAGGTAGAAAGATCTGTGTTGTGTTTAAATGATATACAATATATGTAACATGTATGTTGATGATGTATGTAGATATATGTATAGATTGTGTTGTTTGTATTATTGTTGGGGTAATAACAAATGAAATAAAAACAAACAAACAGTTCATCCAGAGCTCCTCCAGGCAGCACTGGTACCAGCAGCAGTCACCTCTGGGAGATGGACAGCAGCGTCTGGTATCTCTGCAAGCCTCAAGTGTTGCCAATAGCCGCCAGCTCGGGCCATGCCTCAAACCGGGCCACCGCAACTCACCGTCACTTTTGTAAACACGTGGACATCAAAAGCATAATGGCCGGGGCCTGTGCTACGGGACGGCCGCTGGCTATGCCACCGCCGAGGCTCGTTACGTTTGACTGACTGAGGCGCCACAAACATACCAGCACAAGAGGGAAATGGGTGTGTTTTTATAACAACCCTCATCATACTACGCAGCCACGGTGATAACACTTGAGAATGTTGGCCAACACAGCCACTGCTGCTGCTGCTTCCTTTGTCAGCATTACCATTCAACTGGTCCTTCTCTAGCTAGTTGTTAGGCCTTTGGCTGAGAGCTCATACTAATATGTGTGGCGGTGTGTCAGCCCATACTAATGTGTGTGTGCAACAGCAGGGAAGAGGGAGCATGTAGCAGATGTTAAGAGCGCCAAATAGAGATGGGTGGTTCTCTCTCTCTCTCTCTCTCTCACACACACACCGTCCTGTTTGCTCTTCAGCCTGCTACCCTCTGCTCCTTTTCGATTTCTTGTGACATGCGCGGCCACTTGACTTTCAGGGCACATTCTCTCCTCCTCTCTCTGGATGTGACCGGGGTAAGAGGGCAGGAATAGCGGCCTGCCTGCCTGCCTGCCTGCCTCCAGACCCGTTGACTCGGAGCTTGTTTGCGATGCTGAGTGTTTACTACAGAGCGCTCGCGGGGATGTGGCTACTCCTAACCTTGAGATGCTGTCAATACCATAACTCACTCAATTTGTTTTTTGCGACCCCATCGATGGCAAAATGTAACAGGCAGTGTGGGCTCATGGGACTGTGTGTGGGAGAATGTAATGAATAACACGGGGGAACAAAAAAAATAAATTAAAAAAAGGATATTTCATAATAAACACATCAATCTCCACAGTTATGTTGCAGTGAGATTTGAGTATAAAATCCCTGGACTATGAAATGGATTGCTGAAGGGGTATTAAAGGACCAAAACAAAGCACACAGGTAGAATTACCATGGATGCAGCAGAGAAATACAGGGAAGTCACTCAGGTTTGCCAGAGGGATGAGCTGCACTGCTCAGAGCAACATGGATTCTGACTGTCAGTCAATCTGATTGGCCGGAAAGCAGGATGTATTTAATCCCGGTTGTTGCTGACTCTGTTGCTGTTGATTCCCTCAAATCTGTACCATGCTTTCTATTCAGGACCTGACTTTGCAACACAAAGGCACAAAATCCCATTGTAGCGTTGCACCTCTATTATGAATGGAATAACTTGTTGTTGTTTTTTTAAAATCACTCAGTCACAGTGGTTTTTCATCTTTGCAGGTTTCCTATAGTGGAGCAGTATCCCACCTCCTGCACTGTCCAACTTGAGAGGGGAGCAAGCAGTTCGGAGCTGGCCGATGGCTGTTTCTGGGTGGTTTCTCGCTGTCTCTGTGTCTCCCTTTGGCTTTTATCTTTTTGAAGAAAAGAGGAGCAAATGTTCATTGAGCTTGGCTGGTGGTCAGCCCGGTTCTAACGGGAGGTGGGAGAAGCGGCGATGTCAAGGTTGCCAGAAGAGTGTTGGACCTTGATGATCTAACCTTAATGAGCCCACAGGGGACACTACAGCGCTGTTCGCCTCAGCTTGACTGACGACATGAAGACCAACGGAGGAGACAGCGGAAGGAAAGTTTAGAGAGAGTGTGCATTTGAGGGAAAGAAACAACACGCGGGGACAAACCAAATGGAATAAAATCCTGCTGTATGAAAGAAAAACAAGAAGACCGAGTCGGAGAGAGAAAGAGAGAAGAATGGATGGAGCCGAGACAAGTAATGGCTCCAACCCCGTGTCTCCATCTTGCACCCCAGAGAGCAAAGATCTCAGTCAACAAGGCTCAGACAAAGCAGAGAGATGGGCCACTGCGGAGGGACTGTGGGAGACCTGCACTCTAACTGAATGGCAACAAAACAGACACACTGACAGGCTGCCAGGGAAGATGGAGGTACTTTCCTCAGAGAACAATTCTCAACAATATTATATAATCGTTTACCTTTACTCTTTCAATAACTCAAAAAGAAAATTGCCAGCATTCACCACATGCGCAAGGACTGCATAGTATTACAAAACATGGACTTTCAGCTATTTTTTTTTTTTTTAAATAAGACCAATGCCAATGCTTATGTTTGCTTATTTTGAAAGGAATAAAATATTTGGGCGTAACGATTTCATGTCAGGATTCTGCACAGGGCCAGAGAACACTGTTTACTGGGCTTTAGCATAAAGAAAGAAATGCAGCCTCTAGCAATTTGGACATTGCTGCAGTCGATATGGGGATGTCAGTTGGTTTTTGATTAATTTTTGCTGCCTTAACATGCGGGAGCACACATACAAGCCAGTGGGAAAAAAAAAGAAAGCTGCAGGTTTAAAATCTTTGCGGGGTTTGTCCTTCCAAAAAAAGATGCTGCCATAGCAACAACACACACTCCCGTTGCAAAAAAACAGCCAGGCTCCCTTTGAACCAAATAAATGAGTCGGCCACAAATGGATGAAGAAGGGAGGTAGGGAGGTAGACCAAAAAGTCAAATTCATCCAATGGGAAGAGAGCGGTAGCCTACAGATGACAACAAACACATGATTACATGGGGAGACTGGAGAGGCATGTTCCCATCGTGAACAGCTTGTCGCCAATTACCAAGCCTTGCTGTATAAAAAAAGAACATCTATTGTAGAGTTATTCCATTGAATCAGCTTTATTTTGTACTAGGGGAAGCAGAGAAGGAGTTTAGTAGTACACACAGATGAGGCTACAGCAACAGGTACGCGTCATAGAACCTGCCAAAAATATTGAACACAATTAGTGTGTGTCTGTCACACATTGCTCTCAAGTCACCTTTTGCTTACCAAGTCGCACAATCATTCAGTTTGTCACAACGGAACCTTTAAGTTGAAGCTGAAAAGTAGCAGACATAATCTCACTGTTGGGGAAATGAAATGATGCCAGCAGTCCTGAAAATACATTTCTGCACCTTCAGAGCGATGACTGACACATCAAGTTTTCATTCCTCGGCTTGTCATTAACAGATGGGAGATATGAACAACAGCGCCTCCCTGAGGACTTGTGTGTTCAGCCAGCCGTGAATTACTAAATTATTTCGAGTTTGCGAAAACAAACATTTAATTTCACCAGCAGTCATCAGACGAGTCTCCAGTTCTCCAGTCAACATGTCAGCTGTTTGTTTGTTTTTTACACAGATGGCATCTCTCACCTAAAATTAGCAGCGACTGCTGTCATCTCCAGTCAGAAGAACATCCTTACGCACTGGGGGACCTGCTGTCACTGATTTATCTCCAGTTAAAAAATAAATAGTGAGGGATAAAATTAGCAGTAAACGGCCAGGTAGGGCTTTTAAGGACTGTGAAAGTGTAATCGTGTGTGGTTGTGAGGGCTATTTCAACCCACCCTGTCACAACACTAGCCTGCATCTGTTGACTGCTTAGCGACCCGCGCTAGAAGCCATCAATCTAACCCACGACACGCTTTGAACGCTTCAGCCCCATCTGCCTCCAGCTTTGCTGCACCTTGCCAGGATGGATGACATTGAGAAATGTTTTCAGGGGTTCTGCGTGATTTCGCTTGGGACACGCACAGAAAATGAACAAATCCTTGCATGCAGGATGCCCACACACATAAAGTAGGTGTATACAGGCCTTCTTGACAAGTCCACCTGTTTTTTTGTGTTATTGCTTAGGCTTATTGTAAATTAACCACTGACACAAAACAAATTGGAATACACCATACTGCACTGCTGCGGAAATGCCCTATGTCTCCCACCGTTTCTCCTACTCTGTGTGTACATATTTCTCTCCCACACACGAATGCCTGCAATCACTCTACACAATGCAGTAGCGTGTCACTTTTATCCCCCTTAAATATCTCCACAGGTCTTCAAAGTTTCCAGCCAGCCGCCATCGAGATAAATAACAACTCCTCTGTGACAACATCTATTTAGCACAAGGACAGTCGCACATTTTTCCCCTCCGCCTCCATTAAAATGCTTTCTCGGGCCACAGAGGAGATGTCCCTATCTGCTATATAGGGCAGGCTAGCCGCCTTAAACCAAAGTGAGAAGCTGAGCTGCCTTCCTCTTCTTCTCGCCGCCACAGATAAGAACAGAGGTCTTCTTGTCCCTGCTGAATTCTATCATCTAGCAGTCCCTGCCGATCCGAATGCTCCACAACACCAGCCACAGCATATAAATGCGCCCCATTCTTTGTGCTGTGTGTGTGTGTGTGTGTGTGTGTGTGTGTGTGTGTGTGTGTGTGTGTGTGTGTGTGTGTGTGTGTGTGTGTGTGTGTGTAGGGGGAGAATATGTTCTCATGGCCATGGCGTTTCCTGGGTCTTTTGAGTATAAAGGCCCATGAAGATAAAGCTCATATTAAGTTGAAGGATGATTTAACTGTTGAAGGGGGACCTTTGTGAGTGTGTGCGCGATCATCTGTCTGCTACACAGGCCGGTTTGCTTGTCAAAAAAAATTTCCCATCCACAATTCATTTCACTATTAATCCAGACAACACACAATTAAAGAAGTTGCACAATGATCACCGTATGTGGAAACGACTGATCCGGCATTGATGCTATCACAGCGAAGCAGTTTGATTAATAAGCTACAAAATGTGAATGTTACGAGGACAGAGAAATGAGCTCAGCCTGACTGAATAGCAGCCTCTGTTTCTCTCATTCCACACCAGAGGAGCCCCGAGTACAAGTCCTCATTAATGGTACAGAGGATAAATCTTGACTGTTATGAAGGAGCAGCTCATCTGCAAGAAGCACGACTCAGTCACAACAGGGTTGACATGCCACACATGAAAATACACATCCATACCAACATACAGAAACAAGCTGCAAAATCCAACAGATTGGCCAAAAAAAAAAAAATAAATAAAAAAAAAAAACTGTTCAAGTGCAAGATGGCTCATTCATTTGCAAACATGTTTTGGACAACTCCAAGTGCTTTTTTTTTTTTTTTACATGTTCTCAAACATGTTTTAAAAATGACATGTAGGCAACAGCGGTTAAAGATAACAAATGTTGAAATGTTGATGAAATAAAATTCCCTCAAATGTGCTGATTCTGATCTTCATCTCTTAACATTTGTTTTCACTCTAGGTGTCAAAGACAGGCTTCTTGCACACACACACACACACACACACACACACACACACACACACACACACACACACACACACACACACACACACACAATACAAAATGCTAATTGAATGCACATTTGGAGATACAATCAATTGAACAATATCTCTTAATGTGGAACTCAGCTGTTTGAGTAAGAATCCCCCCCCCCTCAGGTTAAATTAGCATTGGCCATGTAAACCTCAGCCTACCTGTTAATGTGTGATCCCCGGGTTCTGGTGGGCTGCCAGATTCCCACTGATGTTTTTTTCCCCCTGAGATTTCTCCTTCTCCTCTTCACTAACCCTTCCTCCAGCAGCGGTAAACGTCAAGCGAGCAAAAAAAAAAGTGCTTGTTTCTTGAAAAACAAAAAAAAACTAAAATTAAAAAAAAAATGCACCACCTTCAAAAATGCCCCCCCGCCCCCCCCTACACCACTATCTTGTTCAATCCAACCGGGCCGGCAGGTGGGACTTCATGACTGGAGACAATCACAGTGGAGACTGAAGAGCAAACATAAAGCTGCTGTACTGCATCACACACCACATACAGCAGGACATAACCTAGTATGATTCCCCATCCGAGCAGGCAGGCTCGGCTCGGCTCGGCTCGGCTCCTTCCCCGTCTTCTCCTGCACGGCAATAGGCTGTGTTTATTTAATTCATTTCTCGGTTGACAGTCCGGTTAGCCTCAGAAGGAATGTCTGTTTTTTTATCGAGGCCTTAATACGACAAAAATAACCCCCAAATAAGTCGTGTCTGCTGTGTCTCGGCAGATTTGACAGCCGGGAAAGTGTCACCTGTGTTGACCAATGGTAGCAGTGTTTTTGAGCGTTTTTTTTTTTTTTTCTGGGACGTCGTCGATAAATCCTCAATAAATCCCCTCAAGGAGACCTCTGACACCGCCGTTCACCGGTTCAAGTCGCGGTGCGAGCCTCGGCTTGCTTTAGCTCGTCTCGGTAACAGCGGGCATGGACTGCATGGTCTTCCGGTAGTCTTGTGTGAAAAGATGCTGCTGCTGCTGGCGCTGCCGCTGTGTGGATGCCGTGACCGCCTGAGCTAGCAGTCGCCAGCGCGCGCACGTGCGCACCCTCGCAAGCACGCACGCTCGTTCCCGGCGTGTGACGCGCGCCGCAGTTTCCTCCCTAGCAAGCTGGTCGCCTTGGCAACGCTTTCCTCTGACCTCAATATGGTCGCTTTTCTCCTAAAAAATGTGTGTCGCGTTTACCTCCGTTTCTGTCGCAATGACAGTAACGCGCTCAAGTTCACTCAGTGGTGAAGATAGGTATTAATCCGTAGAGGGTGTCGTAGGGTTGGTCTCCGTCTTCTCCTGTAGAAAAAGGTGCGAAAAAATAGTGCTGAGGAGTTTCAATTTTTCGGCATCCCTTTCCTCTTCTCCTCCGCTCACATACAGCCGGGCAGAGCTGCATCAGCATGACGTCAGAAGACGTTAAAGGGATACTAGCCCTTTTTTTCACCTCCTCTCCTCATCCATCCATCCCTCCATCCTGCATCTTTCTTTTAATACTATCCCTTCACCATTCAGTCATTCCTTCTTTCATTCACCCAACCACCTCAAGCATCCCTCCATCGATCAATCCTTACCTCAGTCGCTCCCCTCCATCTCTCCATCCATCATACACAGTTTACCCTTTCAACACAGAGAACATGTCATTCTCTTTTTCTGCCCTGTTAATCCCTATAGGAGGCTAAACATATCACTGAGGGATAAATATCCCAGCCAGTATTTTGAGTGCCAAATGGGGTATTAAATGAGTTGTATAGTGATATCACAGGAGATTTAAAAAAAAGATATAATATAGGCCTACAATAAGATTAGGATATACGCTCACTAATCAGTACTACAGGTCCCTTTTGGAATATTATGTTGATTCTTTTGGGGGAGGGGTTGCTTACTTCACCACCTTGTAAATGTATTATTTTATGCTTTACTTTAAGGGATAATAATATCCACCATGGCTGGGTCCCTGATCTCATCAATGCAGATGGTAATGGCTGTGTGGAGGCAGCACCTGCTCCTCTGGAATCGGCACAGCCACATGTCTGTCTTATTACCAGGGTCGTAACACAGCCAAACATCTGCCTCAGACACTTTCCCTCTGCAGAGCCATGTATCCATAGTTTGTGGGCTGGTGCCCGCTAGGATTTCCCACATCACAGGATTAGTAAAAGTCTTTTTTTTTAAATGATGCTCCATCTTTGCTTGTTTTCATGCTACGACTTGCAGTCACTTAAGCTGAAGTATAATGAGTGCCACCTCCAGTCATATCCAAATGATGCTCATGTGCTCTCAGGCAGCATCCAGATCTCATTGTAGAGAAGATTTAGTGTTCAACATCCATGTGCTAGCGTTCATTCACTTCCTCGTTTAAACCCCAGGCAGGGAAACGGGGTGCTTCTCCACTCATGTGGGGAGCCAGCCTGTCGTCAATCAGCCAAAACATCATGTCAGCCCGGCATGCTTTTTACCTTTGGACACATCCAGCTACCTAAGGGACATAGATGAGGCAGAGAGAGAGGAAGAGAGACATCGCTCTGGGCCTTCGATCTTGGCTAGTATGACAAATTGTCTTTGGTGTTGGATGTACATTCCCCTTGTGATATCCCATCAGGGCCAAGGTGAGAAGGCAGAAGACCTGTGTGTGTGTGTGTGTGTGTGTGTGTGTGTGTGTGTGTGTGTGTGTGTGTGTGTGTGTCTTCATGTACAGGGGTGATGTTGATGTCCTACACTTGATAGAGCCTTGCCAAGCATCAGAGGTAATGGCCCACCAGGGAGACCTGACAGCTGAGCCCACACCTGGATGTGCGCAGACACACACACACACACACACACACACACACACACACACACACACACACACACACACACACACACACACACACTTCACTGCCTGTTTCACACAACTCCTTGTGGTTTGTCACTGATGGACTACATTGATACACGGTAGCAAACACATGTATCATGACACACACGGTCCCTTTTGTTCTCCCCTAACACAGAAAAAACACACACGTTCCCTCCCTACACACACTGATATATTTTGTGTTGGTGTTAGAGGTCAGTTTGCCACTATAGAGCCCCAGGGGGAGCTGCAGGTCTGTGGAGAATTTCTCTGCAGTGTTTATGTAAATATATCTTATACCTCCAGAACATCATTATATAGGGTTGTGCTTGATTTGTGCAGTTCTAGGCACAAGTGACCAGTCAGAAGGCCCTTTGATGTGGACCAGATGTGGGTGCAGAAACCCACCTCAGGCTCTTCTAATCTGTATCTCGGCTTTCAAACAGCTCAGAAATTAAACAGTTGGAACAGACCAAGAGAAAGTAATGTGTTAAGACAGGCACATTAAGGCATACATTCTCACATAAATAAATGCAGACATAAAAGCATGTATACACATGTCCATGCAACTATTAGCCATTATCACACACATATAGGCCTACACATGCCTGTGGATTTAATATTCCATTAACAACAGGCTGCAAAAAACTGCTACATTCTGCGATACTACAATCAAATAATTTGTTTGCTTGGAGGCGTTTGCAATAATATGACATTGCAATCTCATAAAGCCATTAACCTTTCTGTCTAAGGCACCCAGAGTATGCAGAAAGCCCATTTTCTCTCTGCCATTTACTTTTCCTGCAACCTGACCTATTGAGCATGCCCACAAATCCCTTCTTGTTTGCAGACTGTGAGAGCCCGCGCTGTCACGGCGATTGAAATAGAATATCAAAAAGAAAAACAATTATTTGATTGTTTGTGACTATAGTTTTAAGCACGGCAGTTTCATAAACACTCAACTGTGCACACGTGCGCATTACAAGCGTCCAAATAGCTGAGAACAAACTCCAGCTAGCGGATGCCAGGCAATTTTAATTCACACAGCTGTTTGGGGGGGAAAGAGACTGTGCTTTAGCACAGTTGGATGCTAGCTTGCCAGGAGAGGCAGATGCAAATACACTTTCAATGAAATGTGTTAATTCTCCTGCAGTTCCTGCAGCAGAGATGATCCTTGAACTGCTTCTCACTCAAACAGTATGACGCTCAGAATCTCACCCTACTCCCCTCTGTGCCCTCATCCTGTTATCACCCTTACACCTGTAAACCTCTTACACATCACACCTTGCCTGAATTCCTTACACCCCTCTTCACTTCGAACTTCATCACTGGTGATCTTCTCGACTTCCTTGTAGCTTCACTATTATTCTCCCTTCTCTTTTTGTTATCTTTCTTTCTACCTTCCCTGCCCACCACGAGGTTATCTGCCCTCCGGGTCGGTAACCGGCACTCTTCCTACCGTTACTTTCTCCGCCTCTCCCACTCTTTCCCTCCAGGCCAGGGGTGAGTCCAGGATTTTTTAGGTGGGGTGGCACAGGGGGGACAAATAATCAGTCAAGTGTGGGCCCGGGGGATTTTATCAGAATACAGCATAGAAAATCTGCTTAGAAATATAGGAAATATTGGATGGGATTGAACAACACAATGTAATTTTGCTTAATAAAACACATCACAGTCATTATTCATTTCACTCATTTTTATTTTCAACAAATTGTGTATCCAAATACAATACACATTGTCTATGGGCTCTTAAGGCAAAAGTTTGGATATTCATCATGGAAACATTAATAGGTCATGTGACAAGGGCTGGGAAGATTTCTTTTCACAGAACTGTATAAAGATATATCATAAACTTGCCTCAAACTTAAAAAAGAAAAGCATGGCTGTACACAGTTTTCAGATAACAGGAAACAGAACAGAAATAAAGTGCAATACACAATTTATTTCTTACAGCAACAAGTGTTCTACAGTGAGTTCAATATGTTTCTACTTCTAAACTGGCCTTAGAATGTTCCAAGTACACAGTTGCCATACAATGTGTGTTTAAAGTATCTATTACCAAATGGAAAGGCAGCGATTGGCAGAACAGGCAGCAAAGTGACAGTACTCTGATTCAATGGAAATCAAATTTGTCAGATTGACAGCACTCTAGCCCATTGGATTGGGAGGGCACCAGGGGGGGCCAATCATATTTCAGGGGGGGCGGGTGCCACCCAGGGCCCCCCTCTAGACCCGGCCTGGCTCCAGGCAGCCTGTTCTGTTTCTTACATACTCACTTACCACTGTGAGATTGGGTTTATGTTTGATTCTTATGTTTTGATGCAATTAATTCATTGGAACATCGTTTCTTGTGGGGTAAAGCAGCTACGGAGAATGTGTTGTATGACTCAGGCATGAGACAGAATGACAGCTTCAGCATTATGTATTCAATGGAGCGTTAATGGCACTTAGCAGTGAACATGGCTGTCAGTTGTCAGTCACCCTGAGGTGTGACCCCTGCCATAATACTGTATATTGATAAATATTTGTGTGTGTGTGTGTGTGTGTGTGTGTGTGTGTGTGTGTGTGTGTGTGTGTGTGTGTGTGTGTGTGTGTGTGTGTGTTTCTTCATGTACGAAGGAGGAGGGGGTGTTCCAAATGAAAGCTTGGTTTATTAACAAACAGCAGAATGATGCATTACTATCTAGAAGAATGCTTTTTTCTGTTTCTGTAAGTTAGATGATTGCACGGGTACTGATTTTATCAAGGGCCACTACACGCTTACCAGGGCTGGCATTCTAGGCTATAACTAAAAGCATCAAAAGAGAAAGTTTGATGTCACAGAAAGTTAGCCTCAACGCTGCTGACGAGCAGACAAGCTCTGTTTTCCCTCTACACGGCATGACTAGCATTTTCACATGAATCCACTTCAAAACTGCTTGAAAACAATACTTCTACAGCACACACTCCTGCTCACTCCCTCTTTACCTCGTCCACCTCTGGCTCATCTCTCTCAAATCTCTCCCCGTGGACTCTCCACTCCCTCCATCCCGCTCAGAACTCCCCTACCTTGCACGGTTACCACTGCTCTCCTCCCTCCCTGTTTTCCTATATCTCTGCTCCTCAGCTAGCATCCAGCCCCTTGGGGTCGGGGATCCTATCCTTCTTCTCTGATCTTTAGCAGCATGGAGCCTGCCAGATTAATACTAAAGTAGCTCCCCTTGCAGTGCTTCTCACCGTATGCCCCCTCCCTTTTCTGTCTATATAACTCAGCATCCCCCCCACCACACACACTAATGCACATACACACCCCATTAGCTAGACTGGCATCTGCTTTTTAATTGTACCCATCTGAGCGCTGGCGTAGTCCCCACATCCATGAATCGGCCAGTGCTAATTGCAGCTCCGCATGTTCCATTGATGGCGGCTGCCACAGTGAGATCTAAAGAAAGAGACCTGCACAGTGTGACTTTGCATTTTCCATTACCTCCCATGCCTCAGAAACTTTGGGTTTATGGCCTTGTGATCATATATGCACATACAGCCATCATTAACATTGATAGGTTCATATGCCATGGCTGTCTTGTGCCTGTGTGTGTGTGTGTGTGTGTGTGTGTGTGTGTGTGTGTGTGTGTGTGTGTGTGTTGGACCCTGCTGAGAGAGGAGCTCAGGACTGATGCATTATTCATTGTAAGGAGAACTCACATAAAGGCAAAATGTGCTTATTTAATATAAGCATAGAGGAGGCCATCCCTTCTTTTATAGTGTTGACGGCAAATGTTAAACTCACTTATCCACACATACGTATTCTAGTCTTGCAAGCCCAAGGGCCTATGATGCTTGATGTTTATTAGAATCTCTCTATCCACAGGAAAACTGTCTGCATGGACAACTACGGCAAGTACAGTAAATCAAATCTGAACTAGGAAGTAACATGCCTACCACATCGGATAGAAAGGATAACCAAAACTACCAAAATAAATAATATAAATAAATAAATATTATCTGCAACAAAGCAGAATCATCCGTGAAGCTAGCATGTTGCATGCTTACTCACTGTCTAACTAGCACACACACACACACACACACACACACACACACACACACACACACACACACACACACACACACACACACACACACACACACACACACACACACACACACACACACAATAGTGCATGTGTTTATATGTCCACATGCACATTATGAAGAACAAGCAGAACGAGACATAATTTGCCAGGCAATTAGGCAGACTAATCCTGGCCTGACATTTTGCTGACTGTAATTGTTTTTGATATATATGAATTATCTACCACTCACATTTCTTTAGTTTTCGTTGCAGCTTGCTGCCTTGTGAGCAAAGCATTCAGGAAACGGAGACGGCATAAAGAGCAGAGCTAAATCAACATAATGGACAGACACCTCACCGAGTCAGTCCCGAGCAACATTGTTGTTCCAGATGGATGACGTTCAGCTTTAAAGCAACAATTTGCCCGCGATGTTTAGAACACTTGAACTTTTTCAGCATTATGAGATTAGGTGATTAGATGGAACCTTAATAGTCTCCATGGGGGGATTGTTGCAGCAGCAGAGAGTCGGATCTAGATAAGATTAATACTACGTGCAATTTGTACAACAGAGCATAATGGCTGACAGATTACTTTGTGGATTTGCAATTGGCATAGAGGAATGGAGCAGTAGCTAGTTCATTAAAAAGGGTGTAGACTTAAGGAAATAGAAAAGTAGAGGGATGGTATAGGGGAAAAGGGGAATTGCACAAATCAATATTTTGATCAAATGAGTATGTGAGAGAAAATGATTATCTGATGCTTGGGTAGCTCACCTGGTAGAGCATGCGCCCATACATAGAAGGTCAGTCCTCACCGCAGCGGCCGCGGTTTCACTTCCGACCTGTGACCGTTTGCTGCATGTCATTCCCTCTCTCTCCCCCCCTTCAAGTCTAAGCTGTCCTGTCAATAATAAAGGCCTAAAAATGCCAAAAAATAATGAGTATCTGACTGGACAGTTTCTTTCAGTTCTATGTAGCTTTTTAGCCTCTTTTTTTTTAGCCACAAACACTGGCTTAAAAACAAAAATATGAACACCACACAAGGGTTAAAGGCCGTGTGTTATACTAATATGATAACTATTAGGTGTTAATATGTTGGTGTTGTCTTTTCAGCTTGTTCCGATGCCCCCAAGTGGCAGTGCAGATGTAATGTTCATGGGAGCACAGTGACCTAGATTGCTGGATAATCCTCAGACCACAGTGCCAATCATTTTCACATGGACTATTAGATCAGTAGGAAGTAGAAAATGACTCATAGCGAGGTCTGTGGATGTCCAGAGTAATGTTGCGAAGAATCACCGCACTTACCCTTCTTTTCCTGGTGCGTTAAAAACAGCAGAGTCAAAAAAGTCTTTTGAAGTTCACATTTAGTGCACATTTTGCACAGTAACCAGGCGCAGATAAAGAAAGACTCATTTTGTCAAATGCCATCTCTCAATGCTAAGAGCACCACAAATTCCACTTACTTCCACTAAATTGGGGGGAAGGCAAATTAACCCAAACCTATCTGTGTGGCTAAATACCACTGCAGCTAAGAAGCAAAAAAAACATCTTTTGGTAATTTGGCGAACCAAGCCTTTAAATTGGTTGACAAGAGAAAAGGGGGGGCCAGACCTTCCTCCACAGAGATGCAGAGGAGGGTCTGGCTAGTCCACAAAGCATTCAGGGATGCACTGGTTTATTTCCATTTCTTTAAACCAATCACAATCATCTTGGGCGGTGCTAAACGCCGGACGGAACCATGGTGCCTCTGCAAAATAGCCTCGGGAAGGAACTTGTTTTGGTGGAATATGTGTACGTTCAAAGGTTGTTCTAGTCGTGCAACAGAAAACTCAGATTGGACAGATAGTCTAGCTAGCTGTCTGGATTTACCCTGCAGAGACCTGAGGAGCAGTTAACCATAGTCCTCAGAAATCCACCAGAGTTTAGAACGCCAACACAAAGAAAGAGGAAGGTGACGGACATCCAGCCGAAAAAAGGGACATGAGGCGGAATTTCCAGCGGCACCAGAGCAATCCCTGAAGTGGAACATCGTGGATAAAGAATAGGGGCCATGAAATGTTCTTTTGCTCGACATGGCAGAGAGAGTTAGAGAGCCACTGGTCTAGACCTACGTGTATGCAAGCTGTCTTCATTATTCATTTTATCAAGCAATACTGAGTCAACGTCAAGCTAGATTATAAACGCTATAACATTTGCTGGAGGCAAAAAAAAGATCAACAAGCAACAGTTAAAAGATTAACAAAAAAAAACTACAAAATGTACAAGAAAAAACACAATACTTGAAAAAAAAGATTGACTGTATGATCTGTAGCAACATACAGTACACGCACTTCAACAGTGAAAAATTGATACAAATCTGAGAATCGGTTTAATTGCTTAACAATTGTACCTTGAAAATGGCAATACCTGCCTCCCCCAGGTTATTTGTAGAAACACAGAACAATATTTTCTTCTGTTTTAATAAAATATTCTCAAAATGTGCACCATTATGTCCTCAAAAATGTGCAACTCTGAAAATATGACTTATTTGTCTGTTTTTCGTGCCAAACTTGGAAAAAGATAATTATGTCTTCTTGCAATTATAGATAACAGCAGAACAAAATAGTCTTACTGTGAAAGCAGCATATAGATTAACTGTGTAGTTAAGATGGACAGTGGGTGCTCTCATTTTAAGATGAGTGTTGGGAATGAAAATGAAGAAAAAAATAGAAAATATTCTTCCAGAGTAAAAACGTGCTAAAGTACACCACTGTGGATGGAAGGATGGATGGATGGATGTGTATGAGAGCATTGGTTTTGATGTACTCATATTGAGTAAATCAATATCCCTGCATATTGAGATTGGACTGTGCAGGAAAGGTAAAAAAAAGGGTAATTTTAGCTTCCATTACGCTGCTTGAACAGAGCAGCTTTAAATAAGGGACCTGCCAGTCACCTATGTAGCTGATCCACTGATGTATGAAGACATTCTACTGTGAAAATGTTCCCCCCCGATACTTTCCATTGAGATAGTACCAATAAAGCACACCTCCTCTTTGGTTCACCTTCCTGCTTCCCATCTCCAACTTCTCTCCAGATACTTGACTAATGAGCACAGGATTGGACCTGCATTGGATCTTTTCTATTCCTATTCCTTTTCCAAACAAAGAAAACTTTGTCATAGCCTGTAAAAGCCCTGACACTCATACAGCCATTAACAATGTTCCCTCTTATTCTGGTTGCCCACGGCAATAACCTGCTCTCCTCTTTCCACACAGCCCTGTCTCCTTAAAGGTCCAATGTGTGGGGATTTCTCCCATCTAGCGTTGAGATCATATATCGCAATCAACTCTCTCGCGCCACGCAGTTCAAAGTACGTATTACAGCTACGGTAGCCTTCACGCTTCAAAAAGCCGGTCTCTTGCTCTTTTCAATATCCTTTTTCTCTTTCTGGCTGAAGAAGAAGACTCCTGTTCCTGAAATTTGGATTTTGAATAAGTGTGGTCCTCCATGATTCCTTCTTCAAACTTGCCGGGAAGCTACGATCCCCATTAGCAGAATTAGCAGCACCTGTGAGTTTATCATGTGACAGCGAAAATGCAAAAGGCGGAGCAGTATGTCCTGTATGTCCCTTACCGGCTAACGTATTCCCAAATGGCCCATGAATATGGAGCGTCTACCCCAGTTCATGCGAATGCAAATGTAAAATGTCAAGCCAAAAGGAATACTTGGAATTGATGGTGGTGGAAAATATTCATGAAAAAAGGACAAGTTTGTGAACGGGCAACACAGATTTTGATGTGATGAATGAAAAACTAAACACGTTACACACTGGACCTTTAAAATTACGTTCCCATGCAACTGGACTGAATTCTCAATTACGATGCAAGGGAAATTGTATTTTGACCCGGATTACGTTTTTAACGTATCACAAATACTTTTCTACAAAGTAATCTAAGTGCATGTAGAGAGGAGGTCGGGGTGGATGGATAGGGTCAAACAAACACAGGACTTTCACCCAGGAGGCCGCAGGTCCTGTCCCATTTCAAACCAAAAGTCAACGTTTACTTATATTAACTTACAACTTGCGTCACATACGTAACGTTAACTTATGCCACTTACTTAAAGGTACACTGTGTAGTGTTTTAAGTATTTTATTAGCTCATATCAATGTCTTCATATCCTCGTAAGCTAAGAATTTCTTATCTTATTTACATTGGAAGGGTAAGTCAAAGAAGGCTTCCATGTCTTTCCGCCATTTTGAAAAACTATAATTGCTGAGAGGGAGAGCCAGCGTCACGTGACTGAAACCAGCTGAAACGGAGAAGGAGGTCAGCGAGAGGTGCTTGTCACTAAAATTACAAGGGTAATTACTTATCCATGTTCACACTAATGATTCAATTCAGTTTGCAGCTTGTTTGAAATAACTAACCTCATCACCCAAAAGAAAAGTCGATGAATAGCTTCTTGGTACATAACGGCTACCGTAGTTGCAACACGCGTTTGAAAAAGCGAGGCGCTAGAGAGCACTATTCGTTTGAATGCAAAATACAATTTCACCGCTAGATGGGAGAAATTCCTACACAATGTACCTTTAAGTTACGTAACAATTTTAACGTTATGGCATAACCAGAACCCTGGGGAAACATTGATGACTCTCGTTACGTCTAGGGATTACGGAGCTCGGTTTTGCTCGTGCGTTTGGAAACTGCAAAGGCTAACGCTAGGCCGCCAGACTGGAGTTAACCCTTGTGTTGTCTTCCCGTCGACCTGCAACTTTTGGTTTTTCTGGGTCAAAATTTAAAACTAAAATTGGTCGCCACTTTTTCTTACTTTTCCTGACATTTTTGTCACTTTTTATCCAAGTTTTTTGTCACTTTTCCGATGTTTTTGGCTATTTTTTTTACGTTTTTGTTCTTTTTTTCCCCCACTTTTTAAAATCTTTTTTTAGACATTGTCCATTTTTTTCAATTGTTTTTTTTTTAAATGCTATAAAATTGAATAAAACACCCAAATTCAATGAAAGTAGTGAACTGATCACTTATTTTACGGAACCATCCACGTTATTTTTTGCATACAATGTGGTTGAAAGTAACCCAAATGTTCTGATATAGAAACTTTTTGAAAACGGGTCAAATTTGACCCGAGGACAACAGGAGGGTTAAGGATTAGAGGTTGTTGACTCCTGGCGCCGATTCATCCTCTGCTCTGCGTCCAGCTCTCTCGTGATGGTGGTTTCAAACTGAGTTGACAATCAGTGGACAGTTCGATCGTAGACAATCAAGACGCGGACATAACGCTGACACAACTTGGTGGGGTCTACGTCATGACAAATCAGAAGACACAATCCTCTTCCACTGACTCTCTGTCAGCCAGTCTCTCACAGTCCACCCTACTTCTGTGAGGCAGGCAAGCCACACCCAGCCCAGCCGCCAGTAGAAACTAACAGGTGGATTATAACGTGACAATACTTATTTTAAAGATTTTTTTGGGCTTCTCTGCCTTCATTTGATAGGACAGCTAGGTGAGAAAGGTGAGAGAGAGGGGGAAGACAGGCAGGAAATCCTCACAGGGTCGAATTTGAACCCTGAACCTCAGCATCGAGGCATAAACTTCCAGGTATGTGTGCGCCTGCTCTACCCACTAATCCAACCCGGCCACAGACAATACTTATTTTAACCCAAACCATGATCTTTTCCTAAAACCTCAAAGTGTTTTTTTTATGTTAACAGCATGTTTAAAACGGTGACCATTTCACGAAGTGCAAGGATGTGTTGACACAAATTTAATCCAAGACAAAACCAAATTGAGAATGCATGTTCAATTGTATGGAAATGTAATTGTTTAGGAGACAGGGTTGTTCTACATAACATGTCTCCAAAAACCCTCAGAGCCAAGCACTACTCCTCTGCTAATTAACTCCTCCGATGGAATGGAATTCAGCCTGGGAGGGATGCTGATCCCCTTTTTAACCAACCTTTGCCTTGTTAGAATATTAACAGCCTCATAATGTTGAAATCCCCCCCCCCGACTCCTACTCCCAGCCTTGAATTTAGCTCCTGGCGTCTGCATGTCCATCAGCGCGAGATTCAGGTGTTGTTGAAAAACAAGCATTCAGAAGGGGGCTCATTAGAGGTATGAAAACAGGCTGATGGAGCTGCAAGATGTGAGGAATAAGCAAGGTAAAGTGAACGAGATGGATGACCTGAGCCGCAGCAGCAGCAGCAGCCCCTATAGGATGAAGCTCCACGATGTGACTGGTATACATGCTGCACGACAGCTTTGATTAAGGTGCTTGCCGACGTCATCCGCTGCCACTCTGTATCTCGCTTACTGACTCTCTCAAGCATGAACTATAGGTAAATGGAGCAATGGTAGCAAACGAGGACAGGGGGAGAGGAAGCACTCAACAACTGGATGGATGTTTGTTCATGACCCCAGTCAAGGACGGGCAATCTCCGCCGCTGATCAAAATCAATATGAGTCTGTGGCAGCCCCACAGTTCAAATGCGATGCTTATGTAACCTTACTCACTGTGCACATTACATTTTTGGGGTTATTTTAATTAATTACGTTTCCCATATTAATGTATGTTAAGCTGTTCTCTGTGATAAGTAATATAGATTTCAAAAGGAATCTGTTATTTCAATCTTGGACTTGTAGAATTTAAGCTTTGTTATTAAATAGGCCTACAGTAATTATTTCATCATCATTCGTAGCACTTTACACTGTTATTTTATTTATACACTGATATGTTTGACAATTAAGTTGCCATTTCATGTTCCCTTTGCCTACGAGACATTTTAGTTCCTACCTGCCAATAGCCTCTTTCCGACCAAGTAGTTACAGGAACGTAGTTATAGGGACAGTCCACTTCTACAGTTCTACTAACTACTCTCCCACAAAACCGGATTTGCCATTTGCAGTCACACTGGCCAAGTGGCCATAGGAACTAACCTTTTGTTATTATAATCACAGCCATCTAACCACCACTATGCTGAAAAGAGAAAAGACCCTGCCCTGAAGTAGGAGCTCAAAGAGTTACAGGATCTGTGGCCAGAAGAACTTAATAATCCCCAAATTGGTCCAGTCGGAACACGAGAAAAAAAGGGTTCTAGGAATTTTAAGTTCTAGGAACTGCAAAAATCCCTCCGGTCGGAAACATTTGCACCCTGCAAAAGAAAACACCACATACTAATATAAACTGAAGTTAACTGTTTACTCAATACAGTAATATGAGCTATTTAAATTAACTGGATACATGGTTAAACCTCATTATCTCTTACCAGTGTATTGCAGTGAGTATTTTGTCCATAGAAAATCCCACCAATCTGTCCCTAAATGTCCCAGTTAGAGAGGAAATGCCGTAAACATATTCTTTATAACTTTTTACAATCATTCCCTGAAAGAACCAAGCAGGTCTGCCTTGTTGCACGGTCCAAATTTTCTTCAAAATTTGCGTGTAGCTTGCTTACTCGAAGTCTGTTGTTGTTTCCCGTAGAGAACGGAGTTAGACAACTACAACACACAATGTTCCGACAATTAACCAGGAAATGAACGGTCGTTGTTCCAGAATACAGTGTTCCAGACTCAGACTACTACTGCTACAAACAGCTCTGTGAGTCATGCCAATTTTTTGTTCCTACAATGGCCATGTCGTGACTTGCCCTACTCTGCCTCTGATTGGTTAGTACTTGTTGCATTTGTTGATTGGGTTGGTTAGTTTAGGCATGAGAAGTGAGACCAGTTAGGGTTAGGGGTTCGGGTCAGAATAACAGGGTAAGCCAAGCCCTCCGAAACAGAGGGGAAACAACAAGCAACGACGCAAACTATAACTAGACTTAGACAGAGCTTAGACGCTGGAATCAACGGCCAGGTTACCACTCAAGGCTGACGGAATGATCTGGCGATGGTGAAGTGAAGAACCATTGCTCATATGCTGAAGAATTGAGTAGTTGATGAGATGCAGCTGTGCGTAATAATCATGAGCAGTGCACAGGTGAAGAGTGGCCACACCCCCTGACCTACATACACAGACAGGGGAGAGACATAGGGGGGAAACACACACACACACAGTCTCCCCGAATTGGTCAAAAAAGTGCCTCAGAACACACCAAAGCGACGAGACGTAATACGTCTCCATAACAGCAGGCGGCGCTAATCTGTATTGTCGCCCAAAAATGAAAACCGGCAGCTGATTGGACGAATGCGTCACGTGGGTCTGGTTTCTCCGGAAATTCAAAGACAGACTGTCATGGCGGCTCGTTCAGAATACGATCTCATATTGTACTAAAATAGTTCACCGAAACGTGTTTCTGAAAACATTCTAAGCGACAAATAGGCCGTGCAGTTACTGAATCTGTCTTCATTTCAGATCGACAAAGGTCAGTTTAAAAGATTTTCGTCAGATTTTGAGAGACTCTAGTCACGCTCATTCCGTTCCCCGTTTCCGGGTTAGCACTCTACCAATCAGATGGGTCATTTGAGTCTGACTGCCGGCAGTGCCCGCCCCGCCGATTATACATGTCATTATACAAAATGAAGGACGACAGCCCCTCAGACGGACGGCGGCACGGAACACACTGAACAGACTTGAGTCACTGACCTCGCCAGACTGTCCAACGGCCAATTATCGGCTTGGTGTGTCTCAGGCTTTAGATTACTGCATAACTCAAACTAATTTCAAGAGTTTATACCATACAGTACATTTGAGTTTGAGTTGGAACAGTAGACAAATTACATTTAGAGTACACATGATTTGTTTTAAATGGCATGATGGGCTACAGTAAAATATAGAGCTTACAGAGAATATTAAAGGACTTCAAATAAAATACAGTGGTGGATTTTTGATTTGTTTTTAATAGATTTTGAATAACAATGGAGGCTTACGGCACAGAGGAAAGAGTTATATCAGGCTGCGGATACACCGAAAATAATTGTTAGTGGATCAATTCATTGTTGGCTTTGGTTGTTTCATGGGATTTCTTGAAAATTACAGAAATACAGAATACACCCAGACTAATCCTTTCAACTCACACGTAAATAATACATCAACATTGATTTCAAAATGGTAAATAATAAAGCCTGTCTGTAATCCATGACACTTGGAAATGTGTGGTATTAAAGATCTTAAATACCTGTAAAAATAAAATACATGGTACTTGGTGAAATATAATACTACACTCGTTTAGGTTTTTGGTATTGATAACACCATATTTTTTGTGTTTACAGGTTTCAGGGAATATTTGAGATAACAGGGATTTATAATCTGTTCATGGCTGAACTGGTACGTACAATATATGTCTGCATTTAACTTTTAACTGTACACTTATAGTCTAATGTAAATGAGTCTGCTATCAGCTACATTATTTTGGTGTTGACAGGTCTGGATCACAGATGGAACAGCCCAGAACACATATTCAACATTATTTTCTCACCTTGATATTTTCTAACTTAAATGTTTTAGGGTCTTCCTAGATTCTCTAAAACAGCTGGGCATTGTAGTTTTTAGCAAATGTTTCTTAAACAGGAGTAAATGCATCGCATTGGGGACTATTTTCAGTTTAATACACATTTTGTGTGCTACTCAGTGGGATTGAGTAAAAAAAAAGTGTGTATTTATGGTAATAAAGGAACATGTCAGTGCAACGGTGTGGCTCATCGATGTGTTTTTGGACAGTAATTGAGCTCTATGGCACAGAGGAATAAGACATATCAGGATACAGCTAAACTTGTACCTTAAAGCCCAGGATTATGTGATAACCATGAGGCTTGTACCAAATGTGATTAAACAGAACTTGATTTGACATGAGAGTAAATGAAAGCATTCATTCTGGATTCTATTATGCGCTCAGTACAGGGGCAGAAAATGCATTTATTCCCTACGATGAAACCGACTTTGCCTTGCCTAGGATATTTTTTGGCCTAATTGCCGCCAATGGCTAACTCCTATCCATTTGCATCAATCTCCTTTGAAGAAGATGCAGATGAGCTTAACGAGTGTGCTAATTATGCTCGCTCGGCGTGGGGAGCCTGCTGTAACCACAACTTTGTGTGTGTGTGTGTGTGTGTGTGTGTGTGTGTGTGTGTGTGTGCATATTTCAGATTTTATGCATGCCTGAGTGTTTGTTTTTGTACGTGCAAAAATGCTGGGGACAAACAACCTGACATTTAGTAGAGAGTGACTTTGTTTGAATATTTTTCTGTGGATTAATAATGAGTCTGAATGTGCTTTGATTGCATTGTTTGGAGCAGCACATACAGTCAGCTCAGTATCAGAAACAACTTGCCATGCTATCAAAAGAAAAAGAAGAAAATGTAACTATTTTGATGAAAACATCCACAAAACAAGATCTTTCAGCATTGACATGTGTGTGTGTGTGTGTGTGTGTGTGTGTGTACCTGAGGCTGTTTTGGTCCAATGTATGTGTGTGCGTGTGCCGCTCTGCCAGCCAGTGTAATGGCAATGACTGGTGTTGTCTCCCCTAACACACAATAGCCTGGACTCCCAGACAAAATGTCAGTCGACAGTACCCTTCTCTTCTATCTCTCTCAGCCTCTTTTCCTCCCCCCCCCCCCCCCCCCCCCCTCATTCTTTCCTCTTTGCGGTAAGGGATGTAATGACATGGAGTAGTGACAGAGCTGGAGCATAAGAAGCTGTGACACCGGGGCACAATACGTACATTTGTGACTAAACATCTCAGAGACATGAAAGCGCCCTAACAGATAGATAATTGGCTGTGGTTGCGGCTCCTCAAAGCGAGCCGATGACAGTGAATGGCTGCAGCCGTCAAAATACATCAAGGTTAATAGAGAATTTCAGAAATGTTGGGTTTCTTTTTAAATCAATCAGGAGTGGGAGCACGCCACCCGGCAGGCAGAGCTTTCTGGCACACAAAGGATATTTCATTGCTTGGATATTGAGACACGTGAATCTCAGTGTGAAAGTGGAGGAGATGGATGACACTTCTGACATTTCCAATGACCATACATACAAGATTCCCATTTCAGAAAACATCCCTCAGTGTATCTCATTTCTTTAAATAATGACAACTGTGAGGTCGAGCTGTGGTGTTCCAATCTGTCTTGTTACCTGCTAACGAAAAAGAAAGCACAATGTTTATTTTTTATGTAGACGAGACCGTCTGTTTCCACTTTATTTGCCTCTCTTTTAAATTCCCTTGCAGAACAAAGATGCCTCTCCATCAGATATACCTAACAATATAGCTAACAAGAATAGGGAATTGGATTTTCAAAACAACCCACGGCAGTACATTAAGCTGAAAGTAAAGTCAGATTACAGGTGTGCATACTCTTGTTTTAAAATGTGGAAATGGAAGCACTCCTTGTTTTCCTGTGGATGGAAGCATCATTTTTTTGTCATTATAATACAGTGTTCCTACAAACAGGTTGCACCAGGATGAAATAAAGTGTTTGGCAACAGCAGCTGTCATGTAAATGTGTAGGTTGCATGACAAGCTACCAGTTCCCATTTGCAGGAAGTGCTCACTCGATTTCCTCGTTTAAAACGAGAAATGTTCTGCTTGTCGTGCGCTTGACTGTTTTCACACGAGAACCAAATGTTTCCTCGGACGATAGCTCCATCACGACGAGACAATCTGAGGAGATCAGACACATACATGCACAGGCATCTACTCTAACACGCTGAAGTTTGGCGGAGAGCAAAGCAGTCCCCAGAGAGGAGCGGAGAGGCGAGCGGGCTGGCTGAAGTGAGATGGATTTTGGCTCTTAGAGGAACCTCACGGTATACGGCTGCTGGGACTTGGAGGTAATGTTCTGCTTGTCTGTGAAAACAAGATGTAAAGCCATACACCATTGTTGACCTTGCTGTCCCATCTGCAATGGGCCTGAATTAAAATGACCTGTGTTGATGTGTGAGTGGATTTTGAGTGTGCACAGTAAGCAAGCATCCTTCGGCATACAAGCCAACCTGTGGGCAGAGCTGCAAATCATGCCAAAGAAAAGTCCATAAATGCACTCACTGACTATCAGGTTGGACAAATCTATCAGAATGGCCTACCTCTTCTATAAATGTGGTTAAAGGTAGGGTAGCTCATTCTGTCAGGTGGGAAGTATCTATCAGAATGGTATACCTTGGATTCTTTAGACATTACGACTAATAATCAAAATCCTTAATGGGATAGGATTTTTACTTCCGGAACCAAACAGCTGAGCTCTATAGGTTCTGTTCACAGCTGATGATGAAAGCTTGTGACTCATAAGGCTTTTAATTAGCTACATGGTCATTACGATGTGTTAATTGTAAGCATTGTGTTAATGCGGGGTCAAAGTCAGCTAAGGACGAGGCTCGACGGAAACTGTGGTTTAGCGACTCTCCAGTAATGCAGTGTGACCCTGTGTAATTTCAATATGATAATTGGAAGTAGTCCCCCCCTGCCCCCTACACACACACACAAACACACACACACACACACACACACACACACACACACACACACACACACACACACACACACACACACACACACACAACTTTGGCAGATGAGAAAGCAACACAGCACCCCCTTTTGGTAGGCTCTCTGCAGGGATAAGAGTATATTTTCATCAAAGGGTTAACAGCATTCATCCCCAACACCTCCGCTGGCAGGAAAGCACATCAACCATTAAGAGTAGTTCACTAAAGCAGAGAAATTCACCAGTGCTTCCTAAATTGCAGGAATGGGCAAATTGCAAAGTGCTGCACACTAATGCACCCTCCGCACCACCAATGCTGAGCCTATCATTCAGTGTTATGTTGCAATTTGGTGAATACGGTGATGCTAAAAGAAATGGGCAGCCTAACCCCCTTTCTAAAGCCAAGCAACCCCTCTGTGGAGAAAATTAATTATTCATACAAAAGCAGCACAATAGTTTAATTCAGCCTTTCCATGAATAATGCATTTCAGGGGTGAGGCCTTAAACATAGCAGAGGTAAAAAAATAGAAATGTGTTTGATTTTATTTTCCATTTGCAAAGTGGAGGTCAGTGAATAACAGTGAGTTTGAACCTTCATGTCCTCCAAGCTTAGCGCTGATAGCAGCAGATTTATAACAAAAATAGAATATAAATATATAAAGTGGTCTTTTACTTGTATCCTGGTTGCACGGTGCAGTAGGCCTACCACATGAGAGCATTGAAAGTCAGAACTGACCAGACACAGACAGGAGTATTAAATGCCTACACCATACAAGTACAACGCCTAAAGCCATTACAAGACTGATGAAGTGTCAGTGTCAGATCTATTTAATCGTTATGAAACATTTCCCTGTGGGCTGGAACTGTAGCACTGCAAAAGCCATTCTGGATCAAGCCTCCAGGGCCACCCCCTGGGCTAGAGTGCTGTTAATCTGACAATTGTCCATCGGATCAGAGTACTGTCACTTGGCTGCCTGTTATGTCAACTTTCCCAGCCCTTGTCACATGACCAACAAATGTTTCCATGACAACTATCCAAAATTCTGATACCATGGATCCAGCACTGGAATTGTTTTGTTTTTTAAAGTGGCAGACTGAGCCTGTAGAAAATGTGTACCGTTTTTGGATATTGTTTTTTTTAACAATTGAACCTTATAATGAATGTGATATTTTTATTAAGCAGAATTACATTATGTTGTTCTATCCCATCCAATATTTCCTATATTTCTAAACAGATTTTCTATGCTGTATTCTGACAAAAAATGCCCCCCCCCCCGACCCCCTGACTGATTATTGGTCTCCCCACCCCCCAGCTAAAATCACTAAGTGCAATGCAAATGTGATGTGTCATATTATTTTAGATATGTCATCATGTTGTATTCTTAGGCATTCTGGCATATGTATTTCGTTGTAGTCTACTTGTTGTTTATATATATAGGGGTGTAATTAATTTAAATAAATAAATAAGAGATGCAACACGTTAATGAGTTATTAATATATTTAATCCCAGGGCTGATGTGCATTTCTGTTCTTCCCCTCTCTGTGGCACAGTGTTGTTACATTGTATTATATTGACTGTGACTATTTTGGTTCTTTTTGTAGAACATCATGCGCGGAACAGCCGTAGTCCGTAACCCCTGATTACGGAAGTAGGAATTTACAAAAGGACTGTGAAGGCAGCATTTCCGTCACTCTGACTCTTCCGCATGTCGGATAGATACACACACGCAGCTTCAAGACATGACCGCTTCTGTTATTGTCCGAAGGTTAGCAGCTCTGTCAGGGGCTTCGGCCGTGACAGCAGGGGCATACGGGGCTCACGGTAGGGACTCTACATTGGCTTATAACTAACATTCATGCACGTGTCTTTCCATTCGGTTGCATAGTAAAACACAATCAGGAAAGACTGCCATGTCAACGCTTACTACTCCCAACCTCCGTCCCGAAAGACGCCAATTTAAGATTGGCTTTTAGTATCGACGCAGCTGCATAACTGTAAAAGAACAAATAACGGCTACTAATGTTTAGCAGGCTCGTGGTTAATTCGGCATCCAAACGACACACCTAGCAGCACGTTACTTTAGTAAAATTAAATAATTGTGTAATCAAGGTGACCTGCCAAAACAGTAGGCTGTCATGGTGGATGAAGGCTTAACGTTACTAATGAGTAGGTCAATGGCCAAAGTGCAAGCTGGTGTCTGCTGGATGTAGCTAAACGTGGCTGTATTTTGGTAACTTTTGAAATGGGTCAATGAGACATCAGGCTGGCTAATATAAGTGCTGCACTGACCCTACTATCTGTCTAGAGACAGTATTATTTACACTACCATGGCTTGTGACAAGACAAGATAATTCACAAAGAGCACTGTTTTCACCACTGCCTGTCTACACGCATTGACAAAAGTCTAAACTGACCCAAGGGTTGTGATCCAATAAAAAATAAATGGCAAAATAGTGTGCGGGAAACCTTAAAGAAAAAGTCTGTTGATTGCCAGGCATTAAAGTTATAATTAAGTCTGTCACAGCTATGTGAAAGTAACATTTCATATAACATACTGTATTTTGTGTTTTAGGTTTCAAAAACAAAGACCCGGATGACTACCAGAGAGTGGTATGTAAATAGTGCTACATCAGCGAATTGTGATATTAAAAAGTTATTTTTTTCTTCAACCTTTCCTCTCGATCACTGCCGCAGTCTCCTAAAAGTTTGACAATTAGACAATTATGTAATAATTGTTACAGGCTTGGGTAGATGATAGTAACCCACTCCCCTTTTACACTAGTAGTAACTTAAATACTCCCTTGTAGTCCATTTACACTGTACAGTAGTAGCCCTTATCTAGCGTTTCCAGGCCGAATCTTTCTCAACGCTCTGTCTCTGTGTGTCTGCCTCTCCAGCTTTTCGAAACTGCCAACAAGTACCATTTCTACCACAGCCTGGCCCTGCTGGGTGCTGCCCACTCTGGCAAACCTGTTGTGGTGAGTACAGGAGCCTAATACCAACTCTCAGGGTTGGATGCACTCAAGTGTCCTTTGAAATGAAACTAGTGTCATCCTGCCATTACCAGAAAACCAGTATTCCTTTAGGCCATAATTACAAACATGTGGCAAACAGCTGGCAATGGAGGAGTGAAAATGTAGGGACACAGATGAGGCAGAGAGAGAGGAAGAGAGAGATCGCTTTGGGCCTTCGATCTTGGCTATCAAGACAAATTGTCTTTGATGTTGCTTGTACATTCTCCCTGTGATATTCCTTCAGGGCCAAGGGGTGTGTGTGTGTCTGTGTGTGTGTGTCTGTGTGCTTTATCACATTATGATTAATATAATTCCCCACATATGGAAAACCTGCAGCGCCAAGTATTTGCAGTGTAAATGCTATTGAAAGAGTCATTAACCACTAAATATCTGATCTGGAAATCAAAAACAAACTGAAAAGGAGATGCAGATGATGTGTGAGCTACAGTATGTGGTGGTCAATCCAATCAGGATCTCTTGGATGTCCCATCTAGTTGGAGCTTTTTGGAGAAACCAATTTGTCTCCAGGCTCAGCGTTTCCTGTGGGACATCATGTACTTACATTCTCCAATTCAGAACGATCAAACTTTATTACCCCACTACCCCGTGTCAAGTAGTGTTACTTTAGTTTGGCGAGAAATGGGAGTGTTTAAAGTTACTAGTAAAAATAATTATTTAATGGGCGCCCGGTTAGCTCAGTTGGTAGAGCGGGCGCCCATATATAGAGGTTCACTCCTCGATGTAGCGGGCCCGGGTTCGACTCCGACCTGCGGCCCTTTGCTGCATGTCAGGATGACACTAGTCTCCCCTTTCATGTCTTCAGCTGTCCTGTCAAAATAAAGGCCTAAAATGCCCAAAAATAAGTGAATCATTTGAGCTCTTGGCTGTCATTTGTCTCATAGCTGTGTTTTGCATTTGAGCAGAACAGAGAATGTGTCGTCTTTCAAACTTGACCTAGCTCAGCTGTGAAGACTGGTAGTAGCGTTACTCCAGTGATTTTCCAACTTGGGATGCTTCTGCAGTAGCCCAGGGGGTACGTGCAAAGATTGTGCGGTGGCTCAACTAATTGGAAGCAATGTAAATTATGATCTGATAAGAAATAACATAAAATGATATATTGGTATGAGTCTAAAGTTCAGTGTATTTATTGTCACAATAACCAATAAACTACCAGCTACAACAGGCTGACTACGCAGGACACACTTCCACCAACATGAGTCCGCTGTAACACCTCAACACCATCTGTTGCTTTTGAGACAAGAGTGAAAACTAGCTGCAAAGTAATGGTTGAAAGGTTAAAACATCCAGCTACTGCCACTCAGGGCGCTTTCACACCTATTCACCAAACCTGTTCGGTAGACTCGGTGCGATTCTTGACTTTGTCAAGCGCACCAAACATTGTAAACAAATGTCACACAGTCGCTGGTGTGAGTAAAACTCACCGACACTTCTGGTCTTAGAAATAATGCAGCAACACCAAATGTATAACGTGTCGGGCTTTCTGGTTCTGCTTTAGAGTGTCTAACATTGAATAATAAGGCAAACTTTATGAGCAGATGACAAGACAGCGAGTGAAGGAGATGAGGGGCCCGTGAGAGTGAGAGAGAGAGAGAGAGAGAGAGAGAGAGAGAGAGAGAGAGAGAGAGAGAGAGAGAGAGAGAGAGAGAGAGAGAGAGAGGTCATAATTGGTTATGGATTTGAAAGTTATCATCCCTTAAATCATATATAAATCCGTAAATTGTGTGCAAGGTTGAAATTACAGGCTCGTAAATGCACAGTTTTTTAAGGTCACTTCCTATATTTGGATGGGAGTGCGAACAAAGACCTAGGGGTGTAACTGATACATCCATCTGGATATATATATCAATTCGAAGATCCAATATTATCGATGCAAAGTGAAAATATCGGTATATATCGAGTCAAAGATCCCTGATCCAATATTATCGATGCAAAGTGAAAATATCTCTACATATCGTCCGTAAGATTCCCCTTTATTTTAGATTCCCACTTTATATTTAATGTTTTTATTACAAAGAATAGTTTGTTTTTCATTTAAATGTCTGGAAGAGCTGAGTTTTGAAACATCCAAATCAGATTTAGTTTCTGTTTTGAGTTGATATTAATGTAACTGTGTTAAATTGGCATACGATATTGTGTCGTACCGATCACAGGTTCCTGAAAATTGAATTGAAATGGTCCCGTGACAGACTTTAAGCAAATATCGTATATCGTCCAAAGAATCTCATTGAAAATGAATTACGAGGCACGACAATCGCTCCCCGTGTGAAAAACCCTTTACATCTGCATTTTGTTGGTAACCTGACTATTTAAAACGTTTCTTGTGTGTTACCTCTGTGTCCTCTCACTACAGGCTGGTACCCTCCTGATAGCGGGCATGGGGATGTTCTGTGGCTCTCTGTACCACCAGGCCCTGACAGGGGACCCTGGTCTACGCAAGATGGCTCCCATGGGGGGTGTAGCTATGATCGTAGGCTGGCTGGCCATGATTCTCTGAACTCTTAACAGTTCACATCTCCTCCACAGGGCCACTATGTGACACTAAACTGTCAGAGTGGTAATGGATGAACTGGAGCGCTGAGTTGAGTTGTGAGATGTCACCCATCTAAACCGCACCCTGTCCTGGGTGGTGGGTGTCAGCACGAGATAAGGTCACAACAGGATTATCACTTTTCTGCCATTGCTGTCTCTTTCTAAATGGTGCCCTTGAGTATAAAGTGAATACAGCGTGTAGCATTTTGTCACCTCAACAATTTGTTGACCTAACATTTTCAATGGCATGTCAATCTTGCACTAGGAAAGAAAATCACTAATGTCCTAATATACGTAAGTTCCCAATGCTATATGTAGGTGTGTGACTGAATATTACAGTGGTATATCTTTGTTTCTTTGTTTTTACTGTATTTCCCCTACTGCAGTGAATACAGTTTCTATATTTCTGTATGTTTATACAGCATGGGTATTGCAAATAGAGTAAAAATGAAGAACGAAATATGAAGGATTTAAAAATGAAATAAATACGTTTTGTTACACATTGTCGGGTTGCCTCATTTTTCCACACAGATGATTTTTATTGCTTCTCCAAGTGGTCGGCAAGAACAGTATGTGATTCAAATTCTGTACTTACTGTAAGTACAATTTTGAGGTAATTTGCCCGAGCATTTCCATTTTTCTACTACTTTCCACTCCGCTACATGCACTTGACAGTTAGTACTTTGCAGATTAGCATTCAACACATACGATAACATATGATTCGTTCTTATATTTAACTACTTAACAGTGTAAAATGCAGCTAAAATGGGCTATCTACATCATTGAAATGCTAACATTTCAATTGTACGTCGATAATTGTAATCAATTTATACTACTACTACTAACATACACCAATATACGTAGCACCCTGAAAGACGCCATTCTGCATAATGAGTATTTTTAGGCTTTAAGGTCCAGAATGAAATGTATATTAGACCCACATTAACCTTGTGTTGACTTCGGGTCACATTGGCCCGTTTTTAAATTTTTGTTTTATATCAGAAAATATTGGACGTAGAAATAAGCGCTGAAAATGTGTAGAAGAAAAATTAAAAAATTTAAAACTTTTTTTTATTTTTCAAGGTTGAAACGAAGACAACACAAGGGTTACATTTTTTTTACACAGATTCATTGTGAGAGTCTGACTACTTCTTGCACCACTGGATATTCAGACCGCCCTCACTCAGAAAACACGACCGTATAGGTCGATTGTGCAAGCAGCTCATAACGACCCATATTCACGTTTGCTGCTTGGCGACGACCTCTCGTGGCCGATGTAATTTTCGCGGCACTATAACACTATAAGAGCACTGAACTCCTGGGTGGTAGCTGGCTCAAACAAAAACAGGACTATTGCTCAGAGACTAAGGTTTGTGTCCCGTGTGAAAGTCAACGGTCACTTTTTGAAATTACCCGAATTTTACGGGCCTTAGTCAGCGACGTCCGTGGCGCGGTTATGTCCTCTTTTTAGTCATTTTTCGTGACTCATTCTAAGCCAATCCCTGATAATTTCCTAACCCTAAGTATTTTTGTTCCCTAAACTTAACTAGTTCCTTTTCACAACATTAACAATGTGTCTAAAATGGCGGCCGTTACGTTAATAGAATTGTCTCGTGATTAAAACTGCCACCTGGGTCTTGTGTTAGGGTCATGTGTTTCAAACGGCCACCGTGCTGCAGTAAATAGAATGGTCACATATGTTGTTTTGCGAGTCATTGTAAACCCAGCTATTCTGTTAAGGTATGAGAATATGTTGGCATCATTGCCTACAAAAATGATATTGGACTGTTCAGGTGTTGTATCTCTCTAATAGTATAGACGTACAATACGTTAAATCTATTTTTGACTGGCTTCTTGTCTGTATTTTATAGTTTGTTTTTAATTCCTTGTATTGCAGTTACCGTATGTGGCCAGGTGAAAGTTTGTACTACCCACACAGTACTCTTCACACCACCTCTAGTGCTGATTTGGGTACCAGGATCAATGCATCCTGGGTGGATTTACAGCTTTTGTAATACCAAAAAGCAAACTAATCCCAATTGACTTAACGCCAATGCGAGTTGAACAGGGGTCCCCAGTGTGTGGTTTTCAGTAAAAGGGTGGATAAACCCAGGCTCTAGCACCTATAGCAGCCAAATGAAAATCATCTCTCTAGCAGTGCTGAATGTCTTCACAGCCTAAAGCATTTGATCCTCTAAGTGGCAGAACACAAAGGAGTTCATTACACGTGGCCTTCCCCTTAGCCGGGGCCGTGTTCCAACCACTCCGCATTCAAATTGAAAGTGAAATCCATTGAAACACTAATTTGCCTTCCTGACTGTATAAGCCCACGAATGGGGACCTTTAGAAAATAGCTGTATAAATCTTCAGGTCAAGGCTCGGCTCAGACGCGAAGGCGCTATTGACTGAACACGTTGCCAATGAGCTCTTGATCACGACTCATAAAACCCTCATTAGAATTAAGTAGCTATTGGGAAGCATTCTGCTATTCCAGGACTGAGCAATCATGCAGCACACCCAGTCACATACAGTGGCACTCATAAGTTTATGAACCCATGCTAAAGTTGACTAAAAAGAGGAATACAAAAATAATCTTTTGGAAATTGATCTTAATGCCTTAATTAAAAAAATAGGGAAAAATGCAAAGTTTAAGGACACCAATTTTCTTTGTGAATGAATAATGTATTGTGAATAAATAAATATTTGTTCCTTAAAATACAGGGGGCATAAGTAAGTACACCCCTATGTTAAATTCCCATAGAGGCAGGCAGATTTTTATTTTTAAAGGCCAGTTATTTCATGGATCCAGGATACTATGCATCCTGATAAAGTTCCCTTGGCCTTTGGAGTTGAAATAGCCCACCATCATCACATACCCTTCACCATACCTAGAGATTGGCATGTTTTTATGTCGGTTAGTCTAATAGCTGGTTTGATTTACATTGACAGATGCTTTTATGGAAAGTACCCCATGCCAATCTCCAGGTATAGTGAAGGGCATGTGATGATGTGGGGCTATTTTAATTCCAAAGGCCAAGGGAACTTTATCAGGATGCATAGTATCCTGGATCCATGAAATAACTGGCCTTTAAAATCTGCCTGCCTCTATGGGAATTTAACATAGGGGTGTACATACTTATGCCCCCTGTATTTTAAGGAAGAACATTTATTTATTTACAATACATTATTCATTCACAAAGAAAATTAGTATCCTTAAAGGTTGGATTTTTCCAATTCCCAAAAGATGATTTCCCCCCCCCCCTTCTTTTTAGTCAACTTTAGCATGGGTTCATAAACTTATGAGTGCCACTGTATCTCTGACTCAAAACTTTAAAGTTTATGGGAGACACCTGACTGGAAGTTACAGGGTGTTCTGCACTCTCGGATGCATATTTGAAGCACTATCATCAAATTTTCAGCTACGTGTTAAATACTTGAGGGGAAAATCATGAGATTTTCTGACAAGATGTGAGATACAAATGGTTGACCAGCTTCACACCGCCGTCTTATTTTAGAGCTATGTTTTCTCTCCTGACAGCTGACATTCAGATGTGTGCATCCTGTCGCTGCCAGCACAGCAGCACCTCTGTGTTGAAATCCAGTTGGATCACGATGTTCTGCTCTGGCAGACCACATAATGTGTGAGCACAGGAGAGGGGGAGAAATAGAAAGTGGGATAAAGGCAGACACTTGTGGTTGTGTATGGCCGGACTGATCTATTGTGGGGATGCAACATATAAGCACAGTATAAAGTCATTTCAATCAGGTGAGTCTTCATTTAAGAGTGAAATAAGTTTAATGAACATGGTGCATAATAGGTTGATTTGTTAAGAGTCTTTGGCGATTAGACTCCATCACAATGTTAGTTTATAAGGGGTATAGAGGCCATGCATATATAGGAATATCCCCTCCATATGGAGTCTAGGCACTGGTGGAGGTGATGAAGGGATAAAGGAAGCCTGAAGATCTGGATGGATGTGATGTGAAGCGGGGCTTTGGATGGAGGAACCCTGGGTGCTGGGAATGATGGGAACTGGAGGTGAATAGGTTGGAGGAGGGTTGCATCGATTTAGCCTGAAATGACAACTGGCAGCAGCAGAGAGTAGAACAGATTTGAAGTTTGAATGATAGCTCATGGAGATTGTGGCAAATCTGGTTGGTTTAACTGAAAGAGTAAACGCCCACATTCAGCTGCTGACAATGCAGCTGATTAGGTTGGGAGGGAGAGAAATGTGAAGCAAAGAAGTCTTCCTGAAAGAATTTACGCTGAACTTCATTTAAATTAGCATGACAGTTCAGGGTTCACTACTAGATTCTTTTGTGCTTTCAACCGACTAACATTGTCTTCATATGCAAGAGCAAATCATGACAGCTACTTAGCTCGCATTTCAACAAATCCATCTCCGTGACAAATGAACAGACTCCATCCGCTGATGAAGACTGTGACACGTTTAAAAGCTCCAGGAACAAAAACGTATGGGTGGACCTTTAGCTGGATTTCTTTTGTCAAACTAAAATAGTAAAGGTCTGAAAGCTATATTTTCAAATATAGGACAAAAGGAACCCTCTAAAAATGACCCCTGGGGATCTGGCCATATTATTTTCATTTATTTAAGGAATAGTTCAACATTTTAGGAAATACCCTTATTCACCTAATGGCAGATAGTTAGGCCTCGATCAAACATAGTGCTTTTTAGAAAGTGCTGAGAGTGAAGCTAACTGCCTTAGTGTTGCTGAGCGCCTTGTTTTTTGCTCTATGCGCCTCCGATTTTTGGAGGAGCGCCCTTAACTCATGGGCTGCATCTCATAGCCCCTATTTGATAGCTCCTTGACACCTCGGCCCTCGACTGAACCCGAAGTTGTTCTGTCCCTCCTTTGTGAAGGCCGTCTCAAAGCTCTTATTTCTAGCCCGAGGAGCGAGCATCGAGGAGGGATCTCTGAGGAGCTATAGGCGAGGATACATGAGAGCAGCCGTGCAGCTGAAAGAGTTGCTAACTCCGCCCATACAGCTGACCAATTCATGACATTCATGACGTCTCATCCCTCTAAAACACAATGCGCTCGCACTGATCGAGGCCTGAGGCAAGATTGATACCATTCTCATATCTATTCAATGTTAGACTATAGCCAGCCACTGATTAGCTATAGCTTAGCTTAAAGACTGGAAACAAAATCAGCCTACCAAAACCTCTAAAGCTCATGTATCAACAAAATGTAGCTCATTTGTTGCATCTGTGCAAAAAGTGAAGTGTAAAAAGATAACTTACATTTTACCATTGGTCTCTGAGCAGTCGCCAGGCAACCAGCGCAGACTCAAGGACGTTACTTGGCCAGGAAATAGTCCAGCACATAACCCCCTGTAAAGAGGTGACTTGTCGTGTTGCAAATTATTTTATTTAACTGTACTCCAAGAGATGCTCTGTGACTCAGAAGACTCAGAAACTGCTGTGTATCCATTACTGGTACTTTCCAATCACTTCTTCACAGAGTTTCTTTTGGAAGTGGTCCTTTGCCTTCATGGTGCAGGTTTGACCACAACACTAGCTGTGTTCGAAACCGTTCCTTCACTCACTCACTCACTCACTCACTCACTCACTATTCCCTATATAGCGTTTATTAAATAATGAACTATATAGGGAACGGCCAAGAAAGATTTCAGACACTCACTGAAAACATTGTTGCATCAGTAAGATGTGTCAGCATCATGTTAACAATCCGAAACAAAAATCCTCCTAATACATCCCTGAAACAAAGCGAGCACTCAGGAGGATAATACAAAGTTGTATATATGTTGCATGTTACATTTCCACTGTTTAGAAATGAAAGCTCACTCCATTTTTCCTTTTCAGTTTTCACAGTTGCTTCTGCTTCTTTTTCTCCTCTGGGAAAACAGGACCGCTTTTAGGGTTGGGCATCGAGAACCGATTCCAACTTGGAATCGTTTCAAAAATTACGATTCCAGTAGAATCGTTACTTTATTGGAATCATTTGGAATCGTTTAGAGGATTTGGTTTCAAATCCGATCATCGCTTCCCAATTTCCGAAGCGGCCGGGCGCTTGTTGTGTTGCAGCCTTGGAGCACAGTAAGCAGCGCTCTAGTGGGGCTTTATTTTACATTGAAAAAGCCCTGTAAAACTGCAAACCACCAATGACTCAAAATAAAACTTTCCTCTTATTTGTGAAAATAGTCATGTGACCCGTTTCAACTCCACCCCTCAAAGAATCGGAATCGAGAATCGATAAGAACCGGAATCGAAAGGAAGAATCGGAATTGGAATCAGAATTGTTAAAATCCAAAAGATGCCCAACCCTAACCGCATTGCATTGTGGTATACAGGAGCGAAATGTAGAGTACATTGTATGTACACTCAAATTAGCTGTGCATTGTGCGTTTTTTATAGTGGACTATATAGTGAATGACATTAACCGCAGAGATTTTGAACACCACTACCAAATGGCAAACCCACTAAATAGTGCACTATTTCTGTGAACAGGTTCGAACACAGCTACTGACTCAGCCAAACTTGGACCTTCCAGATACAGGCGTATGGATACAACAATCGGGAGCATGCCTATGTTCCCACAGCCCTATGTTCTCACATTTGTAAGATTTATTTTCAAAATCAGGCCCTATGTTCCCACAGTTCCCACATTTCTAAGATTTTTTTATCCAAAATTAGGCCCTACGTTCCCACATTTCCTTTTTCATAAATTTGTGTCAGATTGTATCCCCCTAACCCTAACCCTAAAGAATCTTGTGGGAGGATAGGGCTTAAATTGAAGGGAAATGTAGGAACAGAAGACCTCATTTTGAAAATGTCCTAGAAATGTGGGAACATAGGGCCTAATTTTAAGAAAAATCTTAGAAATGTGGGAACATAGGGCTGTGGGAACAGAGGGCCTAATTTTCAGTGAAAAAAAAAAATCTTACAAATGTGGGAACATAGGGCTGTGGGAACATAGGGCCTAATTTTAAGAAAAATCTTACAAATGTGGAAACATAGAGCTGACCCCCTACAATCAACCTTACACAGGTGATCTCCATTGAACTAATTATGTGACTTTAAAAACCAACAGCAGACATGAGTGAGCCAGCATGAAAAAACTACTGAAATAGCTTTTCTTGCTGCGATATATTAAAAAGTGATCATTGTCAACATGTGATACCTTTTGATTAAACGTTCTATATACACTGTATTTGGCTGTTACATCATAAAGCAGGATGGCAGAAAGTCTGTCTGGTGTTTTTCTTCAGAGAAAGAAGAGGCACAGATACTAACGGTATATATTGTTAATTATACCTCCAGGGACTTTCCTCTGCACTTCACAAGCTTTGCTACCCCCTTTATTTCTCTTACCATGCAGACAGATTTAATTACATCAGCTTCTTCTTCTGTTGGGCGGGGAGGGATGCCTCCTTGTTCCATTGATTTCTTGGTTCTGAATCTGTTTTGGTCAAAGATGAAGAGAGTGGTTGCATGAGAGTCATCATCAGTCATGAGCGAGTAAGGTATAATAAGATGAGATAGGGCAAAATGTATTGTACCCATTCATTCATTATCAATCATTCAGTATGTAACAGACAGTACAATACATGACAGCATATAACAAGACAACAATGTACTTTAGTACATTAGTTTAGTACAATAGAGATTATCCACTAGTTGAGAGCATATTGCACAGGCCCTGATATAGTAGAGTATTGCACGTGCCCTATTATAAAATAAATAACACGTAATAAAGGAATTGCACTAAATAAAAGAATGCAAATTGAGGATATAAGAAATTGCACATATGAAGTCAAATTACACAGGTTAAAAGTAACAGCACATGATAACCAGTGGTGGAAAAAGTACTTAGATTCTTTACTTAAGTTAAAGTACTAATACCACAGTGTAAAAATACTCTGTTACAAGTAAAAGTCCTACATTGAAATTGTTACTTAAGTGAAAGTATGTAAGTATCACCATGAAAATGTACGTAAAGTATTAAAAGTAAAAACATTTTAGAAACTGGAAACAGTCCAAACAGTTCTGTCAATCAGCTAAGTGTTTAATGGTCGAATGATTTCAGCTGGACTTGTAGGCCTGTATATTGTAGGGTAGTTTAATTTATAATAAAACATCATATTTTATAAACTACATGTGTTTTGTGTGCAAAAATCTTAATGTGTAAAGTACCTAGTAACTAAAGCTGGCAGATGAATGTAATAGAGTAAAAAGTACAATATTTCTCTCTGAAATGTTGCGGAGTAGAAGTAGAAAGTGGCATGAAAAGTATTTGTCTGAGATTTTAACCCTTCGTCAGCACAGCAGGTCATTGCTGCACCCCCCCCCCCCCCCCCCCCCCCCCCCCCCCCGAGACTTTGGAACAGGTTACATCCTGACATGTGCACTATTACAGACGTAGCTCTTTTTAAATCCAAACTCAAAACTTATTTATTAGGAATGGCTTTTAATACATAGTAGCAGTATGGCATTTTCCTCTCCTGTTTTTAAGTAGTCTATATATCGACGACGGTACACTGACAGGATTGCTCCGTTGCCGCAGGAAAGTCTGCTGGAAGTCCCTCGTTTTTGGCCGGATGTCCATAACGTTCCTCTTTCTTTGGGTTGGCGTTCTCTTCTCGGTGGATTTCTGAGGACTACGGTTAACTTCTCCTCAGATCTCTGCAGGGTAAATCCAGACAGCTAGCTAGACTATCTGTCCAATCTGAGTTTTCTGTTGCACGACTAAAACAACCTTTTTATGTAACCTTTTCTGATTTTATTGTATTCTATGTTTTATCCTTTATGGTATGGTATTGTTTTATTCTTGTCCTTGATGTAAAGCACTTTGGATATCTGCTGGTTGCTGTAAAGCGCTATATAAATAAATGTTGATTGATAAAAAGAAAAGACTCAAGTAAAGTACCTCAAATTTGTACTTAAGTACAGTAGTTGAGTAAATGTACTATGTTACATTCCACCACAGGTGTGACGGATCTTTCAGGATCCTGTGGGAGAGAGCTTATAGGAGTGGATGGGCTCACTGTGGAAAGACAGGCTTCTCCAAATCCTCTCCTGAACACCTGGAATGAAACACTGCCCAGGCCATCTTACATGATTACCCACAGCTTCCTCCCTCTCACACACACACACACACACACACACACACACACACACACACACACACACACACACACACACACACACACACACACACAAACAGGCAATATATGAAAGTGCATGCTGTAATACACACCACAGCAGCGCAAAATCCTCTCTCAGGCATCAATCAGGCGGCGGCACCTTGCACAGTGAAGCGGAATGACTGTAATGGTCATCCCAAACGCTTCCCCATCCCGGTCGCTCCCGCTGACCTTTTTTTAAGCCACTTAAATGATGGTCAGCACTATCACATCCTCAGATAGATTTTTCCCTCACTTGAATGGACACTGAGGCGCAATCACTAACAGCCCCCTTTTCACAGCTTTATACTCAATCATTTCAGCTCAATCTGCAGCACAGTGATGACGGCCATGCATCAGTGGAGGTATGGAGACGATACCGGGGGGGGGGGGGGAAGCTGCCATTGTTACCAAATCACCATAACCACTATCAGCAGCAGCCACCTCACAGAGTTAGGTAATGTCTTAGGAATGGCTATTAGCTTGCTGGGACTTGAGATGGTAGATGGTGGTAGTGGTTAGGGTTACGCTGCGTAAATGACGACTGTCTATAGCAGTGATGCCGGTACTCTAATCTGACAACTTTTTTCAGTAACTTTTCAGTAGTAATCTAATCTTACTATTTCCAAACCAGTAATCAGATTAAAGTTACTTATCCAAGTCACTGTGCGTTACTATTTTTGTCATTTTCCTTAGTAAAAATATATATTTTTGCTTTCTTCTTGCGTCTCGGGGAGTGAAGTCACGTATGCGAAAAGTCACGTTTTCAGCATGAGGACAGTTCACGTGTAATACCACACAGCGACACAAACGTAAACAACAATGGAGGGACGAGAGAGATGCACGTTTTCTAGCTGGAAATACAGTCACTATTTTGAGTTTGTGTCAGCTAAAGATGGCAATATTAAGGTTGGTTGTACACTCTGTGCTGGTGGCAACAAACTGCTATCTAGCTACAAAAAAACGACGTCAAATTTGAAGAAACATTTGGAGTCGCAGCACTGCACAGTCAAACTAACAGAGAAAGTCCCACCAGGTGGTGCGAAGCAGAGAGCAGGAGGTCCCCCCACCACCCAAACAACAAAAGCTGGACTTCGGTGCAAAACCAGTAAGTGGGGGAGAGTTGAAGAAGTTGGTCGGGCAGTATGTTGTAGAGGAAATGCTGCCCTTAAACACGGTTGACTCGCCCTCGTTTTGTGCCATAATAAACAAGATCCCTACTACTGTCAATGCCGAGCTGCCTCACAGAACAGCTTTTTCTTCTTACATGGAGAAGGAGTATGCAGTGATGGAGAGAAATCTGAAGGCCGCGCTGAATGAGGTCAACTACCGCGTTTATTTGGACTGCTAACAACAGAAGTTATATGGGAGTAACGCTCCACTGGATCAGTAGATCCACATTAAAGCGCCACAAGACTGCATTGGCATATGTAGGAGAATTCGCAGCAGACACACGTATGATGTTATTGGTGTAGAAAATCAAAAACATTCACTCTTAATTTGGACTACTCAACAAAGTAGTTGCAACAGTGACTGATAATGGATCCAACTTTGTCAAGGCGTTTAAAGTTTATCAGCCTGTCACAGAGTCCGATGACTAATATACTAACTTGTAATCCAACTTAGTTACTTTTAAAATCTGTAAAGTAACTAAGTTACTTTAAAGGAGTAATCAGTAATCAGATTAGAGAGTTACTAGCCAATGTGGCTGCTGATGAATGAAGCAAACAACACTGCGTCTGTTTGAATCGGCTGCAGAAATATGTTTTCCACCAAGAAATGTGGGAGGTTTTGTGTGTGTTTTGGCTTGGAAACATAATCTTTATTTAGAAACACTGCTTGTAATCCTACATTTCCCATGAACACCAAGTACTGACATGTCAGACAACCGTTAGCTGCGTGTCTAGCGTGCGTGGCTACGCTGAAACGGAGAAGATGAACGGCGGGAAGTAAACCAGAGGTGCTGAAATGAAAGTAAAGTTAGTTAAGGAAAGAAAAAAACAAACGTGGCTAGTGGAAAATCTGATTGGCTGTAACTTTAAAAATCTACTAGCCTTAAAGCCCTGTCTGTGACCATAACACTAACATTTCAGTACTTGCTCATCACTGCTAATTATTGGGATTTTTTTTTTTTTACTTCTTGCAATCTGCAGAAGTGTGAGTTTCAGTACAAGTTTCAATTAAACATGCACTCTTTTTTTTTTTGGATTACTTATACTTATATGTTTATGTTTTTATTTTTGTCATGTTTTTACTGTTTTTTTGTCTTCTTTCTACTATGTTTTGCGTCTTTCGTCTTCTGGTTTTCATTTTGTTGTTCCTGCTATTTTAAAATAGTTGAAGGAAACTGTGGCACTTGGAAAAAAAAACAAAAAAATGACGTTATAGCCAAGAAGACATAAAAGGTAGCCTGACAAGCCAGACCCACATCAAGATGTTGGGTCTGGGAACTCCCCATTGGCAGGGCTCAATCCGAGGGGCGGGATAAACAGTTGTTTTTCAAATTCCCTCTGCACTCATAGCCAACCAGAGCAACGCTAGTTGATAGATTCAACTTTTGCCGTATCCGGTCGGCAAAACTCCGAACACATCTTCCTTTTTTAAGAATGACTGCTTAACTCCAAGACTTCCACAGTCGCAGCTAAAGCTGATTCGAAAGACCCAAGGGGGTAAGCGTCTGTCAACAACCCGTAGCTCCTATAGCGCCATTTTGATGCTAACAAGCACTCACCCGCCGTTAGCATTCCACTGACTGCCATTCATTTTGACGTCACTGTGACAGTGAATAACTTTACATCTGAAGCGTTTAAAGACTCTATTTGTCCATTGTTTATTTCTAAAGAAACACGCCAATGTATAAAAGGCTCCATTACCTTGTATCTCACGTTATGGCTCCGTAAAGACGTTTTTGTAAAAATAGGCTAACGATTGTGTCATAACCACGCGACTTACTGTCGCACAGTAGAGGAATTACCGTATAGTACAGGAGAAGCTCGCAGGCAGTTTCAACTCACATTAGCTGTTTAAGTTGAATTACTAATGTTAACTAGCATTTTAGTTAGCAATAATTAGCCTGTGCCTATGTTATCTCCTTACATATACCTACGCTCTCTGTCTCTGCAAGATTGGGAATGATTGAGATTTCTCTTGGCACAGCTACCAGAAGACTTCCAACTTTCAGACAGGTTGCTCACGTCACATTTACGTCATCTCTCTCAGTTGGAGGCTGCTCAGTAATGCTCAGCGCTCACCGGAAAAGTGCTTCTAATATCCTTCACTGGTCTCCGTCCAGAGCAACGGGATCTGTTGGTCCAGTTTATATACTGTCTATGGAAAGACCGCAGTAGCAGCCATCTTCTTTGTCAAGTAGCAGGGAATTCACCCAGAACCGTCGCAACTCTGCCGTCATTATGTTAAGCCCAAATTACATTTGCTGCCGTTAGGGTGCGTCTAGATTTCTTGGCTACATAAAAGGTTTTTTACACTTTAATTTCTTAAGTGCCTCCGTTTCTTTCAATCTCTTTATACTAGTAGCAGTCCCAAACTGAAGAGCACCAGCGGGGCAACACACCCGAGCAGCACTCCATGCAGACTGCATTGTGACTTTGTCTTGCTACTGTTTAGCTCTCTGTTGTTTTATTGCCCTCTGGGTATCCTGCTTTTGCCTTACTTTGTCTGTCAAGGCACTTTGTAAACTGTTTTTAAAGGTACTATATACATTTCATTAAAAGTTATTATGATTGACTCTTTACCTATACTGCCCTACAAAGGCAAAAGACCTTAACTCGCCAGAGTGTGAAACTGAGAAAAATGACTTTAAAGTTATCTTAATGTCCTGACAATTGAGTTATAGGTATAATATTGTAATTTTCACATTTTGTAGTGTATACCTGTATTAATCTATCTACAAACAAAATCTGAACTCAAATTTGACCTTTGACCCTTTTTCAGAAGTTACTGTATTCTGCCTTAGCATTGCCCACAAAATGACAATCGGTCATACCAAGGCAAAAGACCTTAACTTCTATTTTATAGAACAATGTTATGATAACAATGATAACTTTTACTTAAAATGTAAGCAATATTAATCCTATTGGACTCACTATGATAAAAATGGCTTCACATTTATTCACATTATTTATTGATATATCAATTAATTTTTTTCTGTAATTCATACTCATACTACCACACAGGCAGTCACATGATTGATTCACACACTCTGACAGACGTCAGAATTAAGAATGAGAGTGTTTTGATGTTTTAATGCATATAAAGCATGTTCTTCTGTTTGGATATAAGGCACTAATTTAGACTCATTGCAAGAATGAAGATGCCGTCATTCACGTGCATATTAAGTAGCCACGTTGGTTTGTTTTGATCTTATAATACATTCATAGATGCTCTGCAGAGAGGAAGAATTTGTCCACATTTCAAGATTTGTAGCAAACTAAGATAATCAGTTAGACTACAAACCGACAGCTTTTGTTTTAGCTTGTTTGTCAAAATTCGCTATTTAGATTAGAGAAGAGCTGTGTTTGTGTAAACAGCGTGGTGGACGAGAGTGGACTGCGCCCAGACAGAGATTGAAATATATTGCTTCCTACATGTGTATGCCTGTAGACAGGTGTGTGGGTATTGATACGTATAAAATTACTTTTAGGTTTTATTGTAGCCTACTTACAGTAATGAGTGTAGCGGTATTTTTCCCAGTCAGGAATATGTGCTGCCCATCAGTGTCGTCCTCTGCTGTGTGTGTGTGTGTGTGTGTGTGTGTGTGTGTGTGTGTGTGTGTGTGTGCGTGTGTGTGCGCGCTTCAGAATTTAAGCATTCTGAAGCGCCATGAAATTAAGACAAAGAACCGTAACTGATGTTACGGTATTCTGCCTTGGCTTCTCTACGGCTTTTGAAGTTACAGCAAAGACAACACACATTTTTCTCCCCAAAACACTAAAATTGACTCAAGATATTTGTCCACATGATAAAGCAGATCTTTAATATTAAAAAAATGACAATAACTCATTTTTGACCAAAATTGAGTTACGGTCTTTTCGCTTTGCACGGCAGTATATGTCTCCCAGACATTTTCCATATAACTGATTAATTCCTCCCCAGCAGTGAGCGGCTCCTCCATTTTCCTTTGTGCATTGCATTGTGGCAAAATAGTGTGCGTCAAACTGCACTTAAAATGCATATTGTCTGCTTTGAGTATACTTTATTTTGTCACGTTTCACTTCACTTGATGAATGTCCCCACAGATGTACAAAATTCCAAAGGCAATTCATTCAAACTTGTTATGATATTTCAGTCTGGGGACAAAGTGGTGGACCGACAACATAAAGCCACTCTGCTAGCGAGGCTACAAATCCACAGATATTCAATTTAATATCAGTTAAAATAAGAAAAAGCATCAAAACCCTCCAAACTGTGAAGCTGGAACTAGGTGATTTCTGGCATTTTTTGCTTAAAAGATATACTAAAAAGGTATACTATGGTTGGCTGAATTAGAATGAAGTAATAAATAATTTACTATTTTTATTTTTAAATGCCTTGTTTGTCCATTTATGAGTTAAGATGAAATTGGTTGTAGTGTTGTTGTATAACTTCTTTTTATGGACATTTCTATTTTCCTTATCAATGCTTTTCATATGTTAATAACAAATACTGTAATGTGTTAACACCTCTTCTTAAAAGGAGGATTTTAATGTTGCATATCTTGTATTCCGATTTGTGCAAAAGGCAAAACATATTTGTATCCATTGTCTTTCTTTCTGCTCTTCCATACTCCTTTCCCTATTTTCATTTGACCTATAGGGTACTGAAGGAATATTATACCGTTTAGAAGTGTCTTAGTTAGTGGCCTCTTGACCGTGTGTGTCATAACACTGTAGTAGGCTATCGTGTAAGACGTACTGTTTCACAGGAGAGTTTTTGTCTGATGAAAACATGTTGGAGCCAGAGGAAGTTATGATGTATGACACACAGGGTTAAGATATCCAAAGTGGTTCAGTTGCCTAGCAACAAAGTAGAACGTAGAAGTTGTGAAGGCCTTGCGATGGCCTTGCGAGATATCGCGGACGGGAACAAGATGCCAGGACCAGGTGCAGAGACTGTGTTGGTGATAGGGTGAGCTAGTCTTGAAGGAATTCTGATCCTTATGCATAAGCTGTAACTACTTGCAATATTGTCACTAAAGATGATTGACTTCAACTAGAGGACTCCTGTATGTTATCTCTGGCCTATCATTAACGAACACGAAATGTTAAAGGTGCAGTCTGAGACAACTTGATTTGGTCCTAAATCGACCCTGGCCACTGGGGCCAGGCCCGAACCGGTACCAGAACCACAGAAACTTCAGTACCTCCCCTCTTTCTTCTTTTATATTCTTTGGTCACTTTTTTCCTGCATTCATTTTGCTGAGCAAGCACTGACTCCACAGGGTGAATCCTTGAACATCATGACCATCACTTGACTTGACACATTTCCATCACAGGGCTGCGATTTCAGCCTGGTTTCACTTGCAATGGGGCAGATTTGTATGGTCTTGACAGGGGTGGTAAATGGAGGAATGTAAAGCGAGCTGGTTATGTTTTTCCATTCCGGTCATTTGTGAGTAAAAAGAGGGCAAAGAGGAAGACTTCAAAGCAGTTTAAGAGAGATTCTCATTTTTTATTTTGTCTGCTGGAGGGCCAGGGTTGTCTCTAACCTCTCATTTGGCAGAGGGGTAGTTTAACTCCCTCAACTTGCTCATTAAGTGCTGTTTGGTACAGCATTACCTTGATAGATGTTCCACTTATACCACAGAATAGGCTGATGAATCAGACACTGTATGGCGCTACACCGACAGCTCTTCCCACAGTGAGTGAGACTGCAGTGTGTGAGCTAGTAAATGATCCATCGACAGGTTAAGAGAGAGAGGTCTGTCAGGTTAATTCTGACACTATCAATCCAAAGACGTTTAGCAGCGATGCGGGAAATGAATAGCTTGGGGTGTAATTAAGTAGGATTATGCATGCATATTGAACAGCAATTGCGATTGCCAGAGATCCCAGCGTGTCCCAGGAGAATGAAAGGTTTCACTATGCATTCAGCATTTGAATGATGAAGGAGAAAAAAAGAATCAAGAAGCACAGAGGTGAAATGATACACTATTTTAAAAATTGTATGTATACTTGTAACAATAAAATGCAGGAATACCCCTTTAAAAGCAGGCACTCTATGTTGAACAGGATAAAATGATTAACTAAATTACAGTTCGGTGGATTCATTTTCAAATGATTTTCTTTGACAACATAAGTATGAGGTCAAATGTAAATTTCCTTGGAAATTAGTTAGGGCTATCAAATGTTAAGAAACAGATCTGGGTAATGGTTATACTGCATTTTGAAAATAGGTTGAAATCTGTTTTTGCATTTGTACTATTTTGTACTGAAAACATAAAATACTCAAATACATAAATATTACAAATGAAGGTTGAGTTTAAATACTGAATCTTGTAAGAATGATATGCTTAAATGACCTGTACTGAACCTCACACTGGTCTGCACTTTCTCCTCCTGTGTGCAAAGTAACACATTACATAACTATATTGCATAATTCAAAATAGTATCATATGAGAATATCTTAACGTGGAAAGTGCAATCCACTGTACATAACCTACCTCCATCAGCAATCAACAGGCATAAGATAGGGGTGGGCACCGGGCAGAGAATCAGTAACACGTTACCCCCCTGCCGGTCTGGTGCAAGGACACTACCGCTGCTGCTGTGTTAGACTTATTACACGCTCAGGCATCAAAACACAGGCTGTGCAGTCGTGAAACCGCCCTGCTCTCCTACTAAACCGTAGCACAGCCTCATCTTCTTTGCGAGGACACAGAGGCACAATTGTATTAATAACCTGACCTCACAAATCCGTTTGTAGTTTTGTAATATGGGGCGTGCGTGCCACACATACTACTAATCCCTGGATCCTCAGCGAAGGAGGACCATGATGATTTCTGGGACGGTGTTGCCAGGGGGAAGGTGGCGCTTGGGACCTGTTGGAAATGACAGCTGAAGAAGGCGGATTGAAGCACAGGGATCACAATAACAGTAAACGTACAAGATAGCGAAGAAACTCCCTCCTGTCACTGTGTAAAGGGTGTGTGTTTGCTATGTTGGACAGCTTTAGCCTGGATAGCTAATAATTGCACTGTGATCCGCTACTCGCAAGCTACCGAGACCCGAGCTGAGTGCATGTGGGTGCGTGCACGCGCGCGCGTGTTTAGTGTAGCTATAGATTTTAGTGTGAATGTGTGTTTGTGCGTGTTCGTTTGTATGCGGGGAAGTGTGCCGCTGCACTTAGCTTCGCTGTCCCCAACTGTCATGTTAGCTAGCATGCTAATTTGACGAAGCTACTGCTAGTTGGCTATTAAAAGAAATTAGCTGACTGTGGGCGAGGTAACTGTAGGCTACCACATCGACCTTATCACTGCAAGTCAAATGGTCTGCTAATATAGTTGTACAGCAAGCGGTCATATGCATATATGTAACGCAGCCCATGCTAATTTGTATTTATATATTACGAATGATGTAATTAGCTATTGTTGACTGTCAGACGGCAGGCTGGCTAATTAGCTCGGCTATTAGCTTAGCAGCTAGTAGCAGGGGAGCTTGCTCGCTAATTGACCTAGTTCGGTGGGGCAGAGGCCATGTTGTCATTCCACTCGGCTGAGCTGAGTTTACATTCTAAGTTTGTAGCTTGTTACTTTTAGGTCACACTTTTTAGGACAATATTTTGGACCTGTAAACAAATAACCACTCCAAATACTGTGACAAACTTAATGCCCATCCACTTGACGCTAATTACTTAAATCCTCTCATCTTGGAATGCGAAATATGCCGTTCATTTTTAACCCATTGCTTAAGACACTACTCAACCAACTCAACCCCATGGACACATGCTAGGATACAGTGCAGGATAGAAGACATGCCTAAAAACCAGTAACCTACGTTTTGTCAAACAACCTGCATTAGCAAGTTTTTTTATTTTTTTTTTTTAATTTTTTTTTTAAGAAAGGCAGTGGTTTAGCTGTGATTTACATACATTAATGCAAAGGTCTCATGTAAAACACACTGATTGCACAAACCTAATTCACTTGAGGCTGCAATACTTTTTATGATAATGTATGATGATAATAATATGTGCGGTTAAATGTTTTTACAAATAGTGTTATATCAGGTTAGACCCTATAACAGAGAATAGTGGCATAGTATGCTCTTATTAGTCATGTTATCAATGCATTTTTGGCCTTTCCACACTTGGCCTCATTTTAAATGACTTAAATGTTGATTAAAGCTGTAATAAATTGCAACATCACATTTACTACTATTAAAATGTAATGCTAGTTGTTCCTTGATGTGTTTCTCCAGAATTGTTCCTCAAAGTCACATGATTCACACAAGTCTGTTTAAAACAAGGCAAGCATTATATTGCACTGAAAACATGAAGGTTCGAGAACTTAATCGGTCTAAAAATACACTAGGCTGTAAGACACATTATGAAAACAGGCATGCGTTTTGTTCTAGGACTTAGTTACAAAAATAGGGCTGGTGTGATATTAAAATCCTGAAGGTATACATTAGGCTAACAAATCAACAACGATTTCTCTTTCCTCGCCCTTATCGTACAGGGTTGTAGAGATGGAGTCCCTGATGAGTGCGGTGGCGCCGCGCTCCCCAGCCCCCGCCAAGAAGCTGTCAGAGGTGGACTTCCGGTCGGGGGCCACCTTGGGGCAGTTGTCAGCCCAGGTGTCTGAGCTGGTATTACTGGAACAGGGAGAGTTCGGAGACCAGACCGCCTTAGAGGTCCACACCGCCAAGGACTTTATCTTCAACATGCTAGGTATGTCTGCAAACATAAGACAGTGGATAATATGCTCTATATCACAGTTTATCCCAAACATTTTCATTGTTTTCCAGGGTTTTCCCCAGTGCATTGTAAGCCGGGCCTTAGTTTCCCCCCACTGGGCCTCAGCTACTGGGGAAAAAAATGTAAATGTATTTTTAAGACGTTTTTTAACTACTGTTACAGTGGGGCAGCTCAGTTGGAAACTTAGACGTAGTCATATTTTCAAATTTCCAGTTAGCTTTTAGCACTGACTTAATGTAGGGCCCTATGGAATCCGTTTTATAGCTTTTTTTTTTTTAAATTCTCAATTTCGCAATTCTGTCCATGATTCTGTTATCACAGAAACTATTGGTCTCTACATTAATGCTGCCCACAGTCCGCGTCTGGTCCGAGCTGGGCCCTCATTGAAAAAAGACACTTGCTACCGGTCTAACAACTTTTCTGGAGGAAACACTGTCTTCAATCCTCAAACTTATATGTATGCGGCCATGGTTGCATGAAGCTTTAATTTAGTATGGAGATATGTTCATGATGCTAAGGGTGGGAAGTAAACACAGGAAAAAGGGTGAAACCTATACTCAGAGTTGAACTCTTTATACAGTGTATTTACACACCAATTGTCATTCACCACTACATTGTGACACCTAATTTCTTTGCTGTTGACCAGTTGGTGTTAGAATCAAATTCACTTTAGTATCCAACTGTGATAAATGTGCAGAAATATGTAGCGGTGTACATATCCTGAAAACGGGTTTTCCCCTTTTTCTTAGCATGCAGATGTGCGTGTTTCTTAGTGTATGGGAAAAGAAGCATATATCCCGACCCCCCCCCCCCCCCACCCCGCCCTTTATTTACCCAGGGTGAAAGCAGTGAGTAATCATTCCCAGAAACGCCCTGCTCCACTCTCACACACTAATCTCACCTGGAAGCTGCCCAGTGCAACCACAATCTCATCGGTCGGCTACAGCGGTAGAGGGAACTTCAGTAAGTTTTCAGAAGTAGATTTTGTGTATCAGGAGGCTTTAACAGTATACTGAAATGGATTCAAAGGGGAAGATAGAATCAGAAGGGTCTGATGTTGATGTTCATTCTTGAAGTGATAGTTTGGATTTGATATACAATCCGGTCAACTAAACCTGTTTGAGTCGTGATTCACTCGGCTCTTTCACCCGACTCTTTAAATTGACTCATGAGTATCTAGTATCATTAACTCGGATCAGTTGAGTCCTACTACAATTCAATCTAAAATTATAACAGCGCCACACACAAACCTCTTGCAACATTAGCTACCACTAGTCCTAGCCATCTTAGCTGCCAAAAGCTTGATAACTTACAATTTTGTAGGCAACCACAACTTCACAAGTCCACTCAAGCGACTGAGTGAGCAGAGAGACAGTCCGAGACAGGTTGTAGGAACTTCCCGACCCGCAGACTCAGAGCGTGAGTCGTCGATGACTCATGATCTCCCGCACGTCGGCTATGAGTGGATCTGTGGTAGACGAGCGAGTGAAGTCTCTCCTCGAGCTCAGGGTAAAGCAAATCAACAACAAAAGCCATTCTTTCACTTCTGAAATAACATACATTGTTCTGCACGTAGCCTAGCTAGGCTTACTGTAGGTTTGATGTATAAATGTAGTATGTTAAAATGCAATTAGGTCGGGCAGACAGTCCGAAACATTGCAAGCTCGCCTCGGCTCGCCTATCAATACTGACTCAAGTGACTCGCACAACCCGGATCAGTTTGGTGAGTGACTCAGAATAACCCGAATCCTTAAAAGGCATCGAGTTTGCCAGGCCTACGGTCAACGGCTGGTCAGACAAAAAATGGGAAATGACCAACAGGACGGAGCTAAAATAAAGATGTTAAACCTCGATGCAGCTTAAAAAGAGTTTTTAATCACGTATAGCAGGAGAAATCTTTCCTTTTTATTTCTGAGACCTTATTCCACTAGACTGCAATCTGTAACATCCAAGTGGTCTCTTTTTTTCATTTGTCACTTTCTGTCTGTAGAAATGTATTTATGGGCAAAAAAGGACAAAGCTGCATGATTTCATTTAAACTGGATGGGGACACGGTTCTCTTTTGCAGGCACATGTTATGAGTCAGGTTGTGAGACAGTATGCGTGACAAACACGATCAACACTATAGACTTGCATTAAAATGACACATGTAAAAAGGTACAAATATCTTCATTTTAATCCCCTTGCAGACACATTATTACATGGTTGTTGTTTTTTCAAGTATGCAAAATTAGAGGCTTGTAATTTGTGACAGTGTGGATGATTTGAAACTTGCACATTTAGCATCTTTCAAATGCAAAAGAGATTCCAAATGACATGTTGGAATTTAGGCACATCCAGTACGTGATTCATATTTTCATTGTGCGTTGCTCTACTCTCCCTCTGTCATCCACGCATGCTTTCTTTCACGCTCAACTACTGAGAGATAGGTCTGCTAAGTGAGGCATGAAGCTGTCTCAAATGAGTTGTTTTTTGGTTTTTTTATCGTCAGTTGTGAGCAAAAAGTGAAGTGTGTTTGTTTGTCCAATAGGTGGCACTCTGCCCCCTCCCTGCTGTCATCCTTGTTCTCTCATGTCACTCTCAGTCGTCCACTGGGAACAAAACATGTTTAGCCAGCATCCGGAAAGTTTTTTTTTCCCATTTCATCTTTAGTTTCTCACTCAACTCAACTTTGCAAGTCCTCTGTCCGTCTCGTCCTGTCAGTCTGCAATAGGCCTGCATTCTGCTCAGCCTTTTGTGCAGTTTTTTTAAGTAAAAGTACTAATACCACAATGTAAAAGTCCTGCATTGAAATTGTTACTAAAGTACAAGTATGTAAGTATCATCAGGACAATGTACTTAAAGTATTAAAAGTAAATGTGCTCAGTGCAGAAAAATCCTCACATTTTAGAAACTGGAAACGATCCAAACTGTTGCGTCAATCACCTGTGAGTGTTTAATCGGCTCCTCATTTCAGCTGGACTTGTAGGCCGTTATATTGTTGGGCAGTTTCATTTATCATAAAACATTTTATAAACTACATGTGTCTTGTGTGCAACAATCTTAATTTGTAAAGTAACTAGTAACTAAAGCTGTCAGATGAATGCAGTGGAGTAAAAAGTACAATATTTCTCTCTGAAATGTAGCGGAGTAGAGGTAGAAAGTGGCATGAAAAGAAAAGACTCAAGGAAAGTACAAGTACCTCAACATTTGTACTTAAGTACAGTACTAGAGTAAATTTACTTAGTACTTGGTCACAGTCCACCACTGCTTTTGTGTCCAGAGGTATCATTACGCACAGTTGAACAATCCCTGTCAAATTGGTAGTGTTCCACTGGTTGACAGACAGCTCCTAGAGATTTCAAACCTCATCAAACAGGCTGCCTCACCCAGGGAGAAATCACACAAGTCAAAATGGCCTTCAAGCCTGTTATTCTCATTTCATTTATATCACTACATACTGTATATTTTACGTGAACTTTACGTCTTTACTTTGTTCAGATTTCATTTTTTTATGATTCTGGTGCAAAGCCCTCTGCTTCCCCTCTTAGTCTGCTCCCACTCTCTTTCGGTTGAGAATCTCCTGGTAACTTTTCTTTTTTGGTTTGAGGCTGCTTTCTCTGGCATAACCACCAATGGTTTGCTGGTATTTTCATACCGTGTGCCTCGGCGCCCGCTGTGACAGCGCTGTCTGTGAAAAGAAAAAAGAAAAAAAAAGTTTGGCACTTATACACAGAGGGAGACGGTTTGTGTTGGATTCTAGGAATATAAAGTTACGTACGCGGTGGTAGCTGCATTAGGATCTGTATGCTTCTTAAAGCCCTGCGGAGGATGAAAGACAGCACTGAAAAGCAAATATCCTTTTAATGGAGGGGTCTTGTTACAGCATGCCTGCCTGCTGGAGGAGGCTAGTCGTATGTGCATAGGGGTGTGAATGTGTGCTCGGATGCTAAACACGAGTGGCTGTTTTTGCCAGGTTTTTATAAAGTTTGAGCTGCGGAGGGGTCCCCACTGTGTTTTGCACACTGTCAGGGAAAAGTAAAGAGAAATGAGATTAAAACTGGCACACACGCACTGTACACCCAGTGAATTTCTTCAGTCTGACAGATCCAAGAAGTGCTCTTATTTACCTTGCGTTTGAGTAAACACTGTGGTTTGCCTTCGGGCAAGCGTGGCGGGGGCTAACTGTATGTATCTTTTGAAAAAAAAAGTCTGATGAAGGTAGAAATAGATCCACACTGCCGGTGAAGATCTGGTGCTAGGCTCAGACATACCCCGAACCCAACTTTTCAGATCTTAAAAGTTTGTCAGAGAGTTGAGTTCATAGTTCATCTAGTGAAAATGGCTACTTCTGACCCAAGTTAAAAAGTCATGAGCGCTGTTCTGTCTTGGCCTGGATTTTGACATTTTTATCTGAAGAAATATAACCTGTTGTATGTTGAGATATTGAAGACTGAAGTGATTGTTATGAAAGCAAATGAGTTTTTGATCTTTATGCAGTGCATCAGATCTTCACTTTATCCTCCAGCGACCTCAGCGTCTTGCCTTTCTGTTGGGCTCCTTACATCAGCCCCTTTGTTCTCCACTATTCTTCAAACTTAAGCCACTTAGCTTGATGCACATTTGGGGTTAAACAGTGATAAGTGGAGACGGTTAGACAGAGAGGGTGATCAGCACCTGAGTTGGTTTCTTCTAAGTCAGGGGGAGACACGATTCAAAAGTTCACCTTGAGCTGTGATGAAAAACAAAACCAAACAAAGCCTGTGTGTGAGTGATGATGCATGCGACCCTGCAGTATCAGTCCCACTAGAATCTCAAGATTTTGATTTGATTGTTGTGGCTCAAAAATATTAATATATTAGCTACTTAACTGTGCCATACACACGAGTCAGTCACAACGAAGCTCTCTAGGTGCACTGTAGGCATTAAAGGTCCCATATCATGCTCATTTTCAGGTTCATACTTGTGTTTTGGGTTTATACTAGAACATGCATGCTTTAATGTTCAAAAACACATTATTTTTCTCATACTGTCTAAATATACCTGTATTCACCCTCTGTCTAAAACGCTCTGTTTTAGTGCCTGTCTCTTGAAGCAACCATCCTGAAAAAGCCCAGTCTGCTCTGATTGGGCAACGTTTCCATTTTTCAGTGTCTCTGAACCGACATGCAGCCGGGGAATGACTGTAGCGGTACGTTACCTACCTACATATCTATCTATCTGTCTATCTTTCTATCTATCTATCTATCTATCTATCTAGAGCTGGGCAATATATAGATATTATATTGATATCGTGATATGAGACTAGATATCATCTTAGATTTTGGATATCGTAATATGGCATAAGTGTTGTCATTTCCTCCTTTTAAAGGCTGCATTACAGTAAAGTGATGTCATTTTCTGAACTTAACAGACTGAATTTCTATGTGGACTAGGCGTTTTTATACTTTATATATATATATATATATATATATATATATATATATATATATATATATATATATATATATATATATATATATTTATAAAGCATGTCAACCTGCTTTATAATAAACAAAGACATGGAAATCTTACTTTTTATGATATTGGACCTTTAATATTGGAAGCATTTATCAGACACTAAACGTCTCCTCCTAAACTTTCTAGCCTCTAAGGCTGCACAAACTTTGATGCAAAGGGAAGGGATGCATATTTTATTTTGAGGGGGAAAAAATTGGCAACTTTATCCCCTTTTAGGAAAGTAACTCACTTAGCCAGGCTAGCTTCAGGATGGACACAGTAGCTGGCCAGTCTCTCACTCCTGGCCATTAACACTGGTGGACTTCTTTGTGGATGCTGTTTCCACTGCTGTGACTTCCTGCCTCATTGCAGGGCCGTGCTCTGATGCGCAGAGTTCAGCTGTAGTTTATAGCTTGGGATCTGGGGCCCACATGGCTCCTCTGGCTGACTAATTCTCTGTTAATGCCATTTTGGAATTGAGAGTCTTCATCTGGCAGCCAGGCCAGATACATGGCACTGCAACAGTATACGGCTGAAATATTTGGATTTGATTAGTTAGGCTTTGTTTCTGTTCAGTTTTCATCAGCGCAGACAGCATTGCCAAGCAGCACAGATGAGATGCGTCTTGCCTGCGATAAATGACAGTCATTGTTCCTCACTGACTCACCTTTTTTTGGCACTTGGCAGCATTAAATCTTAATCGTTGGACACCTGGCACAGAACACAGTTTAGATGATGTTAATTAACTTCAGCTCACAACCTCTGTTGCATTAAGACTCTGTAACAAATCAGCCAACAACTGTCTGTCATGTAAACACAGTGGCGTTTCCTGTGACTGAACATGGCCACAGACACACATCGCATCATCAATTAAGTGTCTTTCGTGGAATCTAATTAAATATGACATACAGAATGTAAGTAAGTAAGAAGTGTTTTGACATCGCATGCCATATTATCTACCATGCTGCTCATTTTAATAACCAAGGCTGACATTGTGATTTTTTTTTTTGCTCTTTCATAATCACACTTAAATTATTCCTGAGGCGAAGAGGGAGGAATCACTCACTCTGTAGCTGTCAACTGATTACAGTATCTTATTTTCCGGATGTAGCTGTCAGAGGTGCTGGGGAAAACAATTTAAAAAGACTTGTCAGTAATCCTTAAAAAATGGATCTAGGGATGTTGGAAAGCACAAACTGACAGATATTTCAATCTTTCTTTCAAATAGCAACATTTCCAGATGCTGGGAGTAGTTGTTTCTCCTCTTATCTTTAGCATTAATAGGATTGCTTCTGAATGTGTGTATTGGGTACTAGCCGAAATATAAGGTTAATCATTTAAAGGTCTCATATTGTAAAAAGTAAAATTTCTTTTTTAAAATGCAGGCCGAGGTCCTATATAAATACTGTGAAAGTATCAAAATGCTCAATCCACAGAGAAATGGACACAGCCCTTTAAACGAGCCGTCAGGACTGTATGATTGTGATGTCACAACTATGCTATATATATATATATATATATATATATATATATATAGTTAAAAGGTGCTGCTACAGTGCCACTACAGTCATTCCCTGGCTGCAATGACGGTGCAGCAAATGCAGATGCGAAAGACCTGGAAACACTGACCAATCAGAGCAGACTGGGCTTTTTCGGGAGGGGGGAGGGCTTAAAGAGACAGGCGCTAAAACGGAGCGTTTCAGACAGACAGTATGAGAAAAAAATGAAGATGTTTTTTAACATTAAATCCTTTAAACGTGTTCTAATAGAAGCCCAGTATGAACCTGAAAATTAGCATTATATGGGGCCTTTAATGTGAGACTGAATTGATCACCTCTCTTTCTCTTCCTTAATAGGAATATGAGAGGTCAGGACCAGTTGTGCATGGCTTTTTAAGCGACTCGGCTACCCTGCTGCCCTCAAATGTAAAAGTAAATCGGCAGTGACACTTTTTTCTTTCAGTGATAATGGCCTGTCATTTATGGGAACATGGTATCGCAGTATAGCTGGCATCAAAGCCGCTGTGAAGAGCGTGGAGACCCTGACAGCTTCCTGCATCCTCTCTCTCCGCAGGTGGTTTAGACACACTATGTCTGTCATCCCTCTAAGCCCTGTTTGTTGTATTAAACACACACACCTAAAAGGCCTATTTTTGAGATAATCTCCTGCCTTGATATGAATTCATAAACAGCGAGCAGGCGGAATGGCTGGGTTGCCTGGGATTAATCCTGCTATTAGCGTGCGAGGTGAGGCTGCAAGAAGTGCCTGTTGAACAGCACTGATAACATCCGGTTGAGACTATATTAGTCAGGAGTCATTTGTAACAGATTGAATTGCTCCTTTTGGAATGAGGCAGCTTTTGAGATTATTGTTATGGCATGCTCTGCTGCTGAATCTGAGTTTTATTGTCTGAAATAACAAAGGTCACACAGAGGTAGGGGATGTGCAACAGCAACGGTGGATCATTTTGACTCACTCAACATCCCCTATTTCAAAAACTACTGCACCAAGGTGCTCTGAATAAAGAGCTTGCAGAAACAACATTTAGCAAGACTATCCTTTTAAGGGCAAAATATAGGTTTTGAAAGGAATTGCTTAATATTTTAGGACTCTTATTTGCTTTCTTTCCGAGCGTTGGATGAGAAGATAGATAACAACTCTCAGGTTCACGTCTTGCCATGATGACACACACACACACACACACACAGACACACACATACACACACATACACACACCAACATACAAGGTAAAAACAATATGGGGCTGTAATTAGTGAGCTTTAGAGGTGCTGGTAGTCAGGTTTTCTTTTTGCCTTTATTCAGTGCCACACTATCGGTCCCCTGGCTTGCAGTCTTTAGGCTAAGCTAACCGACTGCATGTTGTAGCTTTATATTTAGCATAGATACATGAGAGTGGTATAGATCTTCTCATTTAACTCGCGAGTAAATGTAATTACCAAAATGTTGAACTATTGCTTTAACTGTTTATTATTTTTGCCGGACAGCTCCGCAGGTAGTATTTTTATAAGATTTCTGTTGCATACTCTAGGGTGTATAGTCAACTGTCTGCAGATAAATGAACGTATATAAAAAATAAATGCAAAAGAATGTGATTACTGGCTTTGTCTTCGTCTCAGTTGTTTTCAGACCCCTTTCTCTCTCACTTTCAGCAGCCTTCTCCAGCAACAGCACAGAGAAGACAGTCATCGGCTTATTTAGAGAAATCCCATTTTCCAGAGAGATTTACAGAGCTATTTTTGTAGTCGATCAAACCAGAGGTGTGTGGCAGAATACTCTCACTTTGCTGTGCGCTGGCTGTGATGAGAAAGGACGTCTTTCCCATGATGCCGCTGCTCTGCTTCAGGGGGATTTCTCAGCAGTGTGACTTTGTAGCTTCATTTTGAAAACGGGCATGTCTGAATGCACCCGTGAGGGGTAAAGTATAGGTTATGCGTATTCTTTGGTATAGGTGTCTGGCACAATGTCTGCGCAATTACTTGTAAGTGTAGCTATACAGTTCTTATACCATACTTGTAAACCACCCATGGGACCTCTCAGTCTGATGGCCTGTTTAATATGTTAGGCCATGCTGTATTTATGTAGTTCAGTCCTTCAGTGTGCACACAGTATAGACAGTAAATTAGTTTTTAAAGACATTTTCATGACATATTTTTTTATTTTGTGAGGCAGGGGAAATAACTTACGGGTTGGCCTACCCTGCTGGATATATTGAAGGGGAAGCTACGCTTTATATAAATGTGTTTGGACAACACCCCCCCCCCCCCCCCCCCCCCCCCCAAAAGTAATTTATCTTTGTCAAAAAAAGAGTGTTGTCGCTTGTCCTCCCTTTATTTTTGCTTTAAGTCTTCAAATTAGCTTTGAGCATCCCTTGTCCACACTAAATATGCATGCAAGTAGTTTGATTTATGAAATCTGTAAATCTGTATTAAGTACTGTATAATTCTGCATTACCTTTAAGTGTCGCTTTTAAGCAAACCTAATTTCTTAAAGTGAAATGCAGTGCAGAGGTCGGCAGCGGCTGCACATCTCCGTGGTGTTTGTTTATGGCAATCCTAGTTATCTCCCAGGATTACAGTTGTGATGATTTATTGATGTTAAAATCAGATAATGTATTTCTTCCCCCCCCCCCCCCCCCCCCCCCCCCCCACCTCATCTCCTGGAGCAGGTCATTTCAAAGACTCCTGCAACAGCACGATTGCGTCTTGATTGCAGCACACACATGATTTTTAACCTTTTCCGTTTGGGTGATGATTTTACTGTAGCTAGATGTTCTAGTATATAAAAACAACCTTTTCATAGTTATTAGGACAATGCATTAAGGTTATTGCTGCTAACAGTAGTATGTGAAATCATTAGGGCTGCAACAATTTCTTTCATTGCCAGTTAATCTGTTATTTTCTCCATGAATCAATTAAATATCGTTTAGATATCGTCAGAAAATGTCAATCTGTGTTTTTTTTTTTCAGAAACCAGAAAATATTCACATTTTAAGAAGATGAAATCAGAGAATCTTTATTACTCAAACCGATTTAATCTATTATCAAAATAGTTGCCGATTAATTCAACGGTTGACAACGAATCAATGAATTTTTGAAGCTCTACATGCCATGGAGGTGCCGCCAATAGCCATCAAATAGTCCTTCCACAGATATGGAAGTTGGGTTTGGTCAAAAAATAGCTCTTATGGAAAAACGTCCCTCTCATGGAAATCTACATTCAAAGACATTTCTTATAGGATTAGGATTTAACCTGTGGTTGTGAAACCAGCCTAGACTTTCTCCATTCCAGCTCTATTCTCAGACTGTGTTTCTACAGGCACATATGTAGGAGTGTGTTCATGTGTGAAATCCAGGCGCCTGCGTGCGTGCGTGCTTGCTGGCTGTTGTCCATTAAAGCAGCGGGGGACTGTGATTTGAGAGTTTGGATTTAAAAAATAGATTAGGTTCCTTGGAACGACCTCAAAGTTCCCGCAGCCAGTGTTGCTAATTGATACAGTTTTTCCTCTCTCTAACTGAAGCCCCTGCTGGAGAGATGAGATGTACTTTGTTCCCTTTTTTCTTTTCATCAATCTTTTCCTCGCCTATTTGACCCAATTCATCAGTGGCAGATAAACCCAAACAAATCAGAGGAGTCATAGCTTTAAACTTGTTGCTGGCGTCTTTTTTCCTGTCTCTCTTTGATCTGCCCATTCAGTCTTTCTCCCCTCCTCTCATTTCTCCATCTTTCCAGCCAAACTGATTTCAAGCTCTGATAATCGATCGGTCATAATTTGTTTCGCAAGTCGCATGACCAAGCACAGACAGATGAGTTAAGTATTATGCACTTTTTGCAACTATAGAAAGTATGTATTTGTCATATCACTCAACTCTGCTGTCCTTTAATCACCTTAGACAACTCACCAAATTATTTTGTAACAACTAGGGACCTCATCACAAAACGACAATCGGCGGAATTAAAGAACGGCTTGTTTATTGCTAATGCCGTGTGGTCAAAATAAAATGATTTATTAATAATGTAATAACAAGCACCCAAATGATGCACCGAAATCTGTGTTGCTATTCTGTCCGGTAGATACCAGTCGTTTAGGCACCGGGTCTCGATACCCAACCTTAGTAACAAGTTCTGCTCAAGACACTCGCACTAAACGGGCCCATCGCATTCATTCAGACCTCTTTAACAAGTCGGGGAAGGGGGGAGTGTAGTTCTTCACCAATCATTATCAGATAGTAGTGGACACTTGTGGATTTGACCTTTCAATCTAGTTAAAACAGGGCTGAAATAAACTCTGACCAACACTTATTGAGGCAGGCTATATGTAGGTTAGTGCCATTACACTACAGTGTTTCCCTGCTTATATAACTTAAAGGCCTTTGGTCTTATCTGCCGCCGTCTTGGTGGGAAATTAAGATGTTTTTTTTTTTTTATGTCTCCGCCAAAACGATCGTGCCTTTTATCAGTAACTGCTTTAATGCACTCCCAAGTGAACTACCCACATTAACCCATGCAAGTTTTTCAGCTTTGCCACCTTTGTCTTAAAAGACCCCTGTAAAGGTGGGGTTGGGGCTCTTCAACCAGCCAAAACGAAACACAGAAATACACATTAGTGAAATAACACATTATAATAATAGTCTTCGTGCCTTCTATAAGTCCAACAACTTCATTTGACATGTGGCCTAACTTTCTGAGTTAAAAATGCGCCAACCCTAAGAATATATTAAGGTTCATTGATAGTGAATTCATGATCACGGTTCATATCCATTGTCTACATATTAATTCTGATCTTTCCTGAGGTATCCACTTAAAACTAGTAACTCTTTCATGAAGTGAAACATCTGTTGCATATGGGATGATGAAACTCTTGCAGATGTCATGGGAGAGATGAGAGTTGAGCTGAGGATCCTGAGGAGAACTTGTCAGGAGATGAATGGAGCTCGTTCTGCTGAGGAATAACAAAAAAATCCAAAGATGGGCTGTCGCATACCATTTCTTTTCATTTTTCTTTTTTTCTAAAGGAAAGCACCAGAGAGATCCTCGTAAGCACAATTGACTTTGACTTCCACTTAAAGTTGCTCGTTCATTTTCAGTCTCTGGGTGTCTTCCCACCTATTATATTTTAATATTCCATCACACTGCTCTACTTTTTTGTTATAAAGTAGCGATTTGTTGTGTTGTGTGGGATTCTGTGGGTGGGCACGCTGCTCTCGCAAAGGGATGTGTTCCTCAGTCAGACCATGATTGGTTGGTGGTAATTTATTAACACGGATACTTTAAGTACTACACATCAGGATGAAGTAAACGGCATAAAATTAGCCGTCTCATTTTCAATAGTTAATAATTTCCAAAACTGGAAGCGTTGAGAATGAGTTTCTATTGCTGCCACTTTGTGAGTATCTGTGGCTTTTTCCATATATCTGACATTTTGCTTCCGACTCACAAATTCTTAATACACGCTCAGATACACACACATGCCACTACTTGAAAACATGCCACTGAGGTTGTGTGCCCATGTAATTGCATGAGAGGAATCATCTGGAGCTTTTTGCCCCCGAGACATGGCCTGCCGGCTTGGTCTGATGCCCCTGTTTCAGCTGCCTGCAGCCGCTTAACTGCCCTCACAATCTCTCCCATGTAATTGGTTTTTAAGTGTCCATGCGTTACCTTTGACCTATTAGTAGGTGGCAGTTAGTGCTAGACCAGCACAGGTTTGGTTCACAGGATCAAGCTTTTCTCAGTTGCTCTTTTAAGCCTGAAAAACATAATTGACTTGCCTCTAGTGCTGCAGCTCCCATGGGCCCAGAGCCTGGGAAGTTTATAGCACAGCTAAGTAGCCATAAAGGGATTTGGAGGCTTGACTTTCTCTCATATAAACTGTTCAGAGAGGAGAGTTCAGAACACCTTTTTTTTTTTTAGCAATGTAATAAGATGATCATTGCTAGTATTTCTTGCCCCATCAGACTTTCTTTTTAGTGATATTACCATGTTCTGCAAATTAACTAAACAAACTACAAAAATATGACCCACGTTGTAATAAAGAAAGATCCTCGTAAGCACAATTGACTTTGACTCCCACTTAAAGTTGCTTGTTAATTTTCTATCTCTGGGTGCCTTCCCACCTATTGTTTTTTAACATTCTGTAAAACTGCCTTAGCTTTTCTAGCTTAGCAGCGGCTGATGTGCAGGGGGGTGGCCTTTGTAGCAACTCATTTGGCAATGGCTTGAATGTAACGGACGTTCGTTACTCTTTTAGTTTCATCGCATAAGAGCTCTAAATGCCACCACTATGTCATTGATTTTATGTTATCAGAGCCCAAACACACTCAACAAAAACTTTTTTTTAAATTTAGATAACGTTACTTGGTATACTTCTTTTCTCGGGCTTAAAATCCACACCGATGTACCATTATATGGCCGTGAACTTGGCAATGACTTTTCATCCTAGGTGGTATTAAAAAGAATTCTGGGGGTACCCTGGTAACACATTATCACACATACCAATGGCTAAGAAAAAAGGAATTCTGCGCAGTGTGATTCATTTTTTTTGGTTTGTCTCTTAACCCCCCCCCCACACACACACCCTCCCAAACCATCCCATGCAGGCTTAGTCCAAAAGGTAGACCAGCGCCTCCCGGTGGCCAACGAGTACCTGCTGCTGTCCGGCGGGGCCCGGGAGGGCGTGTTGGACCTCAGCCCCGAGGACCTGGGCGACTACGCAAAAGGGGCCGACTTTGACCTGGACTTCACCCTGCTGGTACCCGCCCTCAAGCTCCATGACCGCAACCAGCCAGTCACCCTGGACATGAGGCACTCGCCGCCCTGCCACTCGTGGCTCAGCCTTCGCCTCTGCGACTCCAACGTCATGTCCCGCTGGAGCATCTGCTGCCAGGAGGAGAACGGTTTTCCCCCAGAGGAAGACGAGGAGGAGGAGGAGGAGCAAGAAATGAGTAAGTAGAATAAGTATGATCACTTTTGCGATAGCAAAGGAAAGTGGAAATGTGGAAGACGGGGGAAAAAAAGGGGGAACAAAAGGTGAATGGATGGGGCGCCCTGGTAGCTCACCTGGTTGAGCGTGCACCACATATACCAAGGCTCAGTCCTTACTGCAGTAGGGCTTTGACTCCGAACTTCATTATTCGAATATCATTTGAATGTTTAAAAAAATAATGATATTCAAACGAATATTAGGCAGTTGTTATGGGCATTATTTTTTGTAAATGTGTTCTTTTTCACTACACGTCACGGCGACGCACGTCTCTCGGCCGTGGCTTGGTAGCGTTGCATTCCCCCCTAATTCTCAAAGAAGGCTGGACAATATTGGCGACTTTATTTTATTTTTTTTTACAGAAAGTCGCTGTCTTTTCTACAGAAAGTCGCCAGATTTGTCGGTAGTCGCTTTTGTTTAAAAAAGTCACTAAGGGGGTCTGAAAAGTCAGAACTTCCTGTCTAAAGCATTGTTTGTGTTTAATCCAGGCTCTGACTTTTAATTTTTAAATACCATATACCAATATAGGTCTTACTGAAGGCATTTAATGGTCAAAATATTATTAATGAATATTTGAATATTAATAAACAAACGAACTTCGACTATGATTTTTGGGCAAATGTCAAAGCCCTATACTGCAGCGGCCCGGGTTCGACTCCGACCCGCTGCCCTTTGCTGCATGTTATCCCCTTCTCTCTGCCACTTTCCTGTCTCAAGCTGTCCTATCCCAAAATGGAAAAAAAGTCCCAAAAATTAGTCTTTGAGAAAAAAGGGAAAATGGATGAAGTAAGAAACGGAACAGAAAAAGAGCAGCAGGGATAGTATGGAAAGACAGTGGAGAGAGGATGGGTAAACAAGTGTAAAAAAATAATAGAAAGATGAAAAGATAAGTGATGAAAGAGAGGGCAGAGTGGATAGACTATGGCAGTGGAGAGTGGAAGGAATGGGAGCTGATTGAATTTAGTTTGTGTTTCACCAAGATAATTTGATGCATGATGTTTTGATGCAATTTTGCCCGGCGAAGCTGCAGCCGAGGCTCCGTTTCTTATAACTCCTCAGATAGGTGAGACGGGAAATGGCTCCCCAGGAAATACACGCTGAAACATTTATGAGAAGAACTTCACAATCGAAAGTTCACGCTCAACGCGGCGGCTTCCAGATTACACGGCGGCATCAATCTGCCACGCGCTCGCGAGCGCGAGACTTCCAAGATGAGAAAAAGTAATGACGTTTATTGATATGAATGCCTTTAATTTTCAGCACTTTTCTCAGCAAATTACATTTGCCACATTTTCTGCTCGTCTCCTAGCGTTTCCCACAGGATCTTATGTTGCTGTATTGGTGGCGGGATGGGGTGATTTAGTCAGGAGTAGTCGACAGCATGTACGTGCATCACAGCAGAATCCCGCTGGAAGGTTAAAAAGAGGGCAGAAGTGCCAAAAGGGAGAGAATTTGAATTCTTGGCAGTAATCTCTGTGCTTTAGACAGTAAACTGAATACTACAGGTACCCAAAGGTCTTCTTTAGGATTGCAACAACATGCAGTTTGCTTGTTTTGTCCAGCCAACAGTCCAATATGTACATTAGAGCCGCAAAAAAATTGATCTTCAAGTTTACTAGTCAACTATTAAATCAGTCGGCAACTATTTTTATCGTTTTTTCATAAAAAACATTCTCTGACTTCAGCTTTTTAAATGTGAATATGTTCCGGTTTCTTCATTCCTCTATCACACTTGTTGTGGACACAACGAGACATTTGAGGATGTCTTATTGGGCTTTGGAAAACACTGATGGACATTTTATAGACCAAACAACTAATCGCTTAATCAAGGAATTAATCAGCCCTGATGTGTATTGTTTGACGTTGACTAGGGGTGCAAGATATATCGACTCAATATCGTTATCGCGATGTCAAGTTGCGTGATATTATACCGGAAGTCTTGCGATAATTAAGCGATTTTGTTTTATTTGTTTGCGTTGCATCCCGTCCGACATGTACCCAAAGAGTATAGAAGCAACAAGAGGCGAAACTCAATGGAACGTTTTGTTGCATTCAGTCCTAGATGCCGGAGCTGCACTCAACAGAATGTTCTGTTGCAAGCTGCAGCACAACGTTCTATTGAGTTTCGCCTCTTGTTACATCTATCCGTAATACATATAATATACACCTCTCGAAAAATACACATCACTTGGTAGCGTTGCATTTCGCCCGACTCATTTCCAGGTTCTCCTTCTCCATAAACAACATGAAATCAAGGCGAGGGTTAACTTATCCTGCTCCAGATTTCCCACCGTGGTCAGGAGACACTTTCTCTCACTATGACTCTACTCACTCCGAAGAAAATCAACGTCACTCTCTCACTTCTCCCTCGCTGTACCACACACACACACACACACACACACACACACGCCGGCTCGACGCACACACCATTGCACAAGTATAAACATCAGCTGTGTGGAGCCTCCGCAGAACCATAAATCAGTGAAGAAATAGACAGGGACAACAAAACGAAGCGAAAGAAAAGAAAGGACCTAAAGAGAGAGCGGAGGGAGCCAGTGGAGCAAAAAGAACACTAAAGTAAGTAAATGAGTGTTGCTCTGGGAGACGACAAAATAACAGAGATTGAAGAGGAAACTTTAGTGGCCAAAAGTAATGCCTCCTCCTCGGTAGCTAGGAAATACTTTGGCTTTAAGCCAACAGATGTTGCATTGCATTGTTTTTTATACTGTAGTGTATATACAATCAGTATAACATGTCCTGTTCTACAGACATGCTCTTTATTTATTTATGTCATACTGTACAACCAGTACAACGTGTCCTGTTCACATCCCCAACGGCACCGTCAGACACCGCCTACCAAGAGCCTGGGTCTGCCGAGGTTTCTTCCTAAAAGGGAGTTTTCCTCGCCACTGTCGCATTAGCCACTGCTAATGCTTCCTCTTGGGGGAATTACGGGAATTGTTGGGGCTTTGTAAACTATAGAGTGTGGTCTAGACCTACTCTATCTGTAAAGTGTCTCGAGATAACTCTTGTTATGATTTGATACTATAAATAAAATTGAATTGAATTGTTCTGTAGACACATGTTGGACCAATCCAATATGACTGTCAGTTGAAATAAATCTGTTTTGATGCGTTTTCCCATAACTTTGGTAGTTTTACATAGGTTTAAAAATATCGAAATTAATATCGATGTCGCAATATTCATTATCGATATCGCAATATCACATTTTTTTCAATATTGTGCACCCCTAACGTTGACAAAAACGGAGAGAAAAGTAGTTCTTTGAGAAGCGGTCCTAGTGTTGGTAAATGCGGTGTGCTGTTAAGTATGGAGAGACCCAGTATTCATCCCTCTCTCGTCCCTCCTCCCCCCCTCCTCGCTCAGGTAAAGGCTCTATCCCCTCCCTGGACTCCCCTCAGTCTCTGGACGGATGCTACTTCTCTCCCTCCCTGGTGACGGACTGGTTCTGGGGGGTGGTGAGCGAGGCTGTGGAGGAGCTGAGACGCAGCCCCCAGAGAGGCATTCCCAGCCCGGACCGACTGGAGAGGAATGGTCCCCTCACCACTATCATCCTCCAGGTACACATTGCTGATAATTCATTCAACCTTTATCCTTCGAGAGATCATTTTCAGTGGCATCGAGTCAGATTACAAAGACAAATACAGAACAACAACACAGAAAGTACGATCATCAGAAATATAGAAAGACAAAAAAACATTTCCGAATTGGAAAATTAGTTGGACAATAGGGATGCAAAAGAAAACACAATTATGACAAGCAGTTACAAGTAGAAGTTTGCAGGTTTCTAAAAACGGCACAATTGAGTTGATTTTAAGAAAGTGCTGTAATTTGTTCCAGGACTCAGGTGCACTTAAACTAAAAGCATTTTTTTCCAAGTTCAGACCGAGCTCGTGGAACATGAAGTCAAAATAATACAGTTGACTTATTCTGTCTGAATGGTAAAAGGAATGTCAGCCTGCCTAAAGGTTTCCTGTGAAGTTTTTCTTGTAAACCAATCCAGTTCTGTCCACCCTCCTCCCTGCAGGCTGGCTCCAGCCGGGTGCTGTACGACCTGCTGCCTGTGGTGTCGTTTCGTGGCTGGCCTGCAGTGGCTCAAGGCTGGCTGACCGCCAACCACTTCTGGGATGGTAAAATCACAGAGGAGGAAGCCATATCTGGCTTCTATCTGCTGCCCTGCTGCTCCCCGCTGGGCGGTCGGCCCGACAGGGAGTGGAGGCTGGCGTTCTCACGCAGCGAGGTGAGTGGATTGTAAATGTACGTTTTTATTTTGGTGTCATGTTTGGTGCCACCTTCTCTTGGGTTTAAAGCAACGTTTGTCAGATTTTTCTTTGTTTTGTTTCTTTGCCAGTTTTCTTTCTTTTCATCCCACTTTGCTTCTCTCTCAAATATTCACTTTGAGTTTACCACTGTGTCTTTAATCTTGTTCCTGCTTAAAGCTATAGTAAGTGATGTTAATCCAATACACTATTTGTCAAATTCAGTGAATATCTACTCACGGTCATCTAGCTCTATCTTTTCTGTGTGCGCTGAAAAAACAAATGGAAAACAAACAGAAAGGAGTGCACGAGCCACAAAACACTATTTCAGCCAATCGGCAACAGGCAGTGACATTTGATGGTAGGGGCGGGAGGGGGGAGGCAGCATGTGAATGTGCTGGCCAGTAGTTGTCTGTCTGTGAATCTGGGGGGGGTTGTATTTGTTTGGCAGTTGAGTTCACATATCAACAATCTTTGTGCAGAATCACTTACTGCATCCTTAAGTCATTGGTCCTCAATTTCTCTTGTTACCAGGTTCAGCTGAAGAAGTGCATCCCTTACCCCATGGCCCAGGCTTTCCAAGCAGCCAAAGCCGTGTTGTCTCGTATCCTTGCTCGGCCACGCGCGGGCCTCAGCCTCTACCATCTGCGGACCCTTCTTTTCTGGGCCTGTGACCGACTTCCTTCCGCCTATCTGTCCTGCTCCGACGCCGACACCCCTGGCCGCCTCCTCCTAGGCCTCCTGGATGACCTGGCTCATTGCATCCTGGGTAAAAACTGCCCCAACTACTTCCTGCCCCAGTGCAACATGCTGGAGCACCTCACAGACAGCCAGGCACTGCTCGTCGCCAGGAAACTGGCCCACGTGCGCTCGGATCCCAGCGAGCACCTGCGGGCGGCCCTGGACCAAGCCCAGCAGGCGGGCCAGCTGAAGAAGGAGCTAACAGCGAGCACCAACGGCCACGGCTCCCCCGGGCACCACCCGGCCAACGGCATCATCTCCCCCTCGGAGGACAAGCTGGCGCAGCGGCTGCAGCAGCTGGTCACCGAGAACCCTGGGAAATCCATATCCGTCTTCCTCAACCCGGACGATGTCACCAGGCCGCACTTTCGTATCGATGACAAGTTCTACTGACGCGGATGTGCTGCAGAGAAGACGGGTGGAAATGTGTGTGTCTCTGAGATGTTTCATCAGAGGCTCGGGGGAGTAAAAAATCGGGCAGGTGTTTTTCTTCAAAATCCTGCAAGCCTGGAACTGAACCCACCCCTGCTGTTCCCCATCCCAACGCTGAACAATGCAACTAAAAGCCTTGCTGCTTGACTGACTCTTCAAACCAAAAAACACACACGCATACTACTGACAAATGACGCCGACGTCGCACAACAGACACGATGTCACCGAGCAGTTGCCACGGAGGCGGCCCTCTCCTAACGAGCTGGCCTTAACGAGACTTATCAGCTGGTGCTACCAAGACGAGGGCCGGCTTTAGTGGTGTGAAATAAGTCTCAAGCCGAGCTCAACGCCGTGTGTGTGTTTGTGCGTGCGCGCATATGTACGCCTAAGGGTTTTCACATATTACTTACAATTCTAAAGACGGAGGGAGAAAATCTCCTTGATTGCTGCATTTCTCTCCTTTTTAGTTTAGATCAGAGCGGGGCCGTGGCTGATTTAGAAAAGAAAAATCCAGGTGTGGCTGATGTAACTGAATGTAATGTTGTGAGGCGAGTCCAAGAATCTCTTTTCTCTGTCAAATACATTAATCTTTTTTTTTTTTTTTTTTTCCCCACGCCTCGATTTATGGCATCTTTTTGATTTAAAAAAAAAAAAAAAAATCTTTCTCAGGTATTCATAATGCTTATCCTTTTTTAATGTACACTGTATGATTCTTAAAGGTCTTAAACTATATTTCAATGGCGCTTACATTTCGTTGGGTAATGGAATGTACCAAAGAGCTGCGTTTGAGCAGTTTCGTAAAGAGAAACATTCCTCTTACATATCCCTAAATATCTCATTTTCATCGTACGAATGTTGATTAACCTTTTCTCCTTCTGAGAGTCTGGTCACATGAGCATTATAAAAGGGCAAAAGTAATTGCGGCAAAATCAATTGATTCCAATGGAATGGATGGCGATTAAGTGCTTGCGAGGCAAAGTGAATTCTGAGTTTTGAGGGAGTACCTTTGAGTCAAACACGGAGGAAGCTATTAGCTTATTGGCTGTGTAGCATCGTCCAATTATATTTAACCTCCCCTGTTGGGAGTACAATCAGCCCCACGAAAGAGGCTTTGCAGACCGTTTGGAAACAAGAGTGGAAGAGTTTCCATCCGCACGTTTTTATGCGTATTGAGTAGTAACGGATGAAAAATGCCTCATGGAAACATTAAAATTCTGTATGTTTTGTATGTTCGATCTCATCATCGGATTTTCTCTTCACGGTAAACGGCTTATGCGATATACACGCCGATGGAAGCGTTATTTGGCGAATATAAATAAATTGCGGTCGTTGTCGTCTTATTATAGCTTGATATGTCGCTATCAGCCGGCACATAAGCACTAGTACAGCTTGTGCAATATGAATCATTTGTAGGTAGACGGCGCGATCCATTTTGTCTAGCAAGGCTTTGTTCGCAAATGTTAGCTTGAATGTTGTGCGATTCGGTAAAAATGCATTGAAACACCTTAAAATGTCTCAAATCTATTCAATATACCACATTGACCCATGTGGCGTCATTACGCACAGGTTTTTATTCGCTTTAAAGCCTTGGATGGAAACACACACACACTGTCGACACGTGAACCCTAACCATAACGCTAACCATAACTTGTCTTGACAAAAACCGAATGACACTTACTACAAGAAGCTTTATGTCATAAACGTTTATGACTTGTTTATAATGTTTATGACACGTTCATGACACTGTCATGTCACTCTTATGTAGATACCGTCAAGTAAAGTGTAACCCACGTTCACCGGCTTTATTGGCACAAATGTTTTTAACTTTTGTGAACTTCAGATCATTCGATTGACAAGTGGATAAAGACATAGCCACTGGTACAAATACGTCTCTAGAAAATACTGTGCAGTATCATCCCGTTAGCGGTGGAGCTAATGAGTTTGCTTACTTACAATTAGCAATCAGTTAGGAAGCTTGTTCCCCCCCCCCCCCCCCCCCTTTTCAGTGCAACCCTTTATTAAATGACCTGATGTACAGTCTTGAGAACAAGGCTCAGTGCAGAGAAGCTCGGGCAACTATTTTGACTGGTTCTGTTCTGGCTGGCTAGCTTGTTAGCGGTTAGCTCGCCAGCTACAGTTAGCCCGGCCAGCAATCACGCCCATAGCTGCGACAGTTAGTCGACTCGTTTGATTATTTGATAGAAAACAAAACAAATTAGCAACTGTTAACAACTAATAATAATCAATTGAACCTCTTTCAAGGAAATATGCCAATTATTCTCTGATTCCAACTTCTCAAAAATGATGATGATTTGATGCTTTTCTTTGTCATACATGATAGTAAATTGAATATATTTTTTTTGGTTTTAGACCGTTGGTTGGGTGAAACAATGAATTTCAAGACATCAATATGGGCTCTGGGACATTTTAATGTCATTTTTCACAGTTTTCTGATTATACAGACATAATGATATACCAATAATGAAAGTAAAGTGTGACTCTCAGCCGTAATCACTGAACCCTGTATTTATGCTGGTTTATTTCACTGTGCTACTCGTGGTGTGACCAGGCCTCAAAAAACTGAAGACGGTAATGTTAAACGTATTAAACTGGTTAATGATGATGTAATACAATGTTGTATTTTTTTCCTGAATTGTACAAAGATGTGAGAGTTGTTACAATATTTGAGAAATCCTTGAAGCTTCTTCAAGTTTGCCAGTGTTGTTTTCCTACCAGAGCGGACATTTTTGGTGTTTGGAGTGTTAGAAAATATAACCCTATGTACAGAGATAGAGGGAATCAAATTAGCAGGAGTGTATTGATCAAATAAAAAATAAAAAAAGGTCTGTATTGAAGAAAAAGACAAGTACAGAATAGCTGTAGAGTCAGGACTTTGGTTATTTTTATCGACCATAAGGAAGGTACTTAACTGTCCCCGCGCGTCTTGTTGCACATTACACAAGCGTGTCTGTTAACATTTGGCTGAAGGAACAAACCGTTTTGTGTGTCTCTCGTTTAGATTTTTTTTCCGAAACTGGTTCTGCCTTGAGTGCTTCTGATAATTGTCCCCTGCCTCCTCTGCTTGGTTTGTCTTTTTTAATAAGCTCTGTGTGTGTACGTGTGTGTTCACCGAGAGATGAACCGCTCAGCAGGACGCCCAGATGCTGCCCAAAGAATTCTTTCCTCAGTGGGTGTGTGTTAGTCTATGGGTCCTATCGGTTCTCAGCAGATGTGGGAGACATCCACAGGGGGATGGATGGAGGGAGGGAGGGAGGCCCTCCTCTGGTCCTTTTGAAGAGGGAAGATGGGCCTTATGGGGTCTGGACAGCTGCCTTTTCCTGTTGCTGTCTTTCTCTGCCTATTTTTTTTATTTTTTTTTATTCCCCTCTGCTGCTTTCGGTCTTTCTCTCTCTCTCTTTCATTCTCTCTCACTTTAATATCCCTTTTCATTCCCTCTTCCTCCCTCCTACCATCCAGATTTCATCCCCAGGCGCTTGGCCATCTTTCGTACTGATGGTCCAGTGCAACATAAGGCTCCTAAAACTTGGTACCAGTCCAAACTTCTGTTTACACTCTTCACACTGATTGGATTAGGAGCTGTGCAGCCAGTAAATGGTGTAGTGGAGACGGCGAGTATATCCAGACAAGCATTCACTTTTCTCCCATCCGCTTCCATTAAGCCTAGTTTTGTGGGTCTTGCTTGTTTTACCTTAACGAATTGGAGGCGTAAAGTTGTCTCAACACTTACGTGACGGCTGAACTTTGATCTGATGAGGTTTACTAAAATGCTGCTTCCAATGTTGGTGCATAGGCAGGGTATAGACCCTACAGAGCACACGTTTGGTTACAGTTATGTAAGTTTACGTAAATATCACGGTGGGGGTTAATTGTGTTGATTTTAATGCCGCTGCTGGATTGTTTTTCCTTCAGAAAGGTGCACGAATATTTCTCGCATTACAACATCGGCTCTCAACGTCTGGCTCTGTCAATCTGATGTGCTTACTACTGAATGATTTTTGTTGTTGCATTTTACAGCATGTGTCTGTACTGGTATTGTGTGTGTGTGTGTGTGTGTGTGTGTGTGTGTGTGTGTGTGAGAGAATTGGAAAACCAAAGGGTTATGTAGAATGTCTAAGCAGGGTGTGTATCCAGCTGCCAGGTGTCAGTTTGTGTTTTTTAGCACTTTTTTTTCAAGACAGGCTCACATGTTGTTGTTACCCAAATGGTTTTGAATAGTGATAAAGAAAATGGTCGCAGCATTTATATATTGGGGTAACATTGTTGATGTGAAGGTACTTTCTCATTGCCTCTGAATGCGTCTCACTTTGTACCTTAATGGGCCTAGTTAGAGATTATATTCAACACTGGAAACCATCAATGTTTTCCCTCCGGAATTGTACACATGAATATCAAATCCTGTATTTTATGATCGTGTCAGTTTCTAGATATGCAATCAAGCCCCCCCGTCCCCTATAGAAATGCAGACTCTAATTCCAGGATTAAGTGTAGTTGTGAAAGAGCTGGGGGGAATCAGTATCTGCAGTCCAGGGACTAGTTATAGTCCCGACTGGTTTTTTTTTGTGCTGACACTTCTGATGATTCTGTTTAAGAGTCAGTCAACTTCTGTGTATAAATAACTGACTAAATACGATGAATGTATCCACCATATCTCTAATCTGTTCCCTGCTAAATCAAATTTCTCACTGTTATCTGCGCAGATTCACTCTGCTCTGCACTCAAGTGAGATAGGAATCTGTACTGAATCACTCCACAGTTTGAGAAATTAAATTTCATATCTTGTTTATTACTTGAGGTCTTTTTTTCCAATAAGTGCAAATTCTTGTTTTCTCTGTGTCACAATACCATGAACTGATTTGCTGTATTTATTACTGTTATTTTCTGGGGGTTTATATTGATTAATTTTTCGGCTTTTGGCATGAAATAAATCACTACATTTCAAATCACATCGTGTGGCAATACATTCAATAAACGTGCAATATATTTAATTATCTTGCTGTCTTAAAGGCGCGGGGATCATTAAAATTAAATTGTGTGTGTAGTTTCACACATTATTTAAGCTGCAACACATGTTAAGTCCAACAGAGGGCGCTCTAAGACCGGGTTTGCACCGAGAATGCTTCACCCGAGTCTGTTCTGCTCTATCACACTGTGTTAGGAGAGTGAGAGGATGCTCCAGGCCCACAGTACACACATATATACATCAAAGTACTGACTTGGCCAATGTTTGTGCAGGACTTGCTTTTATTGTTGGCGAGCCTATAAGACAGTCGAGCAGAATTAAAGATGATCTTAGTTATTTTAGGGACCAGACTTGTCTCTACCCCTCAGTGTCTCCTTAAAAAGGTCAGGGGCAGAATTCACATTTTATGCTTAAGAAATTGCATAATCAGGGTTTTTCCCCCTACCATTATAAGGCTTAGAGATGTGGACTTGAGACTAGGGGTGTAAATCTCAGGTTTTATCACGATACAATATCATATTGATTCTTTGGACAACGATACAATATTTACTGATCGATTCGATTCAGGGGTCTGTGATCGATATGAGACACGGTTACATTTATATCAACTCAAAACAGCAACTCAAATATGATCTGACAGTGTATTACTGAGCTCTTCCAGGCATTTACGTTAAAGGACTCTTACCTGTAGTATCCGGTCTTTATGAAGAGAAAAGACAAGGTATTAGTAGCCCAACTTGCTTTTTGAGTCGTCCATTCATGATTCACAGTTTGCGCTGCTGCTGCTGCCTAGCATACTTTATAGAATACAAAAAAATACCAAGATTTAATGATATTATTTTATATTTAACAGCTAACATTCAAATTTAGGAAGACACACGTCATTCGAGTCATTATGCCTCAAGCCAAGTCAAGTCTTGAGTCATTAACTTCCAAGTCCTAGTCATTTATTTTTTGTCAAGACAAGTTGCAAGTCATCAAAACGGTGAATCGATTCGACTCGAGTCCAAGTCACCAAGTCTGAAGTAGGACTGTAAGGATACATCGATCTGGATTGATATATCGATTCCAAGATCCACGATCCAATATTTTCGATGCAAAGTGAAAACATCCATACACATCATCTGTGTTTATTTTAGATAAAAAGTTCGTTTTTAACTATCCGCTGGAGCTTGTCGTACACGACGAAAAACAGCAAAAAACGGCATTTCCGATTCATATTTTAATCATTTTACTTATTAATTTTATTGATGTTTTACAAACTTTTTTAGAAAATAAAACCAGACGGACCATGAGTTGTCAAAAATGCCTCAGGGTGCAGAGGGTTAACTTGGCTGTAAAAAAAGTGACTTGATTTGGGAATTGACTTGCCTTAACTTAGGGCTCGACTTGACATGACGTATGACTTGTCTTGACATGAGTTGCGCCAAAAACAATGACTCGAGACTTGCTTGAGACTTGGACCAAATTACTTGAGACTTTCTTGGGACTTGAATAAAGATGGCTTGGCCCGAACACTTAATCTGTTTTTGGAGACCACCAAAGCCAAACTTTTCTCAGATCGAATGATTGTAGTTGTTCCCCAGCGGACTTCTTCAACAAGTTTTATCTTTAAGCTTTTTGAGTGTTATTCATTATCTGCTTTATGTTTTCCACCATTTTAGACACGTATGGTAATAATAATGGTCTAAAATGATGTGAAATTGCCTTTTGTATATTGAAAAACGTACCATTTTCTTAAAAAGAAGGACACCTAACACCCCCCAGTATGAACAAAAAACAGTACCTTGCAGGACATCATTACATCATTACAATGTAATTGTAGTTGCTGCCATGTCTGCATATTTTTGAGTTTTTCGGGGACATGGACCATTGATTTAGTCTGCCCCCTACTGAATAAGCCCGAAGAAACCCTTTTTAAAGCAGCTGCAGTCTTTCTTATGATTTACATTGCTTCTTTATATTCTATAAAATGGAGGCATGTTGTTTCTGCTTTTGCAACAAGATAAGATAGACTTCATTGATCCCACACTGGGAATATCCCCTTGTCACAGCACCTCAAATGCGACACAACGCATGAGAAAAATACACATTTAATATAAATAGAATAGAAAAATACACAAAAAATATATAAAGAGATAAAGTAAGAGTAATAATGGCAATATGTACACTATAAACACTTCTTTTATATACAGGTGGGTAAGAATATATACAGATACATAGATGAACATAATACAGATAACTAGGAAATGGCATATTGCACAGGTCGCAGTAGGAGGTGACAGAGTAATACAGAAATAAATATACATAGTGGAGATCATCGTTCAGTGTTTGCTCATGTTGCAACAGCTAGCAGTGCTACATTGTGATATTGCATTAAAGAGTCTGACATAATAATTCAAGATGAAATTCCAATGCTCGTTATTTGGAGGGTTAAAATACTGATAATCGTGAATTAATTTTCTCTGTTGTCCATGCAAACAGGGTGTCATTTTAAAGGGAGGCGGGCCAAAATATCCTTCTGAACGTTCTTTGAAGAACTGTGAAGAAATCTCCACATTGAAACAATTAAAGTGCCCAATAAGGTTCCTTGACAAATCTTGGCCTCTGAAGCTGCACATATGCCGAGGACATAATGTAATATCTGGAAGTGTCCCCAGGCAGGAGCTGACATTTTGAAATATTTAGTCATTGTCTGCCATTAGTTATGTGATGATGGCGCAGATGTTTTCGGTACAAACACACACCATATCATTTTTTTTATTATTAATACCCCCAAACCACATGCACCCACTGACAGCAGCAATCTGTTCATGTCTATTCAGCAGATTATGAAGCAAGAAATTCGCTGGATTGTGTAAATTACAGATGTGACTGGCCACACTGTGACCTCATGAAAGAGCGAGACAATTTAATATGTACCATTCCACTGGAGTACAGCCTCATGTCAGCCGAGGTTTCAGCTTGAAACTGGCTGTATTTTTCTTGTTTCAGACTACTGACGCACATAGGTAGGAATGTGTTTGTGTTCTGATGGATGGACTTCTTTTTATCCACTCAGAAACAAACAGAAATACTGTATCTCAACAAATATTTGATGAATTGCCATCACAATCTGGTGCAGACATTCATATCTTCCTCAGGATGAACTGTATTCACTTTGATGATCCCTTCATAGTGAGTTTCAGCTCACGGTTTAGCTGTCTGCCCTGCAAATTCAATGTTTGGGTTCACTCTCACTGCTGTTATAGGGTCGTTTTTGGCTGCAGCTGTTTTCAGCGAAAAAGCTCTAAAAACCCACCTGCTCAGCACCAAACAGCAGAGAGTCAGTTAGCAACTAGCTGGTGAACATAATGGAGCATTTAGCCGCTATAAAGCCAAATATTTCCCTCTGTAGTGGGTTGAGACCAAAAACTGAGCTAAAAGAGCGTGAAAATTGGCCAAAACACGACTCCAAATAAAAGACAATGGTGCTCTGTAATTTTATGGATGTGGAAATTAGTAACTTCATTACATTAGTATCTAAAACAATTGCCAAATCCCCTTTACGGTGTTGATATGTTGTGTTCACAACTTCTTTACGCTGACCAAGTGGCCAAAAAAAAACAAGTATTGCAGAAACTGTGCCTTTAGACGAGCCGTCAGGACTTCTGTACGGTTGTGATGTCACAACGATATATAGAAACACCATGTTGTGGTATGATGAGACTAAAGGGAAAGCTTAGACAACATCAGGTCATTCATAGGTCCTAGGTCAGGGGACGAGAATGTTCAGCCAGTCTAATAACCTAACCTGTTAATGTATAACTATGTTTGTCTCTCTACAGATACAAAGAGTGTAGAAAGCTGTATGATAATGGAATGTTTGGTCTCACCTCCAGCAGGAGTTTAAATGCACCTTCAGGAAGACAGGAACTTCAGAGAGTTGGGACAGCACTGCACAATAACACATCGTGGTTAAACTGTACTGCCTGCTTAATTCTCTCCTCAATTGACGGTTTATTAAATGCTTCTGTGTAAGTCATCAAGGTCTCCCGACCCTTCTTCACGTATGTGAAATGAATTGTACTGCTCCGGAGTTTTTCCTTAACAATATGTAGGAAGTGCCGTTACAGTCATTCCCTGGCTGCAATGAATACAGGTACAGTATAAAAAATGGTGTATTTCTTTAACTTTAAAGCATGTAAACATGTTCAAGTAGAAACCCAAAATAAAAGTATGTACCTAAAAATGAGCATTATGTGGGACCTTTAATGTTACATTACATTACATTAAACTCAATACAAAATATTTTTTTCATTTGCTTTTTTAATAAAACATCCCCTTTTCTTGTAGACATGTACATAGTATATCAAAATGACATCCATAAAATGTATTTTTACTGGTCCCCATCCTACCTGCATGTTAACTGTGTCCACATCGGTGCCGGTAATAATGCGACCAAATCTCCCTGGTAAGTAGGCCGCTGTAACCTCAGCCCTCAGGCAACCTGGACAGTTTGTGGCTATACAGTCGTGTGTGTTGGTGTGAACGAGGCCAGGCTGTTGCTGCATAGCACCGGGGCTGTCTGTCAGTGAGAAACTGGGGCTGAACGGGGACACGGTTCACCTGACACACACAACAGTAACAGTAGTGGGCCATTGTAAGCTTACCCTGTCATCCTAGATAAGTGAGGAGCTTCGTGTTGGTCTGTGTTTGTGTGTGTGTGTGTGTGTGTGTGTGTGTGTGTGTGTGTGTGTGTGTGTGTGTGTGTTCTTGTTTAACTATATTCTTGGGTCCCAAAAACTGGGAATACAGTATAATTGTGGGGTCCGGACAGCTTTGTGGGGCCAAAATGCTGGACCCCACAAGGTTAAAGGTCTGTTTGAGGGTTTAGACTTGGTTTTAGGATTAGGGTTAGAATTAGGTTATGGTTAGGGTGAGGGTAAGGGTTAAGGTTAGGCATTTAGTTGTGATGGTTAAGGTTAGGGTAAGGGGTTAGGGAATGCTTTATGTCAATGACGGGTCCCCACAAAGATAGTGAGACGCACTATGAGTGTGTGTGTGTGTGTGTGTGTGTGTGTGTGTGTGTGTGTGTGTGTGTGTGTGTGTGTGTGTTGCCCTAAACGCGTCTTCAGAGCCACGGAAAAAAATGTTCAGTGGAGCTATCATAAATCTATAACCTCGACCTAGAAGCGTTTAGGCAAGAAAGCTGAATGTTGCAACCTCCTTAACGCCTCACTTACCTGATGGAGTTCACACACAATCTGTTTGTGTGTGTGTGTGTGTGTGTGTGTGTGTGTGTGTGTGTGTGTGTGTGTGGACCCACAGTGGTATAATCCCTGTTTGTGTGTGTGTGTGTGTGTGTACCCGCAGTGGTATTATCCTTGTTAGTTTCTGGTGACTAGTCAGTGCAGCACATCCAATCAATCTTCCATCTCTGTCCCCGTTTCTTCCTGCCCAGGACACTAATCACACACACACACACACAAACACACACTATTGTTTTATATTTACACCTTCTCTGCCCTCCCTCACCGCCCAAGTTCATATGATATCCTACAAAAGTATGACCGCAGGCTGGTTACATGACCACAGGTCACCTAACAGTTAAGTTTAGCAGCCATTACAGTTACATTTAGCCGAATAAAGGTTACTGGGAGCCAGGTAAAGGGGCCGTTACAGTTGAGTTTAGCTGACAAAACGTGACTGTGAGCCGGACACAGGGCACCACGAGGTAAGGTCCTTTCGGGGGGGCGATGCAGTTGCGTTTAGTCGACAAAAGGTGAGTGCCATGTGGCGATGACAGTTACGTTTAGACACCAAGACAACTAGTTGATGATTAGAAAAAAAGATTGTGGTTTGGATTAAAACACCGACCACCTTAAGTAGTACTCCCGGGACACGAACACACGTTTCCTGGTCTTATACAGCGGCAGTCACTGTGGTGCATACAGTAATAAATACGTGGAATACATACGAATTACAGTGCATTACTTTTCGTAGCTACAGCACAAGCCTGCACCATCACAACCTCTGTGTGTTGTAAATTTGTTCCCGTGCCAGTGTGCATTAATCTCCATTACTGAATCACGTGTATTAAAAGTTTGGAGGAGAAAGAAAGAGAAGGACGACCAGGAGAGAGCTCTGCATCTATATCTCTGCCCTGGTTTTTCATGCCGACCACACGTTGCAGGTGTCTCCCCACCTTATCCCCTTGTAAAGCTTCAGCTGGCCCTTTTTCGGCTGCACTGCAAAACAACACGTCCTTATAACGGCTGATTGGAAATCTCACATCATTAGGCTGATAGTTTTTTGTTCTGCTTGACTGATGCACATCGGAGCCATTGTAAAATTCATCACTAACACACTCTTTTGACCATGCAACTGTGTGTGTAGCTACTGTTCTACAGACACGATGTATTCTCCAGAAGTTGCCTCCTGATGTCGTCTACTACAGTGCCGAGCTGCTGCAGTCGTGCAGTGTTTTCTGTTGTAGTTGATAGAATAATCCGAATCACGTCATCCAGACTTGATTAAAAAAAAAAAAAGTCAGCAAAGCATAGCCAGACAGATTATTTTAAGAGGATGGAAGAATGAATGGGGTTCCGTCAATCCAGGAGTGGGCTTGTGAGACGGCTAGGGTGGCGGTGTTTGAACAGATGTCATATAAACGGTTTGCCAGATTGGATGTCTATACTAGAAAATGGGGAAAGTACTGTACCTGAACTTTCTGGAGGGCTCCTAAGAAGCTTTGTGCTGGGGAGAGACGTGTATGATGGGCTTATGGTGTTGTCATTTATACTAGTGCTGTCAGTTAAACGCGTTATTAACGGCGTTAACGCAAACCCATTTCAACGGTGTGGATTTTTTTATCGCGAGATTAACGTTCTTTGTAGTTATTTTCACATGCTGTTGCAACAACTGGTAACGTTAGAAAAACTACAACACCACACCGGATCTAGCTAGACCGGAAACAAAACAACAGGCACGCCACACACACTTGTTTGGGCTTGCGAGCCGGCCAAAGAGTAGTAGGCTAACGTTACGTTTTGAGTGGATGGCGAGTGCGAGACGCCGAAATGGATGCCAATAAGATTCTGAATGGAAAGTTTACTTTTAAAAAGTTGCCAAATGGTTCCATTGACAAGACCGAAGTGATCTGTGTGTTTTGTCGTTGTGAAGTGAGCTATCATCACAGCACGTCCAGTCTGAAATACCACTTGATAGCCAAGCTGATGCGAATTCTCCGCCCCCTCGTCAAAGCCGTTACATTGTGTGAGAGATTATTTGCTCCAAGTGTGAATGACTGCTCCAAAATGAGAATGTGTGAAATTGAACACTACAGTACATGCCAATGTTTTTAATAAAAAAACATTTGCACAAAGCAAGCCGATCCACTTTTCCATGTTGATAAGAGCATGAAAAAGAGAAAAAATTATGGGACAAAAAGAAATCAAGGGACATTTAGAATAGATATAAATGTGCGATTAATTGCGAGTTAACTATGACATTAATGCGATTAATCACGATTAAATATTTTAATCGTTTGACAGCACTAATTTATACATATGTTTATTTGGTTTATGGTCTATTTTGTTACTATTTTGTTGAATGGTCTTGAATATTGTAGTAACTGTCATCTTTTCTTAATTTTGTTTGGTTGGGTGGTGATGATGAGGGGGGGATGTGTTCATCAGTAGTGTAGTCTAATGTATTGTAGTGGGTATACTGTACCACATATATATATATATATATATAGGGTTATTTTCAGTGACAAAGACTTCCATTTCCATTCCCACTTTTATGCACCAATTCATGGCGGGAATACTTTTATTCAGCCTATGAGAAGGAAAACACAGATGACATTCAAAATATATCAAATATACTGTATAATGGAATATAAAGCAGTAAGGGGGCTTTCACATCAGGGACCTGAGTCTCTCTACATGTTCTGCAGTGTTAGTGTAGTTTGCTGTCACATTACTCAACCCCGTATTTGTGAAGACAAATATCTGAAGTAAAAGTTCTGTCACAAAACTATGTTGTTGCGTATCATTGCATATTTTTAAGTGGGTATATGGAAATCCTGTGAGTATACTGCGTATACCTGCATATCACGTAGACTACACCACTGGTGTTCATGTTGTATGTTTTGTTGTTAATCACAAAAAAAAGTCAGCAAAGCCACATCCAGCAACATGATAGCATTGGGTGTGTGTTTTACGTGAGATTCTTGGGCAGCGCAATTTGCAAAGATGTTCGTTTCTAACTATTATTCATCATCACACATTAAGACAGAGCCAGAGCCTTCAGCTACCAGGCTCCTCTCCTGTGGAACCAGCTCCCAGTCTGGGTTCGGGGGGCAGTCACTGTCACCACATTTAAGAATAAACTGAAAACCCTCCTCTTTGATAAAGCATATAGTTAGGGAGTGAGGAGATCCAGAAATGCTTGTTACTAACCTAGCTCTGGGGAGTCCTTATGTTATTTTTGCTCAGCATATTTCTTTGGATTAGGATGGCACCAAGATCTTGGTTGCAGCTGTCGCCGTGGTCCTGCTGTACTCCCTGCTGCACCCTGCTACGCTCTGCGGTGCCCTGCTGCGTCCTGCTGAACCTGCTACGTCCAGCCACGCCCTGCAGTGCCCTGCTATGACATGAACTACTACGACTATCATTTGTAGTCACTGTTCCATTATCTTTATTGTGACTATTATTGCCACTGTTCATCACGTGCCCAACCGGCACCGTCAGACACCGCCTAATCAAGAGCCTGGGTCTGCCGAGGTTTCTTCCTAAAAGGGAGTTTTTCTTCGCCACTGTCGCACTATATGCTTGCTCTTGGGGGAATTACTAGAATTGTTGGGACTTAAATTATAGAGTGTGGTCTAGACCTACTCTATCTGTAAAGTGTCTCGAGATAACTTGTTATGATTTGATCCTATAACTAAAATTGAATTGAAATTGAATTGAATTAAGACTGGATGGACAAAAGGGCAGCTGAAAGGCAGATGAAACAACATTTGGACAGGAATCACGGCTACAGCTCCAAGTTCTATCAAAGGTCGGCTCTGCTTTAAATCCTATTGGACACCTGCAGGGGCCTCTGCCAATGTTGTGACACATCGGAGCTGCAGCTCTGATTTAGTGCTGTGAAATATCAGTGGGTCACATTTTCATCTATTGTGTGTTAAGCTTAAACTAATCTCCTTCATTGTGCGAGGTATGAATGCCTTACACAAATGAGGCCCTATATGTTTGGCTCTAACCAGGAGCAGGGATGCCAAAATGATTGTTGCGCTCATTGATTTTTGACACTGTAGTCGATACTGTTGACTCTGTGGCCTGGCCAGAAAAAGCCTCCCAAGTTTTCACATCTCGAGACTCAGGAGAGAAGAAGAAAACACAGAGAGAGTCTTTGGCTGAGCACGTTCTTCCCACGCTGAGTGTTTCTCCTGCTGTTCTTGACATAAGCACTTTTTTTCTGTTGGGGTTGCCATTAGTTTGGGCCTGTCATCAAGTTTGCTGTGATTGGAAGATCTGCTGCATCTGTGTGTGTGTATGTGTGTGTGTGTGTGTGTGTGTGTGTGTGTGTGTGTGTGTGTGTGTGTGTGTGTGTGTGTGTGTGTATGTGTGTGTGTGTGTGTGTGTGTGTGTGTGTGTGTTTGGATATGGTTCAAATGAGTGTTTACAGCATTAATCTTCGTCACATCTTTCATTATATTGTCCCTCCCTTCTCTGTTGTCCCTGCCTTTCTCTCTCTCTCTCTCTCTCTCTCTCTCTCTCTCTCTCTCTCTCTCTCTCTCTCTCTGTGTGTGTGTGTGTGTGTGTGTGTGTGTGTGTGTGTGTGTGTGTGTGTGTGTGTGTGTGCGCACTTGATGACATCATTGTTGATTGTAATGCTGGCAGTCATGTCTGTCATTGGACACAATTACTTTTATTGATCAACATCTCTACCTCTTCTCCTCTCCTTCGCTCTCCTCCTTTCAACTTTGCAGACTTTGCTGTTGGCATCAGATGCAGAGTGTGTGTGTGTGTGTGTGTGTGCACACACAGATAGAAAGAAAGTAGATAAAGACAGAGCATCACCAGTTGAAAAATGCTGCATGAAGCTGCATGAATTTACAATGAATCTTTTTTTCTACATGATACTTTAAAGGCAGGGTTGGTAGTGTTGAGAAGCTAGCGAGATTTGAAAGTAGCATCTCCTCGGGCCCCCGTCTAAGAGCCCATAAGTTATTTATTGCTGTCGGAGTGTAAAGACCATTTCAAACAATATATATAAAAATTGGAAATAGTAACCAACCATGCCTTTAATAATAACTTTTGCCAATAACATCAGGACCAGAAGAAGTCTTGCTAGTTTTGTGTATGTGTGTGTCTCACACCTCCAGTGTTTAAAAGGGCATATGGACTATACAGTATGGCTCTCTCCTTTTACTTGCACTGGCATGACTAACAAATATGCTGCTAACAGATGGCACTACCTAATTTGCCACACACAAAAGCATGAATGTCTATTATTTCCATACACTATCAATATTACAAGGCCATGCATAGTCAGACAATATAATGTTAATATGGCAACAGAACAGTCTAAATGCTGTTAATCAAGTATGAAAATTGAATTGAAATCATAAATAAATACAGGCTACATATTTTTTAGCTAACACTATTGTAAAGTACCCATCATGTGGGTATAGAATACATATTTTAGTACATGTAGGTTTACAAAAAGAATACAAACAACAGTAAACAGTTATAAATACGTTTTGTATTGCAGAGCAGCTTTATATATGAATTGGGGCGTGGCAATACCACCTGATTTGGCTTCAATTCTGTCACGCCTATCACCCATTTCTAAAGTCATATTCATGTTCCCTTTAGTTATTTTTTGCCTCTTCCTGTTTGTATATTTGAAATTTGTCTTGTTTCAGGTTGCTTCTCGTTCTGGGCCATGTTCACCCCCGACAAAACGTAACAAACAGTTTCACATTTCAACTGAAACGGATGAGTTGAACACCCCGTATGCCTTTTTTTATTCTCACAAGATTACAGACACACCGCTGCTGATTGGGTATCACCTGTCACACAGCCAATAAACCAGAGACAACCTCAAAGCCTGTTGCACACCGTTCTGAGGTAACATGTCTTTCAACCAGGAAAACCGTAGCAAAACGAGACTAAGGGCTCCTGCACACCGGCTGCGTGGCGTGAGCGTCTCAGGCGCGGGTTGAAAGTCTCTAGGTTTTGACATAAATGCAGATATAAATGTAATTTAAAAAATAATAATAATAAATAATTATCGATTGCACCTGTCAATACAGAACGAACTATTCTGTAGCCTATTTTGCCATCAATACTACCAACGTTGTCTTTGCTGTAATCAAATCAGTATATATTTATGTTTATCATGGTATTTCATTTCATCAGTGGGAAACATACATGTGTACAGACAAGGCTATGTTGCGAGATTGAACGTGCCCCTAGACTTTGTCTGCTTTCCCGCCTGTGTGATCACCTGCCTAAAGGGTTTCACCTGTGTCTAATTGTGCCCCCTCCTCCCTTAGTATAGGCACACCCCCTCTCACTAGCTTTTGTTGCCAGATCGTTATACCCCAGTGACAGCATTCTAGCATTCCTTCCTCATGTTTCTTGTAAGTTAAGACCCTTAAGGCCTGTTTGTTTTTTCACTCTGCCCTTGTCAAGTGATTTTGGATAGCTCAGCTCAGTCCTTTTGAACTCTGCCTGTTCTTTGGATGAGCCTTTAGTTTTTTACATTTTGGACACTGTTGCTTACATTGTACTTTTTACAATGAACCTCGTGAAGTAAGTCACCTGTTGAGTCGTGCATTTGTGTCCGTCCTGTGACGGACCTGACAAATACCAGGGCCAGGATCATCAATGTCAATATCAACTCTTTTTAAATAAGAAAACGGCCAATGTAATACGTAGGGGAGAGAAAAGTGTCGTGACATGTCGTGTCAGTGCATTATAAATATGCAAATCATTTGCAAAAAAGTAGGCCTTTTGTACTTTCCTCTGTTAATAACTAATCCTTCTATGGTGCTCCTGAGAGCAACAGCTTACTCGGTTTGAAAATGCAGACGTTCAATATGGCTGCCAAAGGGAACATTACGCACCTGGAAGCCTTCTTTGGGCCTCTGAAATGACCATAGCTTCTCTTTAAGAAGTTTATGCAATTGATGTACTTGGTACTGTTTCAGTCAGTATTTTATGGTGTGGTCTCACCTGAATGACAGACCACCTGCACCCACCTTCCATCCTTCCAACCCCTTTGTCTGTCCTTCATCCCCAGCTCCATCTCTCATTAGTCCTTCGTCAGTGCTGAATTATCCCGCCGTTTTATTATTCTCCAGGGGCGGACGGTGCTGACGCAGCGCTGAGGAGTTTTCTTGTACCGTCTGCTTCCCCCACCCCCTCTTCCGCAGCCCAGGAGGAAAGGAAACGAGAGTGAGAGGAAAACGGGAACAGGGAGGGAGGCTACCATCCCAGAGGAGCCTCGAAGAAAAAGCAAAGGGAGGCCCAACAAAGGCACATGTGATGGAGAGGCGAATGGGACTCATTCAACTTCCAACAAGAAAAAAAGATTAGACAGAAGGGAACAGATGGATAAAGAAGCCGTCAGAAGAACAAATGGATCCACCAAAGAATTTTGGCCTAAGCTCTGGCACACATTTGCGATCTAAAATAACTCTATCTTCCTTCGCTCGCTAATCTCTTAACTCTCTTCTTTTTTTTTTCTTCTTCTCCATCTCGTTCTCCGTCTCCTCCGAACATACAGTTCAAAGACCTCCCTGCTCCTCCCATCCTATTCCCACATTAATTAAATCTGTGTGTAATTACTATCGTCGAGAAGGAAATCTGAGGCAAGCAAGGAAAATTGGTCACGGTCTCGGTATCTTTGAAGTGAAATTACTTGAGCAAAGTTTACTGCCAGAATATAAAAGACGCGAAACTGGAACGGCACTCAGGGAAAAGGTGGGAGGCTTGAAATCCCAAAAATTCCAGATTTGAGCTGAGCTCATACCTGGTGTTGGCTCAACCTGATCTCTGAACTTGGAAGACACAGCAGGGTAAAACAAATGAAGACTGGCAGGGCTGAGAAAAGAGGCTTCCCCCACAGAGATCCATAAAGATTGTGTGACGATCCGTTTCTGTTGCAGAATATTCTAGCTGCCTGTCCTCATTTCATGACTATACTGCAAGTGTTTCCCCTTTAGCATCTTGTATAGCTTATTCATGAAAACAGCCTGTAATTATTCATCAGCTGCTTCAGGGACTGGAAGGCATCGACGTGAAGCCATGACTCTGTTGCTGTGTGGTGAGTTTAAACCATGTAGATTGTAGAGTTATAACATTTTAACCCATTCTCATTAATGGGTTCGTATGACATCGTACAAAAAGTTACGCACAAAAACTCGTATGATATCCTACGAAAATGATGGGTCACGTGATGACACTTTTTACTCCACTACATTCTTCTGACAGCTTTGGTTACAAGTTACTTTACAAATTGAGATTTTGGCACACACAAAAAACATCTATTTTCTAAAAATATGTTCATTATAAATTAACCCAACAATATACAGGCCTACAAGTCCAGCTGGAGTAGCCGATTAAACACTTGGTTGATTGACAGAACTGTTTGGATTGTTTCCATTTTCTGAAATGTGAGGATTTTTCTGCATGGAGTACTTTTACTTGTAATACTTAGTACTTTTACTTCAGTATAGGATCTGACTACTTCTTCCACCACTGCTGGTCACATGACAGTTAAGTTTGGCGGTCTTTATAGTTAGACAAAAGGTGACTGGGAGCCGGGTACAGAGCACAGTCAGTTGC